>VWZP01007283.1:497010-569621 GCA_013396995.1 Dicaeum eximium
TCTCCTCTCCTCGAGTCTCCTCTCCTCGAGTCTCCTCTCCTCTCTTTCCTTTTTTGTTGGACTGTATAGCTGAGGTGTTTGCTGCTAGATCCAGCACTTCTGAATCTCTTTCTGCTTCTCAAGGAAAATATTTTGCATTTAACTCTGACTTCCCAGCAGATCCTCTCTGTCTATAAAACAGTTTTGGGGTCCAGTCCTTAGACTGCAGAACTGTTTATTTTCTTTGCTCTTCTCTCTTTAGGCAGTTTTTAGTATCACTGAGCAACAAGAGCAACATGGCTTGTCATGGGAATGTAACTTTCCTGCATACTCTGCAGTGCTTGAAGAATTAATCACATGAACAGCTGCAGAAGCCACATTAGTACCCTCTAATATGAAATAGAAGGCAATGTACATAGCTCTTCAAAGAGGCTGCATTTATCAGCTAGAGTAAACAGTTTGCATAACTTCCCCATAATTATGACAAACCCAGCTCAATTTGCGTTCTGAAAGTCCTGGCATTGTTCACATATCATTAAACATACTAGGATTAAAATGGGCTTCCTTGCCTTTTGTGGCCAGCTGAACACCTTTTTCCTTTCTCTCTGTCTAAATATAGGAACAGAAAAGGGCAACATTTAGTTATTGGAATTCTTGATACTTTCTGTTTCTTGTTACTGTTTTTTTTTCTTTATTAATTTATTCCTGCTTTACCTAAATTGTGGTATTTGTTCCTGAACCTGCTTCTCTGCAGTTCCAGGAAGGTACACTTAGTTATCTAAATAATTCCCTAGTGTCAGTCTGAAAAATGCCAGTTGCTGTTAGGGGTGGTTAAAGAAGTGGTTAATTATGTACTGTATGATGTAATAGCCCAAATGTTGGAAAAGCATGTTGGAAATCTCCTTACCACCTAGCACTAAAGCTATGCTTTTAGACTATACTAATTGGTAATATTTTAGGAAGGGGGAATAAGAAGTATTCTTTCAAGAAAGACAGTCAAAGCTTGAGAATGTGATGTTCGGGTAGTCAAGCCTTCCTTATAATTCATTGTATCAGTGTCAGTGTGTATTAAATAGGCATTCAGTCTTATGCTTATTATAATGAATTCCTTTCTCACGGATATTTTAATAGATATAATGCTCTGATTTGTCTGTATTATTAAAATTGATGAATTAACAGGAAATTGCAAAACATGACACAACAGTAGAGTTTCACCTTTCAGTTGTATTACATTGAATAGTTTGAATATTTCATATTACTTTGATTTATAATGCTTGCAGAATACTACATTAAGATCTAAATGAATTCTGCATTTTTCTGCCTAAGCAAATGTGATAATTCTCTTAGGATCAAAATGAAAATCTAATTATTGGCATTATTGTTTAATTACATGGAAAAGTGCTTCTATACAATCATTCAATTTTGTTTAACATGTTAAATTAAGTTCTGAAATATCTTTTGTTGCTGGAAAAGAAACAAAATGTATGGAGTAGAAATAATGTAATTTGGGAATGCTATTTCTATGTAATCTTCAGACGTCATGTGGAATGACTTGAATACAATTATAATATTAGTACCTCTTAATAATATTCAGGGGTAATAAACCATGTCTGGTTAGGATGGATGTTCACCATGCGTACCATGTAGTTCCCTGTGTGAAGAAATGAAAGTAGGAGGAGGAAAAACCTCATGAAAACATCAGGTACAAATGATAGAAGTCAAAATCGTATTTGGAACAGCTCTTAAATCAAATAGTCCTTTAAGGCAACAGACACAATGCAAACTCCAGGAAGTTCCACATGAATATGAGGTACAATTCAGAAAGTGACAGAGCACTGTAACAGGCTACCCAGAGAAGTTGTGGAGTCTCCTTCTCTGGAGATATTCAAAGCCTGGGCATGATACCATGCAACGTGCTCTGGGTGAACCAGTTTTATCAAGGGGGTTGGACTAAGTGACCTCCAGAGCTCTCTTCCAACTCCTCCCACTCTGTAATTCTGTGATTCTGTGAAAGTTTTGAAGAGACACTGTGAAGGGACATGTTTTATTATTTAATATATCTGTGAAATGACTAGTTACTCTGCTGATTAAAGGTGTGGAATCATGCCAGAACAAATACGAATATTTGAAGTTTCAGCTATTAGATGACTCCACAGAAATGATACAGGAAGAATTTGACTGCCATGTAGTCATATTATATCATATTAGTCTGAATATGAAATTAGTGTGATAAGACAAGTGTCAAAGCCCAAACTTATTTGGTGAATGATTTAGAACTGAAATTGAATTAATAAACCCACATTTTCATGGCTGTCTAAACACTTAGTCCCTAATGCTAAAGTTTGTGAGGGAAGAGGTTGCTCCATTTTGTCATCAAAAGTGGGATCTCATATTTAAAATTACTGCTCTTTCCTTTCTTCCTCCGTATGTCATGCTACAAATCTGCATAGCAGCTTCTAAGGCACCTCCTCCATGCTCGCATCAAAATTCCAATGGGAATATTTTTGAACTAAAAATTGCTACAGGGCCAGGTGTGGGCTCCTGCAGAATTAACACGGCTGTACAAGATATTCACCTTGAAGCCTTTTGTAGCTGATCACAGTACAAAAGAAGGTGGAATGGGCTGCAGTCAAAGCTTCAAGATAAAGGTCAAAAGCTGTCGTGTCATCAGGTCTTGCTTTTCTCACTGCTATTGCATAACTTGTGTTTGGATGTTTTTAAAGTTTAATGATCACCACTACTAAAGGTTGCCTACTACCCTGCTGGTACCCTGTAGAAGCTATTCAGTCATGGAATTAATGGACAATTCTGCAAGGAATTAAGCCCTCTGTATTTAGATTGGAAGTGTTCACTTCAAAAGATGAAGACCTAAATTTGCCAAGGTACAGCAAGACAGAAAAACAGTGTGAAAATCAGGTCCTGAGAACCCTCTGCCCTAGTGTTGGAAAGTCAGCTGTGTTACACTGAGTCAGCCAAAGCAAGAGAGTGCTAAAAACTCTACAGTGTCAAACTAAATAAAGTTTCTTAAATGGCAAAATTGCTGGGTTTTATAGATATGTATTTAAATAGAAGTTTTAAAATTTCAAAGGGGTTTTGACTTTTTGGCAAACCTGTAAGCTCTTGGCTGCCAATGTTTAAAGGACATCTCAAACCAGAAATTAGTCTAACCTCAGTATGTACATTAAAACCACTCAGGGGTGTTGCTAATTCTCAGTGGCCTTTTTTTCTCCCATCAGCTGTCAACCTTCACATAAGTGGAAAAAAAGAAAACATTGAACTCATAGTATGAATCCGAGTAAAAAAAATGGCAAGAAAACATTTACAAGTAAGAAGAATGCTGATATGACTCAGAAATATTCCACCTTAATCAGCCACTACAAAGTGGAAACTGAGAAACTATAACCTCTTCTGAAAATGTGTTTATCTATCTGGCTATTAATGCTGATTGCAGCTTATATAATCACCAGACATTTTCCCTGAAAAATGGATGAAGTTAAATGAAGCCTTCCTTGGAGTCAGCCATCCTTCACTGGCATTCTGCTCAAAGAGTGTATTAGCTATGGATTGAAAGTGATGTACTGCTTTTCAAACGACAGAAGTTTCTCAGCTAGTTCCTTTGACAGAAAAATTAAGACAGATGAATATTCTAGTAGTCTATGAAAAAGGCATATAACCAGAAAGTGTCTGAAGCACTGACAGAGACAACATATACCACTTTCATTCTAGCACTAGATAGGAAGACTTTTGAACTGTGGAATATAACTATTTTTACACAGAATTACTTGTCAGTAAAATACTATGTTTTCTTTTCCTGGCTTCCCACTGTTTATTATGGTTCTCCAAATTCTTTCTTATGAAAGTATGAAGCATAAAAGGTAAAGAAAATCAGTTAGAATTAAGTTTGAAACCATAAACCTATATTAATAAAGACAGAAGGATTTTAGGCATTTAAATTCCTTTCATTTTACTAGAATTTAGGAGGTAGTGCCACTGAAAGTATGGGCTTCTTAGAATAATTGGATGGCTTGAATTGAAAGAGACCTTAAAGATAATCTAGTTCCAGCCCCATGCTTCATGTGTTTTACTGCTCATGAAAATTAATAATACAGTATTTTTATGGCTGGTCTGTCATGGATTGCACATTATTCAGTGTTTAACAAAAATTAGTATTGTGCCTGGGGGTCTTACAGGAAGCTGATGGCATAATAGTCCTGAGCTCCTGCATATTTGACTGAGAAAGAGTCTCCACAAGAAGTAGGTGAGAAATAGGCAAGAAAGTGTGAGAAAATACATAAGATGGTAGTACATTGGGCAGAGGCAGGAAACTTAATTTTCAGAAAAATGTATTAAATCTTTGCTGCCATGCAGTTGTTCATGCTAGACTAATAGTTTTATGCACCTGTTAACTTGCCTCTGTTCCTGTATTGTATTTTATTGAATCTGAATGAAGTCATAGTTATGCCTTAGGTCAACAAAAAATTGCACCACTTGTAAACATGGTGTCTTTGCAGGTGAATTTGGGACAAATGTATGCTGACAGGGCCGTTAGTATCTGCTTTCTTGTACTTCTCTTTTTTGTGCTCTCTGCCGTATTTAATGGACACTTGATCCCATCTCTCCTTTACATTTTCCATTAAATCTCCAGGGTGACAGAGTTGCCTCTCTTATGCTTTGTTCTCCAGTGCCCCCAGGTCCACTCTTCCAGTCTGAACTTTCAGATGCCAGCTTCTAGTCCTCAGTATTTTTTATTTCCCTGGCAGCCAGCATGAAAGGATTTCAACCTCTAGAGAGGAAGGCCAGACTGGCAGCAATTAAAAAAAGCATTTCTGTGAGGTGGTGGTGCATTACCAGCCTTGTTAGGTAATGTACAAATGTTGTCCCTGAATGTCAGTTGTGATTATAGTATGGTATATTTTACTGCTGGCAGAAAAAGAGGTTCAGTCTTTACTATTCTAACTGTGTCACAAACCCATGGTGAAAGGCTGAGGCCGAAGGAATGTGGGGAGATTTTGCCAGGCAGCTGCTGTGTGAACAAAAGTCTGACTTAATAATTCTACCCTGAGCAAGGGCTCCAAGTGCATTCAAAGGAATTTATACTATACTACACAGGCTAATCACGGCAACTGCAAAACAGTCAGTATGCTGATTGCATTTCTGGTTTGTATTGTATCAGCTGGGTTTATTATCCTTTCCATACCTTTTACCAGCTGTACTCATCAGGGATAGAGAAAGGAAAGTGATATAGAAGCTGCGTGTTTCTTTTTATTTACAGGACAGATGAAAGGAAGGTTGTATGGTGTGCTCTCATGGTACATGGCATTTATAGATTGAAAAGGTAAACACTTCATTGTAAACACTTCATAAAACACTTGTTATCAGTTTCTGTAATTTGGGGGATGGTTTCTGATACATTCCTTCTCAGTTCACATCCTTAGAAGAAAAACCTATGGCTTTTAATGAGAACATGGACAAAAATAAGATTCTGAGAGACAAAGCTTTATTGATAATTCTACACTAATAATAATAATCTGGGGAGAATTCAGAAGGGATTCAGAGCAATGTTTTCTTTGAAGAAGTGTCTTTATTCAACAAGCCAAAAATGTATCTATTTGGGTAAAAAATTGGTTTATTCTTTATTGGTTTCTTCCAAAAGTTTCCAACATTATAGTTTACATTTTAAGAAATATGATTATGAACCTGATCAGTGATATTTTAATTCCATTAGTGCTTATGTTACTTAACATCGAAACACTTCTTTGAATTTGAATCTAATGTACTGTAAAAAAAGATAAATGCAAAAAAGTTTGTTTCTAACAGCTCAGGTATTTAATGACCCTTTAAATAAAGCATCTCAAATTATTTTTTTAAGGCAGAGCACTTCAGATTTATGTTATTAGATGTGAAGTCATATTAAGCAGGTGGAAAACTCCATAGTCTTGTTTGCATATTTATAATTTATTTTTCTGTTCCTGAAGATAATTTATGTTAGACTAAAACTTTTCAATTTGACATTTTCTTTCTGTACCCTTTCTGTCCAATTTTCTCAGTCTGTTCTCTATCGCATATATATATGTCTGTGGTTGTTTGTTTTGTTTTTGTTTGTTTGTTTCAGGTATGTTTTCTTCTTTCCTTTGGTTCTTTCATTAGTTTTGCTTTACACTTAAATCAATATGAATATCAGGTTTTGTAGAAATTTCTAGGTGTATTGAACCAGTACTTGCTTTTCTGTCTATGAGATACAATTCTGGCTTTTTCATTTAGTACAAATGTATCCTTTGAAAGTTCACATATTTTTAAGTTCCTTTGGACTATTCACTGCATAAGTGACTTACATGATTTGATTATTTACTGATGTTCTTTTATTATTGTTCCAGTCACTGAGAGAGCTTTTTGTATCACAGCTGGCCCAACACCTGCAGTATACTGAGGTTTGTCCAAAAAAACTTATTGTATTTAATTTCTGCATTGTGCAGGACCAGGGACTAGAGTCTATACTTTGCCCTTAAATATTAGCAATAGTAAGAACCAATTTTGTAAGGTCTAGGACAATTCTAACCTGCTGTGGGGTAACTGAACTGTTTCTACTGTTGCTGCAGCTTTTTTTGTAACACTTGAGATTTTCTAATACATCTGCTGATCCTCTTCCCTAATATTTAAGGGGTAAAGGGAATTTATTAGTATCCAAAGGGCAAGGCACATGCATATTCTCTATGTCACAAGAGCATCTTCTGTGGCAGCAGGCATGGGGGTAGTAAAAGCTGTAGATGTCTTTTTTCTGGACTGAAGCAATACTTAGAATACCAATAGCAGCTCTGCTGTCTCCCTGGTGGCATGTCAGAGAATTATAGAGCTGGAAGAATTAGTCATTGTCATATTTAAGGGGCCTTGGCCAGGAAGCCTTGGAAAGCTGTCATTATTGTGTCAGTTTTGCTGTTATTGCCTTGAACCAGGGCCTATTAATAACTAAGAAAGGGAATGTGTTCACATTTTCTATATTCTCCTTAGAAATAATTTCATTCTGTTTTCTCACCACAAACCTTTGCTTTTGTATGCCTCTGCTGTCTGGGAAGCATGTGAATCAGCAGTGGTTATTTGTTTAATGGGAGGCATCTCGGTTTTCCTGGTTTAGTGCATCGCTCTGTATCATACAAGTATATGCTGCTTCACCCTCACAAAGCAGTCACAACAGGGTGAGCTGCAGCTGCTTGTCAAATCAAAATCAAAATTGGCTGTGCCTTCTGTCCTGGTGTTGAGGAAGGCTGTCCTCTTTGCAGCTGTGGAAACCTCCTGTGGCAAGAGTGTCCAGTGTGTGCATGAGGGGACAGGGGCACCTGAGCTGGTCTGGACCTTCCCCACGCTGTTCCTGATCCTGACTCACACAGTGGGTACTGTTCACACTTTATTCACTCTGCTCCTGTGGCAAATTTTCAAGAGACTCCATAATTTTAATTTCAGTTCAAGGAAGACTTCTTTCTCTCGGTCTGGCTAGGGTACATTTGATGCTTGCGTCACACATTTTGCAATTAGCAGGTTCTACCCTCAATTAATTATCTCTTTTGTTTCCCCAACCTCACACAAAAGACAAATTTTTAACAAAATGCATCCTTCAGGCTATCTTAGTTATGTACAGAACTAGCAGCGCTTTCATGAATTGCTGATTTAATTTTAAAATAGATGTTGTGAAGGGCTTAAAGTTTATTTTTCTACTTAGATGCTATTTTTTCTCTGCTATTATGTCCTTTTCCAGTCATTTTCACTCTCTGTAAAAAAAATTAACATATTCTATTTTATACAACTGAGTTAAGCAAATGGCAGATTGTGATCTGAAATTATGTACTATATGCAAATTTAATAAAATTTATTAGGAAATTTATTTTATTTTAAAAGGATTTAGATGTTCCATTCATTATTAAATTTTAGAATGTAGTTGTTACTACAGTACATTGCTAGGAGGCGGCTGTGGGAATGCCCATGTACCTCCCCAGGGTGGGGAGTTTGGTGCTGGATGCTGTAATATCGTGGATCACAGGACACTTTGGGAGTCTTTGATGGGTTGTGACACCTTATAAAACATTACAGCCGCCTCCTAGCCGTCCTCCAGTTCCTTCATCTCTACAGCCCTTCACTGGATGTGCAGAATGTCCATGTCTCTCTTGTACTGAAAAGCCCAGAACTGGACACAGTAGTCGAAATTTGCCTGCAACAGCCCTCAGTAAAGAGGAAGGATGACCTCTCCCGTCCTTCTGACAACATATACCACTAACATTCACTGAAACAACAGAGCGGTGGCTCATATTAAACTTTCTGTCCCCAGGTCCCTTCTGTAAAGCTGCTTTCCAGATAGGGAGTCCCAGCATGTGCTGGTGCCCGGGGTTGTTCCTCCCCAGAGGCAGCACTTTGCACTTCAACTGTTGAACTTCCTGAAGCTCCTGTGAGCCCATTGCTTCCTGCTCTCCAGGTCACTCTGGCTGTGGCAACTCTGTGGTCCATCAGTCATTCCTCCCAGTTTTGCACCTCCTGCAAACTTGCTGAGGATGCACATTGTCCCATCATGCAGCCCAATAATGAAGATGTTGAACGGGATCAGAGAGAGCCCTGGGCTGCTGTGGTAACTGCTGGGGTGATGCTCCATACTGGGGCACACCGTGTGTTTACACTGGCTATGAATGTGACTTGCCTTATTTCCATGATGTATAATTGTCTTCATAGCATATATGAATACTACTTAACAAAATAGCAGTTTGTCAGGGGCTAAAACTTTTGAAAGCTTTTTGTTACAGTGTTGATGATGACTGCTGTTTACACACATAAATCTCTTCAGGCTTGCAAGCAAACTTAGTTAAATTAAATCTCATTTCTTTTACCACTGAGCTTCTTTCACTTGAAATAAACTTTAAATTAAATGGCATTCCTTATTCTTCCATCCATATTCTAATTCATGCTTCTAAATCATGCTTTTCATAAAGAAAAAAGGAATAGACATAAATACACACTGTTTCATCATGAATTGAAATCTGACAGAGCATATTCAATTCATGCTGAGGTCTTGCTCCATCTTGAAGTATAGGGAGTGATTTTGAAACAATGATATATCAGGACTAGAAATTAAACCTGTATCAACCTACATCTGCTTTGTGTTTGTAAGAAATACCCCAAGGAACAAGATCTGGTGACCTATGTCTGCTTAACCAGAAAACATAATCCATGTGGTTATAAAACCTCAGCAGATTAACATACAATGTATTTCTTGGCTAAACATATGTCATTCAACTTTTAAGAAGAGCTAAAGATCAAGGAATTAGCATGTAAAAGTTCTAAATTACATCACAACTGATTTTGCAAATTCCTCCACTCTGAAGTTTACAAAATGATGTAAATCTATATATCTATAGGTAATATATTTGAAAATATATATTTTAATGCTAATATTTTAAAAATATACTAATATTATTAATTATTAGAATATCTTATCTTAAAATGATACAAACACTAAAACTTCCTGATTTGAAAACCTATAAAATTTAGTAGCTCGGTATAGACTGAATTGCAAAAAATCTATATATAAGGTTTTGGCTGTAATTTCTAAGAAATCTTCCTATATGAGCTATGTTGTGGTTAAAAATAGAGGGAATTGCTAATCAAATAAACCTGCTTTTGGCTACCTTTTGAACTTTAAAACTCTTGAGGTGTTCCCTTGACTAATTAGCTCTTATTCTGTCCGCAGGCTTGCTATTGTCATTTTGCATTCTGCTGAAATTGCAGGGGATGCTTTGTACCATCGCTGCTGCAGAGAAAAGCTCTGAAAGAGCTGTGCCATGGCAGATGTCCGAAGGAGAAATTCCATATGGGTAATCATAGAATAATGGGAAATTAATTTGATTAACCCCTCCAAGATATTCTATTTCAGATGGTGTATATCAAAAATTTGTTCAGTCGAACTCTGTAATAAAACACAGGGAGGAAGAAACCTAAGATTCTGAGTATCAGTTATTATCTAACTCTCAGGGATAATGCAATTTTAAACTGCCTGCTGTGATTAAAATTATTTCCCTGGAATACCTGTTACAAGAAGACTCTCTAAGAAAGTTAACATTTGCTCAGATGACAACTTCCCAAAGCCCAACAAAGTCAAAGACATTTTTAATAAAACTTCAATAATGATTAGAAGTGTATGGTGGGCATGTGTAGAACAGCCAACACCAGCTAACGAACTTTTACTTCCAAGGAAATATATTGCCTAGCTACTAATCTTCAAGAAATAAAAAATATCCCAGTTTTAATTACTGTTTCAATAAAATTTGGGTATCAAGGAGCAGTAATATGTTGCTATGAAGCTGGTGTGTCACTCAAAGGAATTAGGAAGTGCTATAAATTTACAAGACTCTTGAAGGAAAGGAGTATATTTCAAGTGACAAATCATCTAGAATAGAAAAGATAACTGAAAAAGAGAAATTTAATGGACAAAAATACAGTGAATTTTACATTCAAAAAAGATATATTACTAATTAGTATAATTTACAAGATGTAAAAAGATAGTAATGGAATTAAAAATATATGTATGGATGGAATCATTGCAAGAAGCTTAGTTTTACATATAGGAGCAGATCCCAGAGGAAGATGGCAATTTACAAATCTTGTAGATCTGCCACGTCAGAATATGTTTTGAATTTTTTTAAACCCTAAATACAAGTTTTCCTGGCTTCCAGCCCTAATTAAAAAATACTAACATAAATTTGTGAGTGCTGCAAAAAACTGCAAAATTATTGAAGACATTTTAAGCCAGACACTAGAAATTTTTCTGTTCCTAAAATCTTTCATGTTGTGTCTTAGGTTTTTTTGAAATCTCAAGAGAATTGGTTTTCTACTTTTTAGAATATACATATACCTGATTGCAACCAGATGAAATTCATATTTCAATTACATAATTTATTTTGTTTGGTATTTGAAGCCATTGTTTATTGCTAAGCAAATATATATTGCAGAAATTTATTGCAAGTAGGTTATAATTTCTATTGATGCATGTCCCATGATGCAACATCCTTCACCACTACAAGGTATTCTGAGGTGTTGCAGTGTTTTTTAAAGCTCATATTTTTAAGCTCTGTTTAGTTTTTCTGGTTGCTTAGAGATTATAGGCTTTGCATTGTAGCCAATTTAGCTTCTTGAAGCTGAATTGTGTATTTATTCTGCTTTTGATATTAAATACATCAAAATTTGCAATTAATTCAATGGCTTTTTCATTTAGCTTAACAGTTCATTGCAGATCAGTATTAGAAATTAGAACATCTGTATGCAGTAGTAGCACTGACTTTTAAAATATTTAATGGGATAAAACCATCTTACCTGAAAGCCTCTTACCATGGCATATGGATCTGCGATGCCACTCAGACTGGGAGTTTTCTTATCCCCTTCCTCTTATCCAGTACTCCCTTTGAAAAGCTATTTGCTGTGGGATGTTTCTGCAATTCCCAGATCCGCAGTAAAACCTGCTGCACTCAGGGAGTACTGCAAGGCTCATAGTCAGGGACTATGGAACAGTGTTCAATCTGGAGATCTCCGGAGTGAAGCTTTCCTTGCTCTCCTTCACCTCTCCCCTTGCTCTCCCCTTCAACTCCTGCTCTGATCACAGTCAAGTTTCAAGCACAGGAACACTAAGAGAGGTAAGGAAACCACATTTGTAGTTTTCCCACAGCACCACTAGCAGATTTTGGGTGTTTAGTTTGGCAAGGCAGATGGGAATTTGTTTCACCTAGCTGTGCTGAATGGCGAGTTGGGAGCACTCAAGAGAGCAGGGCACCCTGCCATCCCAGTATAGAAAATTTAACTTAGGTTTTAGAAGCAAACTATTATGAATAACCAAACTGTATTATTTGGTAAATAAGATGTTTACTTGGAAATTTTTAGCTGTACTTTTTTTCCCATTGGTTCATGGCATTAATACAGTCCTGGAGTTTTTCCACAGTGAACACCTCACTGTGAACTCTATTGAACCAAAATTGAAACAAATAACACAGAAGTTACGGAAAAAGGGCTCAAACAGCATTCTTGTTCCTACATAGCATCACCAAAGATCTAACCATGGCTTTTTCTTGAGATGTCTGAGATTTTTATTTAGTGCATTTTTTAACTATTGCTCTTGTATGATCAAAGACACAGCATGATAAAATGTAAAGTTTTCATTAATGTGGACCTGGGGATGCACTTTATTAGAATTCTAAAGTTCTGCTATTATTTTTAATAATATTTACATATCTCTTGCATGAAAAGGTGAGCCTGAGTAATGAACAATCTATATTGGTGAAATTCTCCTGCACCTTAACCAGAGAAATTTAGAGACAGACTGCACGATATCTGCCTTATATTTCAGATGTTAAGAGCTCTATATTCCCTCATCTTTACATATGCCAATGAAATGTGGTTCTCTGTATTCAAAGAACTATCTCAATTAATGCCATCATACAGCAGAAAGGTAACACTTAAGTGCTTTTCCTTCCGGTGTTAGAGAACTGATTTTGCTTTTTAAAGTTCTTTCAAAGAAAGTGGAAAGAAAGTTCAATTATTGAAAGAAATAGAAAACTACTCAAAGAAAATAAAATTATACTTTTAAAGTTTTTTGTTGTTTCTCCCTGAAGACCTGTTGCCCTTTACATTACTAACCACACATTTTTCTTCCATAGTTCATGCTCTTTATCTAACCATCTGTTCTGCTCTCTGAGATATCTTTCCCTGTGTGTCGTGTCATAACATTTGAAGTAGGAAGAAATTTCTTGCACAGTTGGGCAAACAACATGGGGGAAAAAATGGTGTTTGGGTGGCATTTCCACATATTTGCAGAGACTCTTGTGGTAGCTCACAGTAATCCTGAAATTCATTGCACCTTTTCCTTCTTTTCTTGTGTGTGAAAGCAGCAAAGACATTGGGTGTATTTTAACCCAGCTGAAGTTCATTAATTTAAGAAATCTGAGGGCTACTTGTAAGTATTACTGTTGCAGTGCACTATATTGTGATCACAGGCTCTCCTCAAGTAGTTGTAGCTGTCTGCTGGGCATCATGCTACCACTGAAGGAGGAAAGGCATTAATTCTCAGTATTTCTGCACTACTGATTTCCTGTTTCTCTAGGGCTGCCTTCCCCCTTCTGCTAGCAGCTGATAGGGGAGCAGCATTTTGCACATCATTAGAAACTGGTCCCTGCCTCCAGGATAGAGAGCAATCCCCTTGCTTCTATGCATGCATGTTTTGGGGACAGGGGTGGGAGGAAGGAATATATACATACAAGTCTTTGATTCCCAGGTCAAGACTAATATCTTTAGTTCTAGCTAGCTGTTGATTAATTTTGGTGCTGGACTGACAAGGTCATGGCAGGCTGTTCTCAAGTTCTTGCGTGACGTGGCTGCTCTCCAGCAGCCCTCTGGCTGCCTCTGGATGTGACACCTAATTCGGCTTTAACTAAGGAAGCCCAAAACCTTAGCAAAAATGTGAGCCTCAGCTGGAAACTTGGCAAAAGAGTTCAAAACTGCCTCTTAAGCTAAGGCTGAGGTGATTGCTTAATGCACAGTAGCCTTACAGACATTCTTTCATTACTTTTTACCTTACAGAGACTGGCAGAAAGACTGTAGTAAGAAGATAACCTAGGCAGCTAAACTCAAAGCCATTTTGAAGGCTAAAAAATTTGATGTATATATGGAATGCATGGATGCCCATGTATATTTATATGTGTGTTGATAATTAGCTTTTTTTTTTTTTTTTTTTGAGAGGGGGTTATGACATAGAACCTTTTGATAAAAAGTGTTTGATCTCAAAGTTTTAGAGCACTTCTGTATGGGTTACATTTCTGAGAGACTTTAGGCTGGCACCATTATGTGAATCTCCAAATTTTGTGGGACAAAATGGCCAAAGGCTGCAGGTGCACTTTGGGTATCTGCATATCTAAACACTGCCTGCAGAAACAGATGTGTCCTCATTTTTCTCAATTGCTTTTAATCATACCATCTGATCCTGTTGCCTGCTGTGTAAGGTGTTGGGCTGGTCTCCCACTGTAGTGTATGACCCAGTTTTCAGGAGTTCTGCTCTAACACTATCCAGAGCTCTTATTTGGAATTGACCTGTGGGGAATCCTCTCACTTCATTGGCAGAGCCTGCACACAGTTTTTGAGCAGTAGCTGTCTTTTGGCAAAGGCTGATCATTTAGGTCTTCCTTTACACAAAATGTTGGCAGGAGAGGCATCCAGTGTGGGCTGTCATCTGGAAAGAGTCCGAGTCCAAGTTAATGTGTTCTGGTAATGTATTGGGAAGTTTGAGTTATCCTATGAAGCGAAGCTTGAGTTTTCTTATGAAGTTCTTTACAGTAAATATTTCTTTCTTGTGTGTGTTGTAGTACTGCTCTGAATTGTAGCTTGTATGAAAGTGCTGTTAGAAAAAACAGTTTATTTTTTTTGTTCTTGGCTTGCTTAAAGACAGCTTGTCTTGGAAATGTAGTTTGACAGACAGTTCTGTGAGTTAAACCCATACATGACAAAAGTTGGCCTCTTTTGGACAAGTGTTCATTTGATCTATCAAAAGTTTTCTCTGGTTATTAAACTTAAAGACTGCATGCTATTTGAATTCCAATTTGGTTATTAGTAAAAATTGCCAATATTTTCCCTAAAACTTCATTCTTATTTTCATATGCATGGTTTTATTAAGAAAAAACCAAAGCTCACTAAGCAAACAAGCAAAAGAAAAACTAGAAATTAACAAAAGATGAATGTGTGTAAATAATTATAGTTTTATTCAAATAAGCGTGAGAAGACATCCAAAGGATGAAATGAGACACTATATTTTAATTTACTGAAAAACTTTCCAAATTTGGAACAGCTTTCAACACAACAAATTTTTTTCTGTGTTTATTGTTGGTGCATTGTATTATAAATAAGTTTTTAAATCCTTATCCTCTCTGTAATGTATTAAATTAATTTAAACAGCATGGAACAGGAAAGTGCTTTCACAGACTAATTAAAAAAACCTCAACATTTCTTGCACTGAGTTTTTTTCCTGACAGTTTGGATTTTAGAATGTTTTAAAATTTTTTCTTGCATACTAGTCAAGAGAAAAAAAAATTAAAATGGTGCCAAGAAACCTGTTGCAAAAACACTTCTTGCTTTTGGTCTTTTCTTTTTCATTTGTATTTGGTTCACGGAGAGCTGAAACAGTTAATGATGTGGAAGAAATTTCAGACACCTTCAGGAGAAAAATTTGCATTCTATTTTACCACTTTAAGTGGAATTAGACTTTTAGCTTTATTACTTCCGAAAAGAATGGTTTGCATGGAAATAGTTTGTGAGTTTGTGTGATCTTGATCATCGTGTAGCAATGCATTTTTATGTAATCCTTCTTTCAGTCAGTTAAGCTCATTTTCATTGGAGATCTGTTATGGTTCTGACAGCTTCCTCTTTTTGACTGTCTAGATAACTGCCTGTGTGTTCTTCTGTGACTGCTTGTTATACACTCAACACCATGGTACCAGGAGTATATCCCAAACACTCCCTTTTGCCAGCAACTGCCTCTGACTAGACAAACATGTGGAGAGCTTTGAGCTTTTAGGTGGCAATACAGAATATTTTGATGTATTGCTGATTAAATGAGAGGAAAAAAGTGTTTCTATTTACAGCAGATAGTCTACAAATAGTTTATATTTTTGAAGGTAAAGCTACTGGTGAGAAACCATTTGGAGAACATTTCCTGCTTGAAATGAAGAACAAGATATTTGCAGCCCTTAGCAAATCCCAGTGCGAGATTTGCTTAAGCAAATGAGAACATCACTCAGAGAAGAGGCAGAGCATACTCCCAATCAAAAGAGTCAAAATGTTAGGTATTAGGCTTAGCAAAGGGGGAACCTAGCTGCTCTGCCTCTTGTACAAGGTTTGCTATGAAAAATTACCATAATTTCATTCTCCTGGCCTTGTCTCCCACAACCTGTTGCCATCAATTCAAAGCAGTGAGGTCCAGGCTGTGCTGATGAGTGTGTCCCTCTGTCAGCAGCTCTTGCAACCAGTTTCAGCTACCAGCACTGCTTCCATAGCTTACCATGCCTTTACAACATATAACCGGCCCAGAGAACAGAGGAAAAGGTGCCAAGACATGACAGTCATCATGTTTGAATTAAAACAGTGTGAGTACTTGAGTGTCTGAAAAAACTCCTGTGTTCATCTGGCAGGTTCTGTGTTTATTAAGCTCTTTGCAATGTAAGTTAAATGTAAATCTGCAGTGGTAATTTGCAGAATCTGGCAAAATATTAAAGGAAAAAAACCCCTAAGATAAAGCCGGGAAAGAAATAATGTTGTAAGTGTTTGTGATTTGGATACTGATATGTCTGTTCTGCATATGGCAGTTTAAAAAACATTCATTTCTAGCAATTCAGAAAGCATTCTGGCTAAGTGGTCTGCTCCTTTCTGCATGTTCATGTAGATAGGTGTCTAGTTTCTGTTGAATCTTTCTCTTTCCAGTAGCAATGTAATATAAAATATATCATAGTGTAGTAATTGAATTAATTTTGTCAGATATTGGTGAATATGTTGCAGATCTCTCCCCTTTTATTTTTAATCAAAAAGTTGTTTAAATAAGTCCTCTGTGAAAGCATAAACAGGTATATTTTTTCTTTCTATGCATTTTCAGTCAAGCTCAATGTTTCCTGTGGGCATTAGCTCCTCAGCCCTTGGTGGGACTCTAATTTGCCTTGTTAAAGCTCTTTGCTGCCACGAAGAGAAATATTGCTTTTCTTGGTATGTTTTTATTTAGGGCTGTTTACAAACAACTCTGTGCAGCTAAATGTTTTACAGGAGATTGAAGCCAGTGCTGAATATGCTCAAAAGAGCTATGTAATCTATTCCAAACAATCTCTTTTGCCCAGAATTATTTTATTTTCATCCTTCATTTTTCACTGCTCATTTCTTGTTTGCTCATCCTTTTTTTCTTTTTGATGCTTCATTGTATTATTTATATATAAATGCAAAATATAAATGCATACAAACAAAATTTTATGTGAATTGTCTATGTAAGCTATAGGCTTGTGTGATTAAATAAGATTTTCTTTTTCTCTTTTTTGTGATGTTTGATTTTTCAAAGTAAGTTTGTTGAGTAATATTCCCTCAAACTATTCAGACATTTTCTCTCAAAGGGAATAGATTTCCTCAAGGGGCAAAAATCATGATGTGGCTTTTGCTGTGTATATCGTGGTTATTGCTACACACATTGTTATGCTGGTGCCCTGAATTCAGCTGTCTTCTCTCAGACTGTAAGCCAAAGTCATCTACCACCTGAAGAAATTCATACATAGGGAATTCCATTGGGTTCTGTCACTTTCTTTTCTTGACTTTGTCCTACCTGCTCTGAAATCCTGATTTATTTATTGGAGCTGGGACTGCAGCTGGGACGCCCAGACAATACTGTAACCATCATGCTTTGGAACAATTCTCTCTTCCTCACCTAATTAATGATTGATTTTTAAAAAATTTTAAATCCCAATAGACATTTGCCTATTGCATCCTGCTTATTGAAAGGATGATATTTCCAAAACTGTCTTTAGCTCTGATTTTAGTTCTGTGCAACTGAAAGCTCCAATGATTCAAAATATTTCTCTCTCCTGCAAAGTGTAGAAAATACTTAGGATTATGCATTTCATTAAAAACAATGAAAATTATCCTTAGAGAGTTTAGAGGATAACAATTTGTCTTTACAATGCTAGAGGTTGTCTCTAGCATCTGGCTATTATTGGGCAAAAAGGAGTTTTGATGTGTATGAGCTGCGTGACACATAATGCTTCTTGCTAATTTTAATTAAAGCATTGATTTTGTCTTTCTGAAACAGGTTTCAGAGGAGAAAAATAAAGGAGAGCAAAAACGAAAGGCACAGAGAAAGGTAAATATTTATACTTGCATGTGTAATGCAAATCTAAGAAAATTTAATCTATGGAAAAAGATCTATACACTTTAAGTGAAGAAGAGAGGTAATAACTACCCCACAGATTCTTTCTGTGAAACCATTTGATGAGATATTTCAGGCTTTTATACCTTTTCCTTTGTCTTGTGTGTAAGTTCCTTTAAAATATTTTTATCTTTGGAAAATAAAGTGAATAATTTTTGAGTTGTAAAAGAAGCTGTTTTTGGGAGCAGGGATTTCGGAGTCAGGTGACAAAGACAAGCTGTAACTTTACTAAAATATCTACACAAATCAGCAAAAGACATGAATATTTTACCCTCACAGTCTATCCTGATGAAAATTTTATTTCCTTCCTAGCCTGCTATTAAATCTTAGTTATGTAATAAAACAATTATTACTAAGACCTGTATTTTTTCTTTTCTCTGTCTTCTTTCTTGATTTGATTTTTTTTTTTGGCAAGACATGAACCAAAAAAACTTATAAAACTTTACTGTAAGAAAAGCACAGTCTATCTAATTTATCTTTATAAGAACCTTCATCTTCACCTGCTGTAAGAATTATCCCTGCAGCACTTGGGAGCAGTATTAAATCTTGCTTGTAGATGCAGTGGCAATCATTTTTTGCTCTCTCTAGTATTTTCTTTGTGCAGAAATCAGTAAAAATTTATTTCAGCCAATTATATGTAATAATATTGATAAATATAAAATAATATTAATGCTAGAAAGCCAGCTAAACCTATTCCTTATGGTGCACTAATCTATACAATACATTAAGATTTTACATCTTGAAAAGATTTTATCTTATGCCATGAGGTATCAACTCATCTTTCTGTGGCAGAAACAGAGTGAAGCTACAAAGAAATTTGCAGTTTCTGATGTCTGGTGTTATATGTGGACCATGGAACATAGCTCAATCTAAATATTCAAAGGCTGTTTTGGCAGTTTCACTCCACCAATGGTTTCAATCTTCTTTTCAGAAAAAAAAAACGCAGAAAGAACCAAAAAGTCTTCGTTACCCAAAATGGATGGAATTTTGTCTTGTTACCAGTCTGCACAGCTGCCTCTTAGAGCTGTCAGAAACTTAATTGGACATTAAAAAAATAACTGGTAAGAACCTTAATGAAAGCTCATGAAGGCAGTTAATATTTTAAAATGAAGAAAAGAAGCCCACAAATGGTACTTTATATTACCTTGTTTAAAAGGGGAAAATAAGGAATTGCTTTAACAGTTAAAAAAAAAAACTTACTGATAGAATTGTAATTACTGCTAAGACCATATTACACAGTTATTGATAGAATGATAAGGAAAGTTTCAGTCACTTCTCCCTGTGTCTTGTCTTTCCCCAAGCACAGGTCAGTTATAAATTTTTGAACTATATGATACCCCTTAAGGACCAAAGAATGCCAGGTATTTTCAACACTCTGTGAAATCTCATTTGCACAAAATACAGCTGAAGAGGATGTGTTCTTCCACCTATTCATTAGAACCATAGCAATTTTTCTTGCTGATTGTGTTCACTTACAAAGCTCAGAAAACTTAGAACAGAAGAAAGGAAACTTTCCTTCCATGTGGAAGGATTAGGATAGGTTAAATTTTAGATAGGGAAACAACTTTCCTACCTTGAAAGAATTATTTATCTAGTTCATCTACTGATTGTTAAGATAAGAGAAAATTAAACTTTCTTGCTTATAAACATGACTGTTCTAGTCTATCATGTAAAATCTTATAAAGCACATGAGAAATTATTTAGTGGTGTATTAACTGGCACAACAAAAATCAGGGACTGCTCAGACACTGGTAAAGAAAATTGCACTCTAGTATTGGAATTGCCCCTGGATGTTGTTTAACTTGCTACTACAGTCTTAAGACTAGATTTTTTTCTCCATAAAACCTTATCAGGGGAAGCCTCTATTCTGACAACTCATGCTATTGGATTATTGAGAGATGAAAACAATATGCTGGTTAAAATGAAGGAAAAAAATTTTCACAAAAGGAAAGGTAAATATTGCACATATTTGAAAGTCTACTAAGATGCTAAATGAAGTCACCCAATGCAAAACACAGGCATCATTGAATTTTATAGCATCATTGAATCATTAGGGTTAAAACACTGTTCTTTCAAACCCCCCCTCCCCCCCAGCGTGGGCAGGAACACTGTGCATCAAAATAGGCTGCTCAAAGCCCAGTCCAATCTGAATCCATGTACAAGATTTTACCAGGAAACACTAAAGACAGAAGAAACTGTTGGATTGGAGCACTTGAAAAGTGCTACCCTGAATAATCTTCCAAACCTTGCTTTATATGTAGAAAGGAAAATTAAATTTGAAATACTTCAGTGAAGGATTCTGCTCAGAAACCATCCAAAACAGGGCTATTCTTGATTATGGTTTTTCTTTTCCTCCTTGATGCAAAATTGTCCCTTCATTGTAAATTGTATTTGTAATGGCGAGTGTCAAGCTGTGCTGCCTGAAATCTGTGAAATTCAAATAGTTTCTTGGGGGTTGGGCAGGAAAAGATTTCATACAAAGATGAAGACTTAAGAAACTCAGAATAAATGTTCATTGGAGTCCAGTATCCAAGGAGCAGAGGTTTAGAAATCTACATGAACTAGTTGTGCTACTTGTGGATGGAAGGAGCTCACCATCAACTGCCTTGTGACTGGCAAGCATTGCAGCAAATTTATTGTGGTCAGGATCCTGGACTTGAAATATGATGGGGATAGTCAGTGAAAAGATAGATAGAAAAGACCTCAAAGAACCTCTAGAAACAACACAGTCACACAGTATTTTTCTTTTATTTTTTTTTATTTTATTATTTTTCTTTTTTTTTTCTTTTTTTTCTTTTTTTTTCTTCTTCTTCTTTTTTTTTATGGGAAAAAGTAGTATTAAAACCACTGAAGCAGATTTGGTATTTTATTAAAGCAACTGAAAGATCAGTGTGCTGTTTTGATTGCTGTAAATTAATCTGTCATGAAAGACACTACTGATTATGGCACCAAATTTTAACTTTTTCTAAAGTAATACTAATACCAGTTATGTCTTCCTTATCAATAAATAGCTCCTAAATCAATTGCAAAAAGGGCTAATATTTGTTCTAAGTGTGGTGTGGTGTAGTCTTTTTATCACTTCAAGAAATTTGGAGAAAGAACATTACATGGCATTGTGTTGTGAATTTTTAGAGAGGCAGTACTGAAGGGTGGTTTGCAACAACAAAACAGAACACAGTTCTTTACCCTTGCATAAGACAGTGAAAGATGATTAAACCAAAGCAAAAACCAAACTACAACAGTAGTGAAACAGAACAAAATTTGTATTTAATTCTGGCTTTTTTGTCAGAACATATTGCCTGTACTATTATGTACATGACAGACATTTGCAAGATTATTGTACATATTATGGAGCACACACATGCATGTTCAATCCAATTCTCTGTTCAAAAGGAGGAGAAATCTTCTAAGGACTCACAAAGTGCATACACTCTCTGATACACACTGGATATTTAAGTTGAAAATTTGACCCAGGTTACTGCCAGGAACCTCAGGGACACAAAGCAGAATCTGTGCCCAGGCTTGTTCCTTAAAATCTCAGGGACAGCCAGATGTCCCAGCAAATGTGGCAAATGGACATTTTGTTATTCTTAGATTTTGGTTGTTAATTTTCTTTAAATTTTAAAAAATTTTCTGCATTTCCTACATCACTTATATTTCAAAAGAGGCAGATTTTTGCTTTAGAAAAGTTTGGAGACAAGCATCACTTCATTAGGCCTGGTTTAATTTTATATTACTTTGACTTGTTCTTCAATAATCTAGCTACCCAGAGCTTCATGGTATTTGAGAATATCCATTATCTTTCCCTCTGGCTGCTATTAATCAGTACAGAACAGTTTATTCAAAACCATCCTGTACTTGAATGTATCAGGATCCCTCAGGAATTCAGGACTATAGAAATCCTTGCAAGAGAGCATCTGCCTGGTATGTATCCTGTTCCTCTCAAGGTTAGTTTTACTAACTAGTTACACCTGATTCTGTCTACCATAGCTATCCATATAACCCCATTTACATTCTGAGTTGTCTCTGATTTTGAAATACTGTGTGGAAGGCACAGTTTCAGTTTTGTACAGTTATCCAAGACCCAAAGACTGTTTATGATTTTTGTATGAGTAGCTCTACTATTAAAAACAGGAGGTTATAAATCAGATACAAAGGCGAGATCTCAGATTTCTCAGGAAAATAAGGGATGAATCCCATGGAAGATGATACTGATGTTTTTCCAATTGGTCACCTTCTTCTTAAGAGCACTTCCAGATTGGGCAAGTGCATCAGACCAAACACTGAAGTGAAAATTACAAGAAAAAGATGAAACTGGTCACTTTCCTGAGACTCCATATGGTCTAGTCAGCATCCTGTGTAAGGTTAAATTCTCCTTTTTTCCTGTCCTTTGCAGGTATCTTGCTTTGTTAATACACAGTTTTACTTTTTTTCACTTTCACTCCCCAGGATACGTTTCTCTCATTGGCAGGAGAAAAGGGAGTTATTGAAGCCCTTTCTCCTTAGAGGGAATGCTAGGGCATTTTTCTCCTGAAATTTATCTCAAAATCCAATGGGGTTTCCCCACACAGGGAAAAAAGAGAATGGGTCTCTTTTTTTTTTCTCAAGTACTACTAATCCCACCTCTGCGTGTCCTCCATACCTCCACCTTAGTCTCTACATACCTAAATAACTAAAAATTCAGCAGGATTTCTGTTCTTTGCAGCAGGAGAATCTTTTCACCACCGTAGCCATTCTACAACCCTATGTTTTCTAGTTTGTATTGGAATAATTTATTTGGTAAAAAAAATAGTTTATTTCTTTACTGAGATTAAAAAAATTCCTCCGCCCATCCCTAAGAGGAAAATTTTACATGGCTTTGTGTGTTTAACTGTATTTTTTATAAACAGCTCAGGTCATTGCCAACTGCTTACCCTTCTTTTATTCACTGCCAAGGTTTGAATTTTTATGTGATTTGGTTCTATTACCAATTGTTTTCAGATACTTTTTTAAAAGCCCAGATTTTGCTACACAATTGCTTCATGAACGTTCCTTTTGAGAGTAATGGTGGAATAAGCAGTTTCTAATTTATTCCTGACACTATCCCCTTCTTATCCTGCAGGGGTGCAGGAGCAGCGTCACTCTGCAATGTGGCCGAGAGGAATTGTATTGACCTACACATGCTAAAGCAAATTCACATGTTTAAATCTTTGGAAGATTAATGCTAAATAAAGAAAATGCCCCTAACACTTTGTCATTATCCGCAATAGTTTATCAAGCAACCCGTGGAAGAATTCCCATTGAATTGAGGTTTCTCTCTCCCTTTACAGGTACTGTATAGAAAGGAGTAAAAGTGGGTACAGAAGAAAGATGCTAGTGCAGACAGTAAGAGGGTCTTTAAGGAAAGCTGTTTGGTACAGCTTTCCTTAAAGTGAAGGGTGTGAAATAACTGTCATATATGAAAAGCATCTGATTTTTTATGGCAAAGTCCTGAAATAGCACATGATTAAATTCACTGCCATTTCCAGCCTTTGGTTGCATATTAATCAGCATTTCTTCAACTTTTGCACAAAAACTTTACACTGAAGTAGTGCCTTCTTGTCAAAGGTTAGCTAACTGGTCCCAAAAGAGGGAGAGGGCTTTTGATGTTTTAGTAAAGCCCGGGCACTTAGTGATTACAGGAATTAAGGAAAACTGCCTGGAAAATAAGAAGGTGTATTCCATAGCAGTTACCCTTAATCACACAGAAAGGATAAGTTGATGCACCATGATACTGATATTTTTCCAGCACTGAACTTGGGCCCAGTTGGTGTCCTGCTCAAGCTGTGCACTCCTTGGTGCTCTCCAGCTGCTGAGTTTGTGGATGACATATTTCACTCTGAGCTGAGGTGATCGGAGCAATATAGTGCAGTTGGACAAAGCAAGCTGTCATTTCTCTTGAACTTAATAATGCTGTGGGTTTTGAACACTGCATATGTACATTTGGGCTGCTCCTAGCCTTTTTACCTGTTTTGGCAGTGTTGTTAAATCTAAATGAGGATTATGTTATTTAAGTGCGGATTATTGAAAATATTTGATACACAATTTTAATTCTGCAATAAAGACTAAGCCTGCAGAGTCTTTTCCTTTTTTTCAGTTTTTCTTTTCAGTTTTTTCTTTTTCTGTTTTTTTTTTTATTTTTTAAATTTTTTTCCCCTATAGATCTGTATTGCATTGAGCAAAAGGGATGAGTGTCAAAATCCCTGTTACAGAGACCAGTCAGAGCAATGCTTATTACATAAACAGACTTCTTTTGGCTGGGCTAATTTCCTAAATTATTAAGTATACAAAATGCTAAACAAAATTACAAACTTTTAATGAGAATACTTATTCTTTTGAGCTATACTCAATAGATTAGCTTTCACTTTGTAAAGATTTGCTCTCAGTAAGGAATGTTTGTCACCTGTGCCTATTAATTTCAGGAATTTATGTTTTCAATTTATTCTTGGTTAATAAGTTTTATACTAAATATTTTCACTTTAAAAATCAAAGAAATTCTTTCACTTGGCAGAAAAAAGCCCTAAACCCTTTGTGAAAATATATGCTTCTCATTCATGCATTTTCATCCTGCTCAGTGATCTGGAAAATATTTGAAGAAGAAAAATTGACATTTTTTTTTAGTATGAGTTGTTGCACTGGTATTATTTGATGGATTACATAAAGAAAAGGATTTAGCTCTCAGAAACTGTAATCTTTAATAGTCTGGGTGTGGTGTACAGGGCTACACCTGACCCTAATTGCCCCAGTTTATGACTGGTGCTGACCATAAAGTTAGACTGGTAAAATGTGGCATGAAAATCAAGGTGATTGATTGCTTGATCGTCAGTTCACAGCACAATTCTGGAACGAAAACAATGTAGTTAAATAGATCTAAGCAGTGATCATAAAATTGTGAAGTCAGCAAACACATATTGTGTGTTTAAGAGCCACCTGCAATGAATGGAATAAAATGGGAACATAAATTCCCACTTTATTCAGAATTAGGATGAAAACCTAACGAGTAATGAGGTGCACTTAACACAAGGTTAGTAGATTTTAAAGGAGTCTCTTTCCTAGTTTTATGATTCTTGAAATATTACTAAAAATACCAAAAAATTATCCAGCTGTATAAAAAGCTTTTTTAAAAAATGCCTTGATTGGGACCAAGACAGAATTTTTAATTTTCTCTTGTTAAGACCAATCTCTAGGACAAGACTCCTGAACAACGTAACGCTACTGTCAGCGCCAATGGCTTATCAGGGGAGTGCACCTTGGTGGAATTTTTCTCTTTGTTGCAAATTTTGTTGTCTGCTCTGGTTCTTCATTCAGTCCAAATGATGCAAAATACCACAGTGCCAGTATCAGGACATACTTTACTGAAATCTTTTACTTTGCAAGATCATTAAGTTGGCCGAGGTGGGCTGAAATAGAAGTAGCAACCTCATATTTAAATTAAGACTTCAAAGATGTAGATGTACATTAGATCAGTTTTCCTTATTATTTCATTAGAATGCAGTTTATATTTTGTTTATAAAGCTGAATGCTGTATTAAAGCTGTGTGCTGAAATAGCTGACTGCATGCAAAATGTAATAGATTTTATGTGATGCTGTGTGCCTTTGTGTAACTTTGTACAGTTTGGATGACTGTTGAAGTGTGACTATGCTAATAATTTTTTTTAGAATTATTTCCATATGTTTCATTTACTTTTACCAGGAAATAATTTAGCTGTTTTTTGACAACACATATTTCATAAATATATTGCCATGAGCCTCATGTAAAAAGACTAACATTCTTTCTACTTACTTCTTTCCACGTATAAAGGAAAGATTTTCTTACTAGGAAAGGTTACCTTCATTAGCCTCCTAAGATCAATAAAAAAATATTTTGGGGTTGACAAATCATTAATGGTAGAAGCAAGCAAAACCCTGCACTGTTTAAAATTGTTTTTAATAAAATAAATTAAAATTAGGGCTTCCATGTCCTTGATTTTATGTTATTTGGTCCTTTGTGCATGCATACACTTTAGTGTCCTTAATTCTTCTCCTGTTTATAGAAATGCCCATTTACCAGAGAAGAAAATTCTATGTTATGAATCTGTGCAAAAAGAACATCAGGTCCTTTTTAATTTATTGTCAGCTGCTCATGGAGAAGTATTCAAAAGGCAGTGCTTGCTTTCATGTACTTAGCATACTACTTTCATTCATGGAGATACTTTATTTTTGGGGAAAAAATGGGTACTTGCATTTAAAGTGAGGTGCAGGTAGTGAGTCATCCAGCAGTTAAGTGATAAGTGTGTAAACTTAAAACAGGGGAAGCTGATGCATGTGCAACTATGGGTGAAGACTAATATCAGAGGTACAACCAAGTGGGTATAAATTCAAGACAAATCCTGCCAACTGAGCATTGTCCATTTAAAAAATGGGTTTGTACATTCTAGTCATCATAACAGCTGTGCTAATCATGCCAATCATGCCTTGTCTCCTCCAATGCATTCAACAAATGATTGGTAAAGCTATTAAGAGAATCTACATGGCTCAAAGAGGAGGGGGAGATGTTGAAATGCAAGCCTCTC
Source organism: Dicaeum eximium (assembly GCA_013396995.1). Lineage (NCBI taxonomy): Eukaryota > Metazoa > Chordata > Aves > Passeriformes > Dicaeidae > Dicaeum > Dicaeum eximium. The sequence goes on from VWZP01007283.1 coordinate 523,519, forward strand.
TGAGCTCCTCAGAGGGAGAACTGAATGCAAGGGTAGAATGAAAACCTGTGGAGAAATTAAGATATATTAAGCCACATAGATATGAAGTAGAAATGTAAGTTTAAGTTTTGGATAAATAGAAGTCTGTTAGTTTTAAGTAAGTAGAAATCTATTTTAAGTGCCTTAAGAGACTGTGTTAGCCAGTAAGGCCCTAAGGCTTAGTTTAGAGTTCAGTAACTCAGTCCCAGTCATAACAAAACACAGTAGAACATTGCTTGTATTTCTAGATAGAATAAAGATATAACATAGGATCTTGATGAAGGAGAGATGTGTTTTTTCTCATTTGTCAATCATTTTGACTTTTAATTAGAGGACCTGAAACTGTTTTTATACTGCTGAAACAACAACAAAAAATAATTTGTTTTTATTAGGGTTCAGACCTTCAGTTGGTTAGAGCCTGGGGCTAGGAAAAAAATTCTATATTCATAATTTGCAGGATTTTTATAGTATCACTTTCTTAAGAAGAACATATCCTTATTGTGCAGTGCTAGTATTGTTTTAGCAACAGGTCATGTTTATAAATAGAGCTATAACACAAAAGAAGAGGTCCTGGTGTTGAATTTGCACAGTGTTTCAGATATGCTCAGGTTATGGATGTCACAGGTACTGCCTATGTTTAAGCATAAACGCATGGCAAATTTAAAGGTGGAGCCCTGGAATGGAAAAAAGGAAAAATATGTTCCTTTGAATCACTGGAGTGAGTCATGTGATAAGCACTGAAACTCTTTGACAGGATGAAAAAGAATTTGGGTTTTATTGGAACCTTTTAATTTTGGGAATTTAAAGAAAATGCTTTAATCTTCAATATTTGGAGACCTTTTCTTTTACTGATAGTATCCTTCAATTTTAAAATTTAACATTTTCTGCTGCTTCAGAATGTGCATTTGCAATGATCAGTTACTTGCAAAAAGTGCTGCATCACTATCACACCACAGTAATTATCTCTACTGTGGTTCACTTGCAAGTCTGCAGGCACCTTTTTATTCCATTTAATGAGTTCATATGTTTAGATGCAGTTCTGTTTCTGTAGCGTACTTTGCTATGAATTCCACATAAAAGTCCACTACCTCTTTTCTCTGTGACCATTTAACCACTTCACAATCAAGAATCAGAATTTGATCCAGTAATATTTCACATCCTTCTCTCAATTACATGAACAAAAATTTATACCTATCTTAACTGGATGATGAACTCTCCAGCTACATTCCAGACTAGTTCTAAGTCACAGTTTTGTTTTCTTGAACTAAGTCAACATTGTGAAAGCACAACTTCTGTGTAAATAGTAGCAAATCTGCAAATGATAAATTACTGAGTTAGAACACATGCCTAGAAAACACTTTGAGATTTAAAGGTCATCTGGCTGTTATTTATTGTGTTGTTTGAACAAGGACAAGAGTCCAAAAGGAATATTAGTTAATGAAAATTTAAACACATTTTTTTATTGAAAACAATAACCAAAGTGATAAAGAAAGGAGCACATCTGTTTAGACTCTCTTCATCAGTTGAAATATGTTGCATTTAATATCACCTAATATCGCATGAAAAAGAAAAATAGAGACCATTTTCAATGTTCACACACAAATTTATACCAATACTCCTCAGTGATTGTCACTCTGTAGTTTTGGCTGAAGTGGTTCCAATTTGTGCGCAACCTAAACATAAGAGTATTTTTTCTTTAAGTTATTTCCTAAACGTAAGAGTATTTTTCTTTAAGTTATTTTCTTAAAGAAAAACTTAAGTTTTTCTTTAAGTTATAAGTGAAAATGTCCAACTGGAAGACAAAAGTCCTAGTGCATAGGTAGTGATTTACATTTACTCTTTTTTGAGAGCTTCTGGATGCCAAAACCCTTATCACATTTCAGTTATGAGTCAGAACAACAAGTAATGAATTTTCCTATGCCTGATGAATTGGGGGTTTTTTTCCTGTTACTATGGATGCTGCAGCTTATCATATTGTTATAGCACATCAGCTATAAATTCCTGAATCCCATATTTCTGAGAAATAATCATGCATCTTTAGCATGAAAAAACACAGATTGCTCCAAAACCTCAGGTCTCTTCAGTGAACCAAAACCTCAGTGCTCCAAAACCTCAGTGAACATAGATGGGCATAACCTAAGAACAGATAAAACTAGACTTTTAGCTTTGTGAGGAGGCAGAGGTCAAAATAAGTACAAGCACTTTTCCCATTTAAGTCACACACACACAGACCAGCCCATTAAATGGAAGCATTCTAAGGTGAAGCTTATGTTGTAATATATTTTTTTCTTTTTATAAATCAGTGTTTCAATCACAATTTGAAAGCTCTCTGGAGGGAAGTAAGAGGCAGAATCTAGTGATAAGAGAAGTGCCTTTTGCATAGCATTTGAGATGATTAAAAGCTGCTGAAAGCTTTTCTAGTCAATTACATTGCGCAGCTTTATGAGGAATCAGGGCTTGTTCCTGAACTGAGTTTCAGATTGGCCCCTGTAGAGTACTGCAACCGAACAGTAAAATCAGTCAAGGTGAAAATCTAGCAAAAGGCAAACAAATTTACCAGGAAAGCAAAAATAAATATAGAAAGATGAAGCCTAGGCTGCTGTTCAGCACAAAATTCCGTTTCTCTCATTGTATAAGATTATTTTGACCCAAAGAGACACAACAGTTTGACTGTCTGAATCTCTTGGAGTCTCTACATATTTTATGAAATTACACAGCCAGGCAGAATGGAGGTTCTGTATTTTCCCATTCTAAAAGAAAAAATGCAGTAATACTGGTGTTTTTGTTAAATTCACATAAGTGAGAAACATTATAAATTTGAAGCACAAGAGCTTAAAATTTATGTATGAGCAGAATTTCATAGAGAACTCCCTTTTACAATTAGAAATTATATAAAATCTCCTAGCTTCACAGATTCATTCTTCCTAGCTCCACTGATTCCTCTCTTGGTTTTACTGTTTTTACATCCAAGTAATACCTCTGACCTCACATACCCCTGGGTATGTTTGTTACTACATCAGTAAGAGGGGAGTCTGCTGTCAATACTTTAATTTGCTAATTTGCAGCTGAAAAAATAAAATATTAATTTTTATTTTATTACATCTTGTAAGAACTGCCAGACTCTAGAAACAAAGGTGTAGACTTATAAAAAATCTGATGCTGAGAAAAGCCTTATTCCAGAGTTGGACCTATTTTCTCAGTGTCATTGAAACATCTCTCTGTTTTTGTTCTTCGACAGAAATTTTGACATGTTGTTTGTAAAGCATGTTAGATATCCTTTTAAGACTGTACCAGTGAAATTTCCCTCATGCCCAGCCATGTCATCTGTTCTCACCATATGATATTATCTCCAAGCCTTCTCTTACTAAAAGTCTATATTGCTGTGTTTCCTTGTCACTACTTCTCACTTTCTCACTCAGGCTGAAGTCACAGTATAAGGTTTTCTTTCCAAATAAATTTTCTTTGGGGGTTGAAAACCAAAGTGGAACAGTTCTGGATAGCCTCTATAATCTTCTAACTACTCAAAAACTCTTGTTATTGTTGCTGTCAACCTTTTCTTTTTTGGGGAGGAGGGGTTGTGTGTGTGTTGTGTTTTGTTTCTTTGGTGGTTTGTTTTGTTTTGTTTTGTTTTGTTGTTGTGGGGTGTTTTTGTTTTTGTTTTTGGTTTTGTTTTGTTTCATTATGGTTTGTCCTTGTGGTTTTTTTTGTGTGTGGGTGGATTTTTTGGGGGAAAGGTGGGGAGGGGAGATTGTTATTGCTGCTTGGTTTTGTTTTGTTTTGGTTTCCTTTTGTTTTCTTTTGTTTAGTAACATCACCTATAATATGACCTGAAGCTTCTTTCTTGGTAAAATTGGGAGAATAGATTGAACAAGGTCTGAGCTTATATTACATTGGCCATTGGAAGGATTGATTACCCTTAATATCTTGCAATACTATTTATAATTCACTTAAATTTACAAAAAAACTTGATGTTCAAAGAAATATGTTTTTGCTGTTTCTTTTGTAGGTTTCTACTTCACTATTTAATTTTGCAATCAAAAGACATTTGGAATTTTTCATTCCTGGTACTATCTGCAAAGATGAAGATTTAAGCAAAATGATCCATTATAGTGCATTTGCTACTAACCACCCCCCATAAACCAACCAAACAAAAACCCCAGAGAGATTAAAAAAAGGGAGCTTTAAAAGTGTGATGGTATGTGTGCATTTGATTAAACAGATGGTGCATGGCCTCAGAGTAACCTCCTAGCCTGCTAAATCCCCCACCATGCACACAATTTCCTTATCAGGAGAGCAGAATTGTGTGGGAGTGAAGGGGATTCATTTCATTTGTAGTGGCCAACTTATTTTGAGTATCATGGAGTACCTAAGCAGTTATACCAAATGGGTGGAGTTAGATTTCGGTGAGATATAGTTCTCAGAAGTTTTATTTTTTCTTTTTTACATATTTCTATCAATGTTTTTAAAGGATAGCCACCCTTTAAATCTCATGTACTGGAAGAAGTTTAGCAAATATTCAAAAATTCTTGAATTAAATATGAATCTCCTAATTTCTAAACCTTTATTTCCATGTTGTGCTAGACAATTTTACTTTTATTTCAAATAGGAGTTTATTTTCTAAAGTAAAGGTTGTGAACAATATTTTATTTTGGGTTTCTAGAACAGAAAAGCTTTTCATCAAATCTAAGGCAGCAATTTCTGGTGAAGGAAGATCAAAAATTTTGTAAGAACACTTCTGCATTCATCTATGAGACTCTCCCTTGCTGTGCCTGTGTATTTTAATGCTGATAACAAATAGCCACATGAGGCTGACTGAAAGAAGATATCTCTGTAAAATTATCTGTGTACAAAAATTCTCTTCCTTAGAGGAAATTTCAGTTGAAGGCCCTGAATTTCTTCCAAATGAAGAGGTGTCATCTTCCCAACAGCTAATAGGTTGTTTGGTTTTCAGACCAGATTTCACAAGTACTTTTCCTCTATCCCCTTCAGGTTTTGGCATGACAGTGCTATGGCTGAGGTCTTTCAAACATTTCAAACCATCTGGTGCTGTAGCTGTGCAAGTACAAGGTGCTACCTACTGCTACTGTCCCAGCTTGAGCAAATGTTGTTCCACTGAGCAAATTACAGTGGCTGAGACTGAGGATAAGGCAAAACAGAGGGGAAGTAGGATGACCACTGCAAGAGGCAGGACAGATTAGAAGAGGTCTTGCTATCAAAGAAAAGTACCAAACTCTCAGTTAGGGCTGGGTTTGGTCCAACTTCCAGTGATATTTCTTGGACCCAGTATGTTTGACAAAACCAGAAAAGCCTAAACAAGTCCAGGAAAATCTCTCCCCACAGGACTCCACAGTCTTATTTTACACCTATTCACTTATTCACTGGTGAATAAGAATTTCACTGGTGAAGTTTCTCATAGAGACAAAGAAGGACTTTTAACTACTTTTCATAAGCTGTCTTCAAAGGCATCATTTAACCTAACAGGATTACTGCTGCAAACAATCAACAGTTGAATTATGAAGAAAAAATCCATTTTGAAAGCCATAAAATTAAGATTTCTGCTTTTCTGGGCAAGGTCTTTGTGCATGGAAAATAAGGACCATCCACAGTGATTGAAGGTAGCAATGATTCAGCTGAAGTTAACAAAAATTTGCCGGTGGCCTTTTTGTCAATGTCTTCATCTTTTCCTCAGAAAATAGAGGGATTTTCTAATTTGCCTTTGAACAATTTCTGACATCATAGTAGTATGCATGAAAAAAATTTTTTGGGACTAATAGGTTAATTGCCTTACCCCACTCTTTCTCTTACCTAATTCCACAGTTTTCTTCAGGCCTCCTAAAAAAAAAATTATGTGTCTATCCTTAAATGCCATTGTTTCTGATATTTTTAAGTTTAAAAAAGTAATAATGGTGGCAAATCCTAGCTAGACTCTTCATCTCTTATTTCAGTAAATTACAAGTCAGGTTGCCTTTAGTTGTGTCTTAATGGAAATAGTGATTTAGAATTGCAATATGGTGAACACATAAGAACTTAATTCTTGAGAACTGTATTGAAGTTCTTACTATAACATCAACAAAAATCATAATGAAACTTTTTTTTTTAGATTTAAGGCATTTGCTGCAGAAAAAATTAACCACATATTTCTTCCCAGCAGCGATGGGATCAAAACCACAGTTTAAAACTGTATGTATTTTAGTCCATTTTAAACTACATCTGTGATTAATAATCCCAATGGGGTGTGTGTTTTGGGTTTTATTTTTTAATTACTGTTTTGTCATCATTACCAAAGAACCCAACTGATAGCTGGTCATTTATTGTATAAACCATATTTCAATCTCTACCTTTGACCCTTCTCATACCACAGAGGTTATGTATTACTGGGTCTCTAATCTGATTCCAACATGAGATTTTGAATCTGGTTCTGACAACTTTGCTTTCATCTAAAAAAAAAGCGTATTTTTCAAAGTACAAATCACTGGGTTTAGTTGACTTAGGATATTGCTGGTAGACTGACAAATAACAAAAGGATGAAGTAAAAGCTATGCTTCAATGCTCTTCAATACTTGAATTTCTCTTGTGTTTCTGAGAAATATTGCACTAAGGTTAATATTTTAGGTTGAATGGGTAGAATTTTATTTGGAGGAACAAAAAAGGAAGAAACAAACCAAATAAACAAACAAAAACCCCTCCCCCAAGCCCCTCCAAATCCTCAAGAGGAATAGAGTCCTTAACAAGCACAGAAATCTGAATGAAAATAAAAATGCTTGACATTCTTCAAGTAGCTTAATTGTGTATTATCAGAAAGACTGTGGTGTTTAAAACAGCAGGAACTGCTGTAGAACATTATTGAGGTACAATACTGCAGTGAAATGGCGAAGGGCAAGAATTAAACCAGGAAGTTAATGTGTTCTGTTTAAAATATCTTGCATGAAAATTGTAATGGCTGGAAGTGAGCCAGGAAATGTCAGCACTGTGTAATTGCTTAAGCTTTGAGCAGATTCAAGAGGGATCAAAGGCAAAACCATGGGTCAACATACACCCACAGGTACAGAAAAAAGTGAGATTAATTTGATCATCCTCCTATTTAACACTTCAGTTGCTTATACATGCCCAAAGCTCCCTATTAAAAATCAATCCATGCTTACTGAGATGCTGTTTATCCCAAAACAAGGTAACTATTGTGCAGGTATCTGAAAATTGCCGAGGGTAGGTAGTCTGTTCCTAGGTTCTTTAAGGAATGGGTGGTGATGGTGATATATGAGCACAGAAGAAGGTACAGTAGACAGACATTACCCAAAAATAATAGGACCAGAAACCAGGTTCCCTGTTCTGCCCTCTGCTAAATGGCATCTTCCCTCTAGAAGATTCTTACATTTCTGTCTACTTAGTCTGACTTAATAATGAAATACTATTCTTCAGGTTGTTTCACAGAGGTAGCAAGGGTCCTTTGGAGCAGGGCCTTCAACCTGCACAGGTTGAGGAGGACATCTAACTCATAGCCTTGCTCTACACAGTTGCTATGACTACCACTCTGTTTGTTGGGCTAGGCAGGATTCATCACAAATAGCTGAAGAAGCCTAAATTCTCCTGCATATAATGGAAGCTCAAGACAGGCTACTTCAGACCTTTCAAACTTTCTTAACACCTGGTAAGAATTCACTATGATATCAAATGAAAATGAGGATATAGTGGAGAAAGAGATGGACTGAGTAAAGTGCTCAGGCAGGGCAGAACAGAACATCTGTCCTCTTCAGGGACATGTACACTGTTGACTGAGAGGGAATGCATATGATTGTGTTCGAAATAAAACAAAACAGCCAGATGTTTTTGCATTGATCCAATTTTCCAGTGAGTTTGCATTTAAGTTAAATTTAATGCAGTAGGTGTTAGGCTGAGTTCTTTCGTATTCTTGGTTAGTATGTAATGTTGATACAGCAACTTGTGAAAAAAAAACTTGTGCTCATATTTTGTCCCATGGAATATGGTTGAAAAATCATTGAGCAAATGAACATTTTGGTGCCTGCTGAAACTAGCCCATACATTGCCTTCCCTGTCTTTGATGAAGTAAATAACTTAGAGAGTCTAATCTACTATTTTTATGTCTGTTCCTTGAAGTTTTTTGCCACTTGTGAATGATAACTGTTCTGGCTTCAAGAAATAAGCAAGCACTCCAACATTGTAAGGATGGTGCAGCATGTCTTCAATCATCTATTTACTGAATTTAGTGTTTTTATTCAGTGTCTGAATTGGTTGTCCAAGGACTGTGAATCTTACTTATTGATTCATGTTGTTTATTGGCTCAGACACTGCAGAGATAAGTGTAAGAGTTCTTCCTGTGGCACCTTGACAGATATTTTCTGTGAGAATCTTATGCTGAAGATTTTTTGATAAATAACTTCAGTAAGCAGATCATTTGGAAATTAGGATTTCTGATGCACTTAATCAGAATATTAATGCATTAGTGTTTCCTGATGTCAAGGAAATATTACAAAATTTTGAAAAGGAGTATCAGGATAAGTGAATTTAAATGTTAGTGTTATAATTCTTTAATATTGCACAAGTAAATAATTTCTGCAAGTTCTCCCCGCCTATAAAAGCTTTTGTTTTGATTTTTGTAGAAAACTGATGCTTGTTACATGTTTTTGTTTTGAGATAGAATATCTGTTTGAGGAAATTGTGGAATACTTGGGAACGGTATGAAAAACTGTGGGATATTTCTCAAGACCATAATCAGATAAAACTTCTAAGACACAAACTCCTGAGGCAGCTGCCTGGACTAAGCTGAAAAGAACTGACACAGAGGGGAGGAAATTTCAGCAAGACTGAGAATTTCCTGAGGAATGTCCTTGTTGTTTGGACACAGCTTCCATGTCGTATTGTTTGTTGTTTCATGCTGAGGTATCTTCCTGTGAAAGAAAAAGCATTTTCTAAAGATCTGGATTCAAAATGAAGGTAAAGGCAATGAATCCAGACAACCCTGATACTTACGAAGAAACTTCCTGTATGTAGGTAGCTGGAGCATTCTGTTTCCTTTTTTGGTTTTCCTCCTTTTTGTGATATGAAAAAAAGGGAAATATTATCTGGAAACTGATGATAACTTATGGTCAGAAGATGGTATGTGTCCCATTGCACAGTTTTGAAAAGCGTCCTCCTACATCATAATATAGGCTAGACAGATTATTGAAATATAGAGGTCACACAAACTTTAGAACCAGGGTTTCATTATTTGAATGTCAGGACTTGTATCGTGAAAGGTCTTTTGCAGAAAAATTTGCAGAGGGTTTTTATTTTCTCCTGCATTTTTGAGCAACCATTTACTTAATAAGGGAAGAGAAGTACTAGACTGTTCTTCAGAATTGGAGAACCACACTGTTAACATGCTAAGCATAGCTTCAGCTTTTCAAGCAAATGAGCGAATTAAGGGTGCAAAGCTCACCACATGACAGATGTCCAACTGTTTAGTGTGCTTGAACTTTTACTTCAGGTTAGCATTTGTCTGATGAAACACACTACATTATGACAGATTTAAAGCATTTTAAAAACATCCTTTCTCTCTCTTCAGAGTAACTCAGGTATATGAAAATGGGGATGAACCAGAGGGACATATTCATTAAGAAGATTTCTTTTTTCATAATGTTGAACCTAGCTTGCCTCAGCAGAGTTCCAACAGTTACACATTGGCAGTTGCACGAATGATTTCACTTTTCATTTAACTGAGGGCATGATTCTCCGTGAATATATTAGAATAAGCAGTAAACTGGAAAGAGACTACAGATTTTGTTGTCTACCAGATGATAGGCTCCCAAGATAATGTAGATCCTCCCCATCATGTAGTAAAGCTCAGGTGACATAGTAACATATGTTTTATCTCCTCTGTACAGACTCCAGGTACTCTTTTCAGGGAAGATGGAATGGGTGACCATTTCCTGCCCTGAGAAAAATATGTTCCTATAGTCATTTAAAGGGGGTCTAGCTTTTCCTTAACATTACAAATTATAACAAGTTATTCAGAAGCATTTTTAAAGTTCTTGTGGTTTAGGAAGCAAAAAAATATATATTTTCTACCTAAATGCACAAGAGCATCTCTCTTTAACACAGTCACCCTTGGCCAATTCTACTTAACAATAAACTGGTCCAGTTCTATCTTCCCATGCTGGCTGCCAGCTTAATTTCTCCTCCCTATTTCTGATATGGCATGACCAGATACATTCTGGTTCACAGAAGGATAATGATCACAGCCTCCATTAGGAAATTCCATCAATTCTAAGGTAGATTACTACCAAAGTAATGTGGTTTGATGGCATTCTGTGGGCAAACAATCTGCAGGCAGGAATGCAACAGGAGAAACTTGCTGAAGAGCTATTCAGGGAGATGAGAATTTATATGTGTAAGACAATGGCAGAGAAAATGACAGGCTATTTTGAGCCTCAAACTGGTTTTATGATACAAAATCATGAGGGGATGCTGAAAATACCCAGTTCATGGTTTTGGTACTGCTGCTGCATCTACAGAAATAGTTCCTCTCCATTTTATAAATATTTGTATTAACTATTTCTGTGTCTTTGAGTAATTTTGAGGAAACTGATTATATTGATAGATACAATGTCTTGTCCATTTATATTCTTTCTGATCTAAATCTAAACTAATTCTGATCTAAACTAAGTGGATAGAACATTATTTGTTATACTGGTCAGGACCAAAGGCTATTTAAATTGAAGTAACATGCCACTTAGTTCTGTGACTTTGAGGCTGAGTTTACACATCCAGATTCTAGAGAGGTGCTTAAGCCATTTTCTTTCAATTCAAGTATCCCACCTTAGAGTATAGCCTTGAAGCAGGGAAGCATCTTTGTTTTGAAGAATAACTCAAGTACAAAGTAGGAAGTCAAAATTTAATTTAATTTATCTAGCTATGCTGAAGTAAAAAAAAAAAGTTTGAGGGAAAGAACTTAGAGGAAAAGTTTTTTCTTGAATTGATTTTTTAGTTTCAAAAGTAGATAAAGAGTTCTCATTGAGTGTTCCAAATAACTGACATCATATAAAGGGAAATGAAGCTGAGGTTACAAACTTCTTCAGTGGGATATGTAGGTTTCAACAGCATTGGTATTTAAAGAGATGTTTTGATAGAGTAGTAGGAATACATAAATGCATTGTTCTTTATATTTACCTCTGAATTTTTCAATGTTAACTAGTTAAATAAATGTAGCTTAGATCAAACTGTCCCATCTGTAAATGCATTTAGTTACATTAATTAATTTTTATATATTTATTATTCATACAAACATTTGTTTACTTTTTATTGTACATCTATTCCAACATTACCAACATGAGGTTTCATTGTGTTTACTGACCTTGGATCATTAAAAAAAAAAGTCAGCCCTGATTTTTAGAGCTAGGAATCAAAGAGGCAAAGAAAGCAAAAATTGCAGTGTACTTATATTTTGCTTTAAAGTGGATGGATACTTAAAAAGTCTGTTAACAAAAGTAGGTATCCTCCTGCTGAAGTATTCAGATGGTATGTATTTATAAGTCATTTATTAGCAGATAAAGTGCACTCAGAAAGCTTTATCTTCTAGGAGCAGCACCATCCATTAGGGGGGACCTCTGTAAGATATTGGCTGACATTGCATGTAGTGATAAGCACTTTTTTCCCTGTAAGTATGGAGGCTACTTTACAAAAAAAAATTTTACCCTTTCCCTCCATTGCTGGTATTTTTTCTTATAAGATTTTTCTTTTATAAGATCATAGATATTAGGATCATATTGCCCTTTTAAAAGTATAATTTTCAGGCTCATTTCCTGAAGTTTATCCTCATAATATTTTAATTAATTGTATGAATAGTTAAAATAATTTTTTTTCTCTTTCACATTACCATAGTAATAACTCATGGAATAATGTGACATTTTTATAGATGTTGAATATATTTAAATAATGTACTGAAATATCTTGTGAGTTATTTCGTGTTTCGTAGCTTGCTGGCACTGCTTCACTCTCCACATTGCTGACTTTCAAAATTGCCTGAATTAAATGGTGTTCAAGGAACAACATTAGCCTGTCAAATGACAGAACATGAAGTTGGAAAGCAGCAGTAACAGGTTTTTGGAGAGAGTAAACTTACCAACACAGCATGACTAATTTGAAGCTCAGCTAGCACTGATGTGAGCAGCAGATGTGATCAATGTGTCCACTCTTCAGGCTTATATGTGTAATTTTCAGTGTTGTGAGCATTACAAGTAAATCTCTACAGCACAGTAGAAGCCCTGTTATCTACCTGTCCAATGAAACATGCTGATGAACTACTGCCCCAGCCCCAAAAACAGCCTCTTGTGGTAAAGTCACCTTCAAATAGGTTTCCTCTTGTGGAGTGAGTCCAGCCATAAATATTTCTCAGTAAAACTTTCTGGGCTGTTTCTTCTCATGACTCTTCAGGCTGGCTTGCCAGAACAAGCCAGGCTGGATTTCAGTATATTCTTTGAATTGCTCTAATTCAATGATGGCTCATGTTCTAACATAGAGTTCTGAATTTTACCAATGTTGTAATTTGGATCAACTTTTTGGCTTCAGTAGGAACTTCAGGCCAATATCCCTGACGATAGGGTCTTTAGTAAGCAGATTGGGGTGTTCAGAATTTGCCAAGTGACATACACGACATAATTGAAATTATGTGTTCAAGGGAGGGCTTCATTTTTCTACTTTTCAAGTATATTCTCTCTCTTTCTAAGTGTCTGAGAACCAAATGAATTCTTTGGTAAAGTGATGTACATAAGCTCATAAAATGTGTTTTTTTCTTTGATGTCCTTCTGTGCAGAAGTTATTTCCTCAAAGGCAGCCAGTGTTGATGTGTTGAAGGTGAAGCAGATAATGTTTTAATTTGTAATTGTGTTTCTCTGTAGTGCATACAAAAATATTTTACAAATGATTCAGTAGTCTCTGAATTCCACAGCTTCTATAAGACATATTTATTACTGTATTCTAGCTATTAAACAGCCTTCTTTGGGGCTGCTAGTGGTACATTATGTTTCAGAGAGAGACATATGGGCTCAATTTCCAAATCTACTTCTAAGCTCGTCAACTTTTTTCAGATTTTGTGGGGAGGTTGATAAAGGTGTTCAGAATAGGAAGAAAAAAAAAACATAAAATTAATGTTTCCTAGCATTTTTTTTACCACAAAAGTGGCAAGAATAAATTCACAGACAAATTCACTATGTTCAATATAGAACATAAATTTCAGATGGTGATGGTGATGATGATGATGATGATGATGATGATGATGATGATGATGATGATGATGATGATGATGACAATGATTATGATGATGATGTGGGTGATGATGATTGCAGCAAAATATTGTGCCAAGGAAGGAAGAAGATGTTGCTACTGAAGATATTGCTGCTCAATGCAGAATGAGGTCTCAAGAGATGAAGACGAGGCCAGGCTTGAGTAGCAGCACTATAACCCCAGATTTATACTTTTGTTAGAGAAGATTTAAATATGACATAGACATAGACACAGACATATGACATCATCTCTGCTGTACTTCTCTCTACGTTGCATTTGCTATAAACTTGTGACTGAGCATGGTTTGGAAAAAATGTAATTCCCCCAGGAATGCCATTGGAATTGTGCAGTAACTTCACAGGAGGCTAACAACTCTTTTTGCGGGTTTTTACCTGTCAGTTTCTATTCTGCCACAACACTTGCCAAGAGCTCTGCCTTCAAGCTGTACTTCCTCCTGTCTGTCATGGACTTTGTGGGAGATTGCCTAGGTGGGTTGCAGCCATCACAAAACAGAAACAGACCTTTCTATCAGATTATCTGCTTGCCAAAAGATAAGTATGCATTCTGGAATTTCACTTTGGTGTGAGGATGTCTTTTCTCATTATCTAATAACATCCCCAGTTATGTTTAGGTGTTGAGCATAAACCCCAGCCAACTATCTATGCAACCATATTTATACATAAAATAATTTTAAAATTAAAGTTTTAATTTAATTTAGTTTTTTTGTGAGTTCCTATCATACAAAATTGCATAAATAGTCTTCCTTGAGTGTGTATTTAAACACTTGTTCATGTTTAACTATATGTGTATAATATATATGTGTATATATATATATCTATATGTATGTATATATATCTATATGTATATGTATATATGTGTATATATATATACACACATATATATATGTGTGTATATATATGTATAATATATGTGTAATGTCTAATATATAGAATAACTTTCTATTCTCAAAGGAAAGAATCATGGTGCCTATTCTGTTACAAATATCTAGAAAAAGAAAGATCTGTCCTGGTGGATTTTCAATGCTAGATTCTTAAATTTACATCAGTTACAAGAGAAAAGAAGTTTAACTACTCAGATTTTTTGCACTACTGAGGTTAAACTTTTAGATTAGAAACAGGAAATGACTAGAAGAAGGAATATGAGAAGGAGCTGGGGGAGGGAAGTGGAGGGGAAGGGAGAGGATACTGTAATTGCTAGATTACCTAGCTGTTCAAAATATCTGACCATTTCAACCAAATCCACCTCTCTCAGAGTTACTAATCCTCAGTAGAAATGGGATTTGAGAGAATTAAAGAAAAAGAGGAGACCTCAGGAGTGAAATACAGCTCTATATGTTAGCTGTGATTTATGTCACCCATTTTCATCGATCTTAAAAAAAGAGATGTTTTACACTGGGCTTGTGATTTAGGGTTTCTTGGTAGTTATTAAAAGGAAAGTAGAATCTCCAAAGAACAATTCAATTTATCCTAAACTGGACATTTAGGAGAAATGGATTAATTGCCTACTGGAGCTTCTGTTTTTACTTCCATTAACTGTCATTTACATGATCATCTTACATTGTATACTTCACTTTTAGATTTACAACATCCAGTGATCTCAAGCCAATGTGAAGCAATTAGTATCTGTCAAGACTGTGAGCTGCTCAGAAACTTTCTACAGTGTCAGGACTATAGGCAGAGCTGTAATCCCCTGAAATATTACAGATCTTTCACCTGTGCTGAGATTTTTCAGGACTTTCTTGGTGTAGCAGGGTCCAGTCACTGCTTAGGTACAAAAGTAATTTTGTAATTGCCAAGTATTGTCTCTGATGATAAAATAATTGTGTGTGTATTTCTATATCTATCTATCTATCTATCTATCTATCTATCTATCTATCTATCTATCATCTATCTATCTATCTATCTATCTATCTATCTATCTTTCTATCATATATATGTCTATCTATATATATTTCAAAGCTCTTGGGGCCATGTTGTGCATATACAATTTGTCTAGTCTTAGACAACTGAGCAAGAAGCTTGGTATTCTACTGAGAGTCATTTGTTCCTGGAATTGTTCTCATGGGAACCAAGCACTAAACACACTGCTGGCTGCAATCACGGTGAGAAACAGACATGAAGCAGTTGAAAACTACATTCATTTCAGATAAGATTGATGCTGTCTGTTCTAGCAAAATTGTCTATTGTGACATACGGTTAAACTGATTAGATATTGTTGAATGGGAAGAAGAAAACCCCAAACCTGAACTTCAGCCATATCCATTCACAGTATGAGGTATTTCCTATAATGTGTTTGCAGCATCAAATGCTGTAGCATAACCTACATTATTCTATCTAATTGCTATCTAATTACCAGTGATGACTTCAGACCATCTAACTATACAGGATATTACAATATTTCACTGCTATGCCTTATATATAAGGAACTGTGATGGCAAGCCATTTACAGACTGTACAGAGAACTGAGCCTTGGAAGAACCCAAAAGGAAAATCCTAGCTGCTGATGTCTCTTAATCTAATTTAGAATACCTGTGAGCTCTAATAAAATGCAAAGGGAGGAAAAGAAATTATCTTAGAAATGTAAGCTTTTATAAAAATATCTTATATCTAAATAATTACTTATTCTGAAAAAAAAGTTCAGTAGTCATGAAAATATAGAAGGATATAAATTAATATATACAGTAGGATACAGTATATTGTAGGATATAAAGTTGGTCTTGTAACTTGGTGACAACAGTCAAAATACACTTTCCTTAAATCAAACTGGAATATGAAATTAATTAATATTTAATGAATATCTATATATTACAAACAGGAATATGAAATTGAAGGTCTAAGGTGGGGCCAAGGAAAATAATTTTGTGATGTCATGTAAATTATTTGATTTAGTAGGATTAAGTCTCCAAGGAGCAACTGTAGAATACCAGCCCTTTTTATCTGACTGCAGAACAAGTACAACTGTAGAAAAATTGATGCATAGCAAGAGAGATTTGAAATTCTCTCTGAAAGTTATAATTTTGGATGGATAAAGCCTTATAATAGGCTTTATAGTGGGAGATAATGGGACGTAAAATGTTTGTTACTGATCTGTCACTAGCTTGAAGGATTGTAAACAAACACATCTCTCTTGTTTTCCCAGTAAAGTTAATGAGGGTTTTGTCAAATCCTTTGGGAGAGACTTTACTGCTAGGTGAAAGCTAAATTAGCCCTTTGCCTCAGAGACAAAGTGTGGGATACCTTCCTGAGATTTATTTTTAAAACTTACAGAAAGTTATGTCTTTGTTAGTAAAAGAATCAAAAATGAAGTTGAAGCAGGATATTCCTTTTGGTTAATTTGTCCTTTCCTGTCCACATTAATTTTTAAAAGAACAAGACTCTCTTGCTGAAAAATATTATTTGTTGTTGCTGGCCTTTTCAGTTCATTTATAAAGAAAATGGTGATTAAACTTAAGGCAATGCAATCTAAGTGCAAGCTCCATTTATTTTCTCACTATTGACAAGATTTAACAGTCTCTTTTTTCTCTTGAAATAAGACGTCAAATACTTGCAAAGAACAGCTATGTGCTGGCTGCATCCATTTTATCTACAGTCTAGAACTTTGAAAACAGAAGGAACCTTTAGATTAAGGGAGTTTAAACACTTTTCATGGAGTTCACCCTTCTCAGCTCACAGAAACACACAAAGAGTTACAGTGCCCATCTCTTTAGAGAGCAACAGAAATAAGAAGCGCAAAGGAAGAAGGAGAAGGAAAAAAAGCAAACAGGCTAAAATAAGCCTGGGGAAAGTAGTGTCCCAATATATATTAATGTTCAATATTTGTGCCAAAAAAAAGTCTTTTAGGATAGCAGAGTTATGATTCTGAAGATAGTATGAGGTTTTGACCCCATATCAACCCAGTTTTAAGTCCAATTTGAGAATAAATTATTTAAAATGGAGAGAGGATGCTTCACGGGCTGATTGAGACTGTGATGAAAAGTCTCAAACCACAACCTTGAATAAAAATGAAAGCATCCGAAACAATGCATTCTAGAATTTAATCTGTGTGATTAGGACTCCTGTAACATATATTAGTTAATGAGGGATACCATTTACTATTACTGCCTTTGAGGTTTTTATGTGTGGGTAGTAAACCAATGGTGGTTGAGAGGCCTTTCTAACTTTTACCTATCATGCTGTTTATGTTATGCTAATGTTATTTTATGTTGTGTTTATGTTATGTTAAAATTTGCTGTTTATGTCATGTGAATCTGGTGTGTATTTCAGATTTCAATTTTTAGCATAGATGTCCATTTCTGTCTGTGTTACTTCACAGTAGTAACTCTGTGGACAAATATTTTAAAGTTTTTAAAATATTCATACTGCAGCATGCAGTTCTGGGGCCAGCCATCTCTTTATGGAATTCCCAGGCATTGCCCAGTGTATCAAGTCCTCTCCACCAAATCTTGCATGGCATGACAGGAGAAGGACCTCAGCTGCATCACTCCTCCAAAAAACAAGTTGGCTTGCCAGGAATCACTTTGTCAACTTGTAGGTGTTGTCTACTTATACCAGGAGACTGGGTGTGTTGTGAAAGACAAAAAAACCAAATCAAACCAAACCAAAAACATGCAAACAAACAACAACAACAAAGAAAAAAACATTATGTTAATGGAAGGAATGAATGCAAGTTACTTATTTCTAAATCTTATTATTTTTGATAACTAGGTCTTGATGTTATTCAATCCGTTCATGACTCTTCCCTTTGATCTTTTTAGATACAGGTAGGATACTTTGTCACTTCTCCCTGGCGGATCATCCTTGTATCCCAGAAAGGTCCAGAATGCAATATCAAGATACCTAGTAAGAGAAATAATGTCCTCCTTTCCAGGATGCACTTCTCACTAATCCCTTCACTGCATTAATAAAATATATACCAATGGGGAATAACATATGGAGTATGTAATTCTTAAATTAATTACATCGTGGCACTGCCTGTGTTGCAAACATCATTGAACCAGTTTTTAACACCCCAGGAATGAGAACATTTATGTATTTTCCTTTCTGTCTTTCTCCCCTGACTTCTATCAACATCCCACAGTAATGAAATAGGAAATAGCTTTTCAGATACACTCCTGTAATCTGTATTGTGGCTGCCACTGTTATTATGTTAGTCTTAAGAACAGCAGGAGATGTCTTTCTGTAATTTGTGAAATGTACCCAGTATGCTGAATGTGACAAATTTAATAGCTGAATTCCTCTTCACAGATAAATAAATGACTTTGCATTGAATGTATATTCAAGAAACAGTTTTATATATTGAAATATTTTTTAGTGGAAGTGAAAAAAATATAATTAATTTATTAAAAGTAAATGCTTTAGAAATGAACGCAGTCAGTATTGGAAGCATTCACCTTAGTGCAGCTCTGTAGATGTAGACTTTGCTAAGGAATTCACTCTATTAAAATTTAATTTACACATTCATGTTTTAATTCTTTTTCTAATCATGGTATGTAGGTAAGCATGTAGAAATCTCTGCTCAGATTTATCCTATTTTCATGGAATAGCATTAGAGATGTGTGACTGAAATTGATTGACAGCTATAACTGAACACATAAATGGGAATAAAAGCACTGCATATAGAAGAAATATAACCCCTTTATCATTCTTAACACCTGCAGAAAGTAGATGGCTTTACATTAACTCAGGAATACTGGGGTTTCAAAACGAGTTGCTTCTCTGCCTTCTTTGTCAGTAGTAGTGTGATATAATTAGTCTAGAAGAAAATTTTCATCTCTTGCCATAGAAACATGAATTTACAAATGTCAGGTTTACAAAGTTATTTCAGTATGTCAATAGAAAATAATGAAAGAACTGATCAACATTTAGCTAACCATAAATCTTATAAAAAATAAACAGCTGACAAAAAAGCAAGGCAGGAGTGATGTGATTGACACTAACAAAGATTCACAGAGAGTTAATACTTACTCACCCCATGGTGCATCACAATATTTTTATTCTTCATGGTATAGTATTTGATAAACTGATGTCATAAAAGAAAAGCATATAAATTTATCAAATTTGTTTTAAAAATATCTTTGCATTGGTTCATATATACAGACATTTGTCTGAATACTCTGCACATTTTTTTAATACAGTGATAGATTAACCTGCATAATTGGCCTATGTCTTACACAGTAATATTATTTTTTTTCAGCTAAATTTAAACATCAACAATGAACTCAACAACACCAAGTGCTCCTGTTGCAATATATTTTTGAACCAGCATTTTTAAGGAGTCCACAGCTACAGTTCAATAAGCTTGATTATGATACCAGATATTAAAGCTCTCAATCCATTATGAACTTTCTAGCTAATATTGTAAGCTTTCAGATGCTAGGATTTATACAAATATTAGAAAGTGTGTACAAGAAAATATAAATGGGAGCTCGTGGTTAGAAACAAAGTGCTCAGCCTTGACTGTATGAAGACATACTTCTTTTTATTCTGCTAATCTTGAAAAAGTTGTAAATCTACTCCTGTCCTGATGCACATCCGAAAAAATATTCAACACATGTACTGTGCTTTCATTCATAAGTGGTTGAGGATGATACCTTCTTTACAAACTGCCCAGTAATCTATTTTCCTTCATCTCTTACTATTTCTGTTTGAGCACTCAGAGGCTGTCATGGCAAAACTTCTGAATAGATGGGCAATCTGAAGTCAGTGCGGCTACTCACCTGCTAATATTTTGCTAGACTAGAGTTTAATCAAATACATTACATTCTAAAAAACCGCTGGTTTTTAGGTGTTTGCCTCAGATCAGTGCCTGAGACCAGGTGCTTGTCCTATCAAAAATATACACACTTCAGAGAATTAAGATGTCCAGGGAGAACCTGAAATCAGAACTGCTGCTGAAAATTGGATTGTGCGTGTGTCAGGATTTAATACGACACTAACAGTTTATTTCATTTAATCATAAATACCTTCATAGAAATGCTGACAGGGTTCTGCAGCTCAGATCCACGCTGTCACTCCTCCAAGGCAGCCTGCCAGGAGTGTTTCAGCTGCAGTTGATAGGGCTAATAATGCAATATTTAGCTCCTTGATTTTTCACTGACCATAGATATTCTGAATAATACTATTCTTTTATTCTTTGAAAATTGGTAAGGATGCTTGGGCAATTTTTGGGCTTGTTTTCACTTGTTTTTCCCTCAGCAGTGCCTGTTTGTCCTGATATAGCTGACTAAATGCCTTTTTATTCTACACGTTTATTTTTAGAAATTACAGAACACCTTACATTCTGTATTAGTGCCTCTGTTTTTCAACAGCGTTTAAGAGATTTACTTAACTTTTTCTAATTTCAGTATTGTGTGGTATATTATGTCTACTGTCACTAGCATTCCTTTCTCCTATCTATTCTCTATGCTTGAATCAGGATGATGAAGGCTGTATTACTCTGGAAGGGATTATTTGACAATAAATGCCCATTAACTATATTTTTATTTACCTGTGCAGTATAAATCTTTCCCCTTGTTGCAGCCACATAGGCTGTTTCAATGTTTCCAATACATTGCTTGAGATTCAGACCTCTTGCAGCGATAAATTTGTACTTCTGCTACTGCATATTGACTTGAAAATATTTTTTCATTATGATATAACAGTAATTTCAAACCAATTTTCCTGGAATGAATGAAGTCTAGACACATTGGCAACATTTTCTCTTCAAAACAAACATGCTACGCACATTTATTCTAATTTGTTGTAAAGGTTACATTGATTTTCTGTTAAAGAGTGTTTTGATAACAGCAGTTAGCAGTAAAATGCTTTGTAGTCCTGGACCTCCATACTTTCACTGGCCTTGGTATTGTTATGTTTTGTGAAGGAGTCTGCTGATCACACCTTTTTGATAAGTGCAGTCTCTCAATTTGAGATGTAGTTTTACAACTTTTGGATCAAGGTACTCCTGTTAATGAATTTTATGACAAAGTTTATAATGTCAAACCTGTTATTACTTTCAAAATATGAATGATGTTATTTTGCTTAGCCTCTGGGTACTTTGTTTTTCTTCTATATTCAGGGAAGAGTGAGAGGCAGTCTTCCTGAATTTCTCCAGGTGCAGAAGGAAACAGTTGGAATAATGTCACGACCATGATTTGGTACTGGTAACAAAACTAGGGATCTGCAGGTTTTTTAGAAAAGGATCAAAAACCAGGGCTTCAAAGTAACAGGAGGTGCTCTGGTTCCACAAACATTTGCTGGAAAATAACTAAGTAGATGATTTAGGTTTTAAAATGTATGATGCATGAATCCTATCAGGAGAAAATTTCTTGAAGACAATCTGTACTACTGAGAGGAAAAACAAACCTCAGAAAATCTAAAAATGTAAATTATGATCAGTGTTGAACAGGTAATATCTTCCTGTTTTCACCAGGAAAACAAGTTTTGAGAGCTATAGAATAAGGATTAAAGATTTATAAGGATTAAAGATTTAAGAATAATGACCTGATGAGTAAAATCTCATGAAAAATAAGTCAAAGCATAGAGTTGTTGGGAGAATAATATTCTGCAGAAAATTAAGTCGAGTACCCAACACAAATTCTGTTTTTAAAGGCATATTGGAAACATAAAGACAAATTTGTGAATCTCAGGACATCTTTCTGAAACTGAATCTCAAAAATAACACCAACAATGGAAGCACATAGGTTTATAGAAGAGTTTAAGGAATGGTACATTTATATGTGTATAAAAGCAGGAAGATAAGCCATAATTAGACTTATAAGGAAGTAAATGTTAATATAAATGACATATATGAAAAAGTAAAAATCCCAAGAAATTGCTGTAAAGAAGAGGTCAAAGGAAATCAAAAGAAATTTAGGTGACTAAAAGCAAAAAAGACCAAATTATTTTTGATTAAAACACACAAGAATAATAGATATGTTATTTAAATTGTTTTACAAAAATGGAAAATATTACAGTATATTGAAATAATGATGAAGAAAGAGATGGTGCTGTTTAGAGCAAGGGATCTTAGGTTTATGAAGGTGTGGAGAAGTCAAAGGTGGTCCACTAGTGGCCTGTGGTGAAATTCCTGTTATGTTACTGGAATAAGAGAGAGGGACTTCTTCAGAATCTACAGAACCAGAAGAAATAACTGAAAGACTCTGATATGAACTCATGGAGAATCAATTTTTGTGTATCTAGAAATTTTTAGCAAAAAAACCCAAAAGCAAACCAACCAACCAAAAAAAAAAAACAAAACAAAAAAAAACCAAACCAACAACAGAAACCCCCACGGAGGTATTGCCATAAATGGATTCTCTCAAATCCTACTTTACCAAGACAGGAGGCTTAACAAATAAATAGAAAGACTAGTTTTGATTAGTTTTGAAAATATAAGGGAAAACAAAGTTTGCCCTGGAGATGCAATATAAAGAAAAAAAGTTTTTATGGTATGGATAAGTCTTATTTGAATTGTGGTTGGGAGAATTTAAAATATGGACGTAATTCCTTTGCAAAACTTGGTGATTGAATTACAAGTACGGTTTTATCAAATTTTTGTAGACAATGCAATGGGGACACAGTTGCAACATTTTGAAAGTAAATATTAAAAATGAAAGTTCTTGACACAGAAGCATGGTTAACTAAATTCTGTAGATACTTTTCCAAAGAATGAGAATCACATGCAGAACTTGTTATATGGGCATCTCTCTTGTTTTTTCTAAATAAAAATAAGCTGATATGTTTCTCCAAACACTTTATACTCATATGACTGATGAATGGTAGTGATGGTTAGGGATCTTAAAACCTGGTATATTGTATACAGCCTTCTCTTTTCTCTTACATTTTCCTGTACCATTTCAGAATCACAAGGTAGTCCTCATATGTAGAAAAACAACATGTTAAAAAATTGTGAGACATCTAAGGGGAATGTTTACAGAATCTCTGTTTTCCATGACTTACATTATGCCTTTTTTCCTATCAACTGAAATTTAAATTAATTGTCTAATGTAAACTATCTGTTTAACTATCTGTTATTGCTCTTCTTGCATCAAATTAGGTTTTATGCATTTACTTTGGTATTTTTTCCTGGGAATTTTCAAAGTAAAAGCAAAGCTACAAAGTAAAATAACTGTAGCTTACAATTACTTTTGTAAACCATTATTTATTTTGTTTTTCTGCATTCTCTGTGTTTAATGTCTAATTTCACTATTAATATTCCTTGTAAGTTTACTGTAACCAATGAGTTCTGTAGCCATACTCCATAGTCAAAGTTTGGAAATTACTCCAGGTAATTACTTCTTTAAAAGCAAAACAGAATCTTGTTTAGGTTTTTCCAACGCTACAAAAAGCAAATTAGAAAGAGTGGAGTGTCAGTTTCAGTAACCATGGTTTTAGCTTTTAAATTAAGTGGTTTGGTATTAAACAGTGTTCATCATAAACAAGGAAATACACTTAAAGAGAACATCTTGCATATATTCATTAATATTTATTGGGCCATTCTGTTTTGTTGCCTAGCTGACAGGTTTTTTCCTGTCTCTTTAATCCCACACTGTATATTAAGCTGAGTCACAGATTTAGATTTGTGCTGTATCTCTCCCATCCAGCATGCCCCAATCAAGACTTTTTGGTTCAGCAACTGAAGCAAATTGCGATTTCCTTTTTTATAATATGTACAGTCACTGATGCTCTGGTC
The DNA here is from genome assembly GCA_013396995.1 of Dicaeum eximium. NCBI lineage: Eukaryota > Metazoa > Chordata > Aves > Passeriformes > Dicaeidae > Dicaeum > Dicaeum eximium. The sequence goes on from VWZP01007283.1 coordinate 547,504, forward strand.
TTTCTCACTCCTGTCTGAACTGCACTCAGAGTTTTCACAGTTTTTAAAGCATTGGGTAACACTTACCAAATAACTGCTGGACTTCTGGTGCTTTCCTGGGAACCCTCTCCATCAAACCCCTGGGCAGTGGCAGAGCTAGGTTATAAATGTCATACTCTTCAGGCAGATGATATTCGTGTACTCCTCTCTGCACCAAAAAGGTGCACGTTCTTTTGTGTAGAAATACTTTCAAACATACCCTATCACAGTTAAAGCACAAATCCTATTATCTTTAGGAAACAGTCATACAAATGCTTCAGCATTTATACATTAACACCATGTCCAATAATCTTGCTCTGTTGTCCAACTAGATCCTGTGACCTTTCTGGCCACAGCTGTAAAATACGTTTCATTACTTATTTTTTAGAAAATTTTTCAAGGAAACTTAAGTGCTAAAGAAAACTCCCCAAAGCAAGATCAGGGGATAGATGTGAAGAGAAGATTAATCTGACTGCCAAGAAAAGCCAAGAAAACTGGATGTTCCACAAAACAGAGGAAAAAATAAAAGGTCTTCCACTGAGTAATGTAATAAATTGCCTAGAAGAGAGTGTGTGATAAGGCCAGCAGAGGTGACCTTCAGAAATGTATCTGTCTCCCCACTATTGATGATGTTCACAAACTGATGAATGTGCTCTTGCAGTTGGAGCAGGTTGGTTCCTGGAGGCAGGCACAAGCCCCCAGGAATCTTGTTACTGCAGAGGTAAAACCACTTGTGCTGTTAAATGAGTGCACCATGGTTAGAACAAATACAGAATTATGAAAGAGGTAATTGCAAGCCATAAAGATAAAAATAAAATTAAAAATAAAAGTAAATACTGGCCTTTTAATAAAATTTTAGAGCTTAGACACACAATTTATGAGAAAATATTGAAAATGTCTATATTAAAATTGCAGCTAAACTATAATGTGCTCTCATTGCCAAATGCCACTTCTTTATCTCTGGTTTCTGCATGTTTTACTTGTACTTCAGCTTTTAAAAATACTCCATTATTCTGTTGGCTGGATCATAATGTTTAAAGTTCTCTTCTTAACTATCTGCCTTTTGAGATAAGTCTTGGTACTGCAACAAGTAGTCATTTCTTACTTTATTTTTTTAATATCTGGTATATAAGCTAATGTTGACAATTTTGCTGCTTTCTATCATGCAAATAATAGGAATACCACAGAGATGACCATGTGGTTAGAAGTAAATAAAATGATAAATTTTGTCCCTTTTAGACCCAGATATTGCCATTATCCACGATTCCTGTTCGGGGCTTACAGTAAATTTAAAATCAAAATGCAAGTAGTCTGCATTTACTGTAGTTATAGGAAGGGATAAAAAAAGGCATTTGAAGACCCATGAACACAAAACACATCTAGAATAATAATGCCAGTTAAATGAGTCAGTTATGATACCTTCACCATTTGTGTAGTCTTTATGTGTATGCTTCACTTTATTAAATTTATCTAAGGGTTATATTAACAATTCTAGTACTTTTTCCATTAAAAAAAGCCCAAAAAAAACCAAAACCCCAGAACATTTCTTGGTTTTAAATAGTTCAGGAAAAGAAATGTGAAAAATGTGTATGCTTTTGAAAACTGCACTGTAGTTTTACAAGCAGCAAAAATATCCATAATCAGTACAGTATTTATTTCTGGAAATAGAACACAAACCTTTCCAGACAATGCTAGAATGATAATATAAAAGCAAATCTTTACTTGAAAGACTTCAGGGACAGAATATGTGATAGAAATAAAGAACTCTACAGTGATGGTAGATATTTCTACTGATGTAATTTTTCCATGTCTTACTTCAAAAAATATTTAGTATTCCATCAAGATGAGACAACTACCAAAAACCCCCATTTTGATATTAGCACTGTGACCTTTATTGTGGTCAGACTTTGAAAGGAAGACATTATTTTGCACCTTAAACTGAATAATCAAAGTCATGAGAAAAGAAAACATTAAATTTACTGTTTATTTTAAAATGGTAAGTGCAGTGGCTATGTATGACGTGCCTTTTGCATATATTGCATACAAAAAATTCTCCAAGCAATGAATTGTGTGCAGATGCACCTAATTTTGATGTATGCAGATGGACTCTAGAGGAGGCTGCAACAGAAGAAAATGGAACTTCCAAAATGGAGACAAATGGCAAGCAGCCATTCCTTCTCTTTAGGTGTTTTTGTTGTGATCTGAAAACAGATCTCATTTGCTGTTCGTGGATCATACTTAATGGTCCCAGATTTTCTGACTGTTTCTTTTTCTAAATCAAATATTGAAGGCAACAAGGAATTTGGAAAAAATAAAAGACTGATTTGGCAGCTGTAGCCTGGGAGAAATTCTCTGGTTGGATAATTTCACTGACACCTGGAGAGTAATGCTAGGGAACCACTTGGTGATGTATGTCTTACAGGTGATTTTGTTGCTGTCACAGCTGTGCTAAAGTTTCCTTTTATTAGTATGACATTGAAGCTCTTGCAAGCCCTCAAAGAATACAGATGGCACATAGAGTCAGAAGGAATTTTTTGTAATCAGGGCCTGAACATGCTGAGATGCTAGTGATGTCATAAATACATATTAAACAAAAAATAAAGTCTCACTTTGGAAAGACTCGACTCAAGAATTATTCTACCTATCAAAAGTACTGGAAAAAATCAGACAAGAAAATTAAAATACACTAATGTTAGAAAACAGCATTCTGACTAGGAGGAATCAGTGCAAGGAGCACTCTGAACTGAGTACTAAGGAAACACAGTTAAATTTGGATGCTCTTGGAATATCTCTGTAAAATTCAACCTCCACAGTAAAACCTAATCTGAAAACAATCTTGAAAGGAATTTTGACTAGGCGGAGTTAAAATTAATTTTAGAGATTCAACAAAATATTCCATTCTGACATTGTAACTTCCATTTATGTTGTATCATCATAATTTCTTCAATGAAGAGCCTGTTAATCCTGGAACAGGAAAAAATCAGGAAACTGAAAAGTAAATAAATGGTTTTTCTTTTTTACGTAATGAGTCAAAACAACCAACAGACCAATTTGTACCCTCAAAAACAGTAATCCAAATGTTTTAGTATACCTGGTAAGGACAAGCAACATGTAATTCTTTGTGCTTGATGAAGAAAGTACCTTTGTGAAAATGATGGCAGAGCCTTAGAATTTTGGCTTTTTAAATTAGTGAGAGTAGTAAGTGAAACCAATTTCCCTTCTAACAAGAAAAATAAGTGAACAAGCTTGGTTTCAAAGTAAAAAAAAAGTCAGAAAATATATAAAATAATAGGTTCTTTTTTTCTCCCTGTTCTTTAAAGTGGCAGTTTGTAGAGCAATGTGGTAGCCCGTAAATTATTTATTTTTATCAGCGTTAAGAAACTTTATGCTCATTCTGACAAATGTGGTTTTAACCTGAGTAACCACCCTTACTAAAAGGTTAGAGCATGAGGATTAGGAGAAAGCAGATGTTAGGAATCTGAAACCATATGAGGATCAGCAGGGAAATGAAAACTTTTTCTTTCTGAGTTCCAGATCTTTACGGAAAGGGCTGATGTAACTGATTAAAGAATGGTTTCATGTATCAGCACAAAGAATCAGGAAATAATCATGGAAGTTTTAGCCCCTGATGGTAAAGGTTGGCAAAATTCTAAACAGTAGCAACAAGTTGTTGAACAGAAATTAACTGTTAGAAACAGCAAGAGTAAAGGTCATGACAATAAATGAGCAATGTTTTAACATAAGCCCTAACACATCACATAATTTCTTGTCACACTTGGGTAAATAAGTAAAGAACCATTAAAACTTAACAATTAGATCAACATCTAGGTCAGGTGTTATGGATACATTAATCTTGGAATTTTACAAAATTGACTGAATTTCAAAGGCCAAAAATTTAAAATTTCTGTGGAGGGATGATCATTTTCCTCCTCTTTGTACTAATTACCTTGGAGGTTAAGTTATCTTGTTTCCTGGTGCAGCAAAATAATTATCAACCACTGAGACTTTTAAAATTCCAGATGACCAGTTTCTGCTGAGCATTAAAATACATGGCTTTTGTTTCACTTATGTTTCTGAAGAGTGCTATATGGACCTCTTTTTGCAGTTGTCTCTAAATAACCCACCACAGAACAACACCTGTATGCACAGTTTTAGAAAGAGAGGTCTAGGTTTCGAGTTAAAAAGGTTTTGATTTTCTTCTTTATAAATACTACCCAAATTCCTGTCTTTCCAGAGCAGTCTAGGAAACTATTTCTTAACTGCTGCATTTAAGAACTGCTAAAAAACCACTTGGCTGCACTTCAATAACAGGAGCAAATAAGAAAAAGAGAAGAGGTACAGTGTATGGACTACGTTTTGCAAATTACTTTCCAAAATATCACTAAAGGTCGTTTGCATAACTTATTCCATCAGAATTGCCTCATCATGCATCACCATGAAGCTTGTGCTAAATTGATTTATGCACTTTTAAGTATTAGAGAACCTTTCACAGAATTTATTTCCTATTCTTTTTCCACAGTTAACATTCCTGGTGCTTTAGAAAAATATTAAAATATTTTCTACACGACTATTCAAAAAAAAAAAAATCCATAATCTCCATAGAAACCAACCAAAAAATTAAATTTACGGAAGAGGAATTTCTTCTTTGCAGTAGTGAAAAGAGGTCAGAAATCAAACAGATACGAGCAAATATGGTTATGTCACTTTTTTCTTCCTTTTTCAAGCAGTTTTTCAAGTGGTGCTGTGAGTAAAGGAAAATCTTTTTGAAAGAGCCCAGGGCATATTTTTATTGGGAAAGAATCCATGTAGCTCTATCATATTTCATCTTTTTGCCAATCCTTTGGCTTTTTCTTTTACTTACACTCACATAAAATAATTGTGAATAGGTTTAACAGATTTAGTATATCAGTCCATCAATAAATAAATAAATAAATGAAATTATAATTTTACATAAAATGTCAAAGACAGAAATTGTTCAAGTATTTTAAAATGGTCTGTTACCGCTCTAGCCTATCCTTTTGAGGCCTTTTCTCTCAGTCTGGATTCAAATGCTGCATCTGATTAAGCTGGATTGCAAAATGGTCTGGTGAAAGAGCCCTGGCTTAAGTATTGCTATTTCTCACTTGTGATTTCTGGCTCCCAGGTACTGCTGTCTGTAGTCCCTTTCTGCATTGGAGGTTAGGAAGCTGATGGGATGGAAGCACTCCTTTTCTTTTTTCCTTTCTTTCCTTTCTTTCTTTCTTTCTCCCCCTTTTCTGTCCGGATCTCTGTTAGCCCTAAAGCTGTCTGACCACCAGGGTCCCAAAAAAGGATTGTATGGGAGGAGACAGCAGGCAGAAAAGGTAAGTGTGTCCCAGGGTAGGAGTGCTGCTGGACATGGACCTTCACCCATCTGAGATCTCTCCTGAGATTGAGACTGGAGAGGTCACCACCATCTCCTTCCGTGTTTCCTGAATTTGTCACACGGGTCCTTGACTGCGTCTGAGACGGAGGTTTCCAAATTTCCACTGATCTTAGGTCGTGAGTGATCTACTGCTTCTGTTTGCAGGCGTTAAATATTCATGGCTTTGGTCTTAGCTAGAGGCAGCTAGAGTTACTGGAGGCTGAAAGCAGATGGTGTTGCAAGTTTGGCAGCTAAAAAGAGAGGCACGTAAAGTGAGTGAATGAATTTCAAAAAAGAGTCATGACTCACCACTCGCTATTCTTGTCAACGATGAATAAAACAGTGCCCTTGAGCTTAAGAGTTGCTATTAAATTATTTTAAAGCACCATACCCCTTTGGCAGCATTTATTTCCCCTTTTCTTAAAAGGATGGTTGTGCAGTGTTGAAAACACTGGCAAGTGTGACTGGTCTTCTTTTCTTTGTTTCTATTAAGAACTAAACATATGTATTGAAAGAAAAAAATGTGAGATTGTGCCAAAATTATTTGCTTGACAAAAACCTGAAAATTAAAGTTGTCTTGCTTAAAGTTGTCTTAAGTCTGAGAAGGCAAACACTTTTTGTAATAGTACTCACATTATAACCTCCAGAAATTCATTTCAGTTGCTTATGTTCATAATCCCATTGCAATAATAGAATTACAGTAAAAAATGCGTTTGGAAGACCACACAACTGATATTGCTTTTGTAACAAAGTCTGAGCTTCTAATTCTTCAAAGAAAAAATTAAAACTACCTTTTTTGATACAGTGCTGAGGCACACAACTGTAAAAACTCTTTTCTATTCTCGTATTTGTGACCTCAAAATAATATTAGTCATTCTATTTGTGTCAATGGTTTTTTTTTCACAGTTACTGACAAGGCTCTAAATAGTCCAAATTGACTAAAAAAACCCAACAAAACCTTTTCAGTTTGTTTTTTTTTTTTTCTTTTGTCTGTTTCTCAGGAAGACCATTAAAGCAAACATTAAATGGTGTTCCAGATTTCTTTAGGTATTACAATAGATCAAAAACAAATTAAAAATATAGCAGATTTTAAGCACCAATTCAATGGACGCTTCACTGACATTTAATTTTATATTGGAGTAATTGGAATATTGTGATTCTCTTCTAAACAAGATCAGTTAACTGTTTATTATAAGTAGTCAAAAAGGATATTCTTCAGTTTTAGAATTCCTAGAAGAAAGATTTTGAGATAGAGAGTCAAAATTTTAATTTTTTCCTTTTCCTAGCCCCCAGCATCCCATATGGTGACAAGGGATGATCATGCTCTGACACCTCAGGGTTTACCACACTCCTGCACTCTCAGTGACTGTGGTGGGGAACTGCAAGAATGGCAGAATGTGGTGGAATATTAGTAAGAAGGGTGTGATATCTTTTTTCTTAGCTGACTAGTTACCAAGGCCTTGAATAGTCTGAACTCTAGTTAAAATTGATATGGTTTGTTTTTGAGGTTGTTTTGTTGTTTAATATGTTTGTTTGTTTGGTTGGTTGGTTTGTTGGGTTGTTTTGTTTTGTTTTGTTTTTAATAGAGCAAGACCTAAAACTAAAACATTGCACAGTGCTATGTGCCTGTGATTTATAAATTTTCTTTTCTGGTTATTGGCTTTGAATGCTGACCTAGAAAAATCAGTCACACAAGTCCTTAGATAATAATTTTCAGTTTTAATTAACTGCACATATACAAAGGTTGTTTACCTGGAAATTAGTTGCTTCAAGAAATTTTTAAAAAACTAGGAAAAGTTGGCATACTTGTATAAATGTGATAGTTTTTTTGTTTTGGTTTGGGTTTTTTCTGTTCGTTTGAGGTTTTTGTTTTGTTTTGTTTTGTTTTGTTTTGTTTTGTTTTGTTTTGTTATATTTGCAGGAATAGATGCAACCTCTCCCAGGACTAGAAGCTAGATTTGAAATTGTGATCTACTTAGTGGTATAATTTCTGATTTTCAGAGAATCCCAGAAACCCCACTGCATTTGATAAAGACAAGATTCTTGTAATTTATTTCTTATTATATTAAACGATTCCTGTTCTGAAGAGGATGTAAACAAACACACAATGAAAATTTTCAAAAAATTAATGTCTTCTCATTTCTTCCAGTAAAAGTCTGGCCAAATTGAAAGTACAGAACAAATAGTGCCAAAAGAGCATAAATTTAATGTTTATTTCCTAGTGGCTAAATGGAAAACCATAAAAGCAGCCAAACTGCACCTAACCAGAGATTAATTTATGCAAGGTAGCTGACTTCACCAGTGGCCACTTATGAAGAATTCATAAATTCAGCTCAGGAAGTGTGGGCAATATATTCCAGATCTCCTCTTTTTTCACCTCAGTAGATTTCCTTCTCTAAATGTAAGCTCTTTCTCTTTGATAATGAAATGCAAGGTATATTTCCAAGAGTTTATCAAATTTCTCAACTTCAGCACACATAATATTTTTTTACTTCAAATTTCATGGTTTTTGTGTGAAACAGTCTTGGATTTTTATTATTTGGGCCTGATTGCCAGATGACATGTCTTGGTGCTCATAGATATTCTGTTGATTGCTTCTGTTACCCTAGGGAGTTGAGTGTTTCAGGCATAAATTTTTGTTTAGCTTTGCTCAGCTGTGAGTAGAAAGAATCTCAAGCTTTAGATGCTTTTCATTCTACCTTTCTTCTTTTCTTCTTTTTCCCCCTAGTTAATGACCAGGTAACACTTTTTTAGCCCAGCAAAGCAAACTGTGAAGGAAGCTGATGACTCACACAGACATTTTTCTCAGGAATTCAAGTGTCAAGTTTATATAACTGGAAATAAATATGACACAGGAAGTAGTCTTTCCTCTGACAAATCATTGTTCCACTATAGTTATGGGTTAGGAACATTTAATACTTATTTTCATAATTTCAGGACAAGCATTTTAATTTAAAATTAAAAATTGATAGTGCATTTGTGATTTTATCAGCCCACGTGTTCTTTTTTATCAAGATTCTTCCAATCTAATCACTTTATTTTTAAAAAGATTTTGTTGATAATTTTCCTTGAGTGTTGCTAACTGAGTATTACCCCCTGAGATCCTCAAAAACTTGGGCTTATAGACAAATGAAGACCTCAGCCATTTGTTTTATGGGTGAACAATGCTTTTTGACAGTTCAAATTCCTGGGAAGAAAATCAAACATGTTTGAAAAACATTATGCTGGGAAAATCCACAAATATTTCTAATTCCCCCTGATCTAAAAGGAGCCCAGATTAAATATGTGAAGGCATGGACATCTTGGCTATTATACCAGCAGTCACTGTGACACTGAAGTATGATACAGATATTGAATTGTGATGAATTTAATTTGGTTTCAATAAAAGAGATTATTCCCCTTCTATGCCTTTATATTTCTGATCTTGTCCCATAATCCATTTATTATCATAATATGCAGACACTATATAGTCAGTGAACTATATAGGCAATGTGATTCTTCAGTAAAATCTGATTATATTTTTTTCTGGTGCTTACTAGTACCCAGAACAAAAATAGTACCTATATAAGGGAAGACTGTGAAAACTATATTAATTTTTATTTTCTGGAAGACCTCAGCTAGAGCTTGCTAGGAAGTCTTGTGTCTCACATAACAGGTCATTAATCTGCCTGTACAAAATGTAATTGCAGTGGATAGAGTACACAAAAATAACAAATTTCATCCTGAGACATTAGGGAGTCTTTGTATGAGCTGACTCACAAAGAAAAAATAGTACTTCATTTCTCTTGACTGATTCTCTAAAAGTGTGGGCAAGTTTTTGTTTTCCTGTGTGAAATTTTTAATAGTTGGAACATTTGACCGCTAAAAAGATAGAGCAGAAATTACTGATCAGTTCTGTTTATGTGGGTATTGACAATCCAGCCCTCACTTTCCTCCTCTGCCAGACTGAGGTAACTAATTAGGGGGAAATCACTCTGTTTGTGCTGAAGATTTCCTGATTGTGTTGGCATAATCACCTATACTTTGGAATGACCATCCATATTTCACACCCTACAGAGAAATGTGAACGGGCCATGAAAAGGCTTTACAAAGTAGTTAGTGGCTTTGGGTTTTACAGCTTTTTATTTTTCTCTTTCTGCAACCAATGCCACTTCATATTTACATGATAATATATTTTGTGGTAACACTATGAATGCAGTGGCGCTTGAGCATTTTTTATTTTAAACAAAAAAAACCCCAACAAAATAATTTTGTGGCATTATAACTTTCACTCAAATACAAGGGAAGTTTTATCACTAAATATCCCCTAAGAGTGTGCCATTTTCACTTGAAGATCATACTTTACAAGCCTCATTTTGCTCTGTGGAATAGATACCTTGAAAAATGAAGTCTTAAAATATTCAGTATGTTTCAGACTTGTCTAGGGAAAAAAAATTAATGTCTGTCAGCCACAATTTTTGCATTGACCATAAATTTTTCACCACTTTACAGTGGAACACCTGAACTTACTCAAGAGCTACCAAAGGCAATTGGAGAAAAGCAGCTTGTGGTCTGCACTCATGCTGTGCATATACAACTGGGCAGTGCACAGAACTTTGATGTGTTTTGGTCAGTCTGTGGCATCTCCTTTGGGATTACAAAACTGATGATAGGATGTAAATTCAGAGACTATCTGAGGTACACTTTAGGAGTATGACCCTGTAGATAATTTGGTGTGTTCCTTATTTGCTTTCAGGAAGTTGCCAGAGAGCATCTCAAACTGCTATCTGTGTGGCAACATGATAAATACATATTGACTGTACATACCTCCATTATAACAGATATAATTAACAGAAAATAGAAACACTCACAGAAGGTCTTTATTGTTTCTTTAGGTTAGAAATTACATACTCCATTTGTATGCCTGCAGAAACAAATTAATTTAAAATAAGAGTGTGTGTGTGTGAGGCCTTTCATTTTGAGAACTGAAGGAGTGTACATGAAATACTCACTGGCAGACTAGTCTGCTGTTAATTTGTTAACTGCCTGTTTCCCTGGCTTTGCAGTTGTGTACAATGATATTTGCATGTATCTTGTATATAAACAGAGAGATCAAGCCACACATGATGAAGAAAAACATGTAAGATTGCAACACTTTGTTATTCCCAAATGGGAGAAACAAAAAAGCTGTGGTGCCTTTATCTTATTCTTTAAAGAAAACTAAAAAACTGCAAAAGCCATTCTCTAATGGTTGTGGTTTTTATCTATATTCTTAATTGCAGTTCACAGTTCAACACATAATCTTTATTTAAAACTTTATTTCATGTTCTTCTGTCATGATATTGAGTGATAACTTTGGACTCAAGCATAAATGTTTCTATACTTTGCCTTTAGTTTTATTTATCATGAACATCTGCTGCTATCAATACTCTTTTATTCCTAGAACTCAGTATTTTGTATCTTCCTGCTTCCATCTTGTATTAAAAATATTATTAGAATATTGGTAAAACTTTAAAAAACACAGTAATACTGTCAGAGTGGATCTAGATTGAACATGGTAGTGTTTATCTTGCTTACAATTTGCAGAATAAAATATATATTCATAAAAGTAAAGTGTTTATCACTGGGTATGTCTGAGGAAGGACTGACTTACAGAACTATTATATGTGGTTCTGGAGTCGTATTATTTTTTATTATGAAAACGAAATATTGCTGAAGCAGACTAATCTACTAAGTACTTTGGAAAAAAAAATTAATCCTGACTTTTCTGTAATAAAATAGTTTAGTGTTAATATCAACATTATGTAAACCCTGTGTTATTGTTGAACCAGTTGCAGAATCAGATGGTGCTAAGAGACACATCTGCATCTCATAGGAATTGCTAGCACATCACAGCTATATTTATATATAAGATAGAAAATATTATTACCAATAGGAACATATAAATAAAAGAATAAGCCAAATCACGCTTTTAATAGATCAGACAAGTCACCATTCTTCAAAAATATGTTTAAATAATTCCACAAGAAGAAGTCTGTAGGGGTAAAAAACATTTCAACCTCTTTTTAAAAAATCCAAAATCTAAGAACTTTAAAGAGATATAGCTGTGTGTTTATCTTACTCATCATAGAAAACATTAAAAATAGGTAATGGAATTTGTTCACAGTTTGACAAAGCAAAAAAAATCCCCAGTAAGAACTAACAACAACAAACCACATTCTCCTGAGATCTTCAGGAACTTTCAAGTCCCTTAAATTTAGAAAAAGTTTCACATTGTGAGAAGGGGGGAAATTCAACAAAATTACTCTCTTTGGTGGATTTTTGGAGAGAAGGGGGGAGATAGGTACAAAAATCAGGGCAAGAAGAGAAGGTTATTTTAAATCAAATTTCCCTGTTGACTCTCAAGTTCTCTTTTCAAAACTGAGAGTCATATGAGCTGAGGGCCATGTGTTACAGAACAAAATATGTCAATGTGTACAATTCATTCAAAGACTTATTCTTCAGTAATAAAAAAAAATCTTCTTCAAGAGGACAATTTTATTTCAAGACTGAGAAAAACATCTTTCTGATGTAGTATTCAAAACTTAAGCTAATAGCAAGAACGAGTTGTTCTCTCACTTATTCTACTGATATAACCTCAGCTCCAAGCAATGAGTCAATGTTTGCTGACCAATATTTGATGATGAGGCAGAAACCCATGCTCTGTGGTTTGGTTTAGTCTTGCACTGATCCGTATTTTAAACATTGCTTCCATGACAGTCTGTGACAAGAAGCTCCCCAGTTCAGTTTCAGGCTGAAAAGTGCACATTTCAGCATGGTTCAAATTGCTAGAACCCCTCAAAGGTTTAGCTTTGAGCTGCTGTCAGATAAGCTTTAATGGAAGTGCACAGCATGGATTATCATTTGTAACACAGAGAAGAAAATGAAGGAATCCCAAAGTGCTAAGCATGATTCCACATTTTAAAGCTGTGTTTCATGCTGGTTCCAGCCCTACTTTATTTAGATTACCACCAAGTAATTGGGTGTGATCTAAAAGCATACTTGTGGATAAAGCTACTTCACTGTGAGCATTCATAGGTAGGGCATAGGGATCATACATGACAGACCTAAAACAAAGGATTCTAATCCTTAGGTACTTAGTATAGATACTCAATGTTTACTTGTCTCAGGACTGTAAATGGCAAGGTAAAAGGCTCCATTCTTAAATGCTGTACTGCCACATTTTGCACACTTTACCTTCAGTTTTTGGTGTTTGCCTGTAATTGCAAAATCAACGGAATCCAGTACTCTGAGTCTATTTTTACAAGAAACAAAAAAGATCGACCAACTAACCAGCAAAACAAAAAAAAACCCCCTTGAAACAAAACACAACAAAAAAAAACCCAAATGAAAATTAAGAACATGAAAATGAGAGCTCAGAAAAGAAACAAATCCAAGAGGTAGGTATTCCCACTTTTGCACACAGATGTTTAGTATATGAAAATGCTGATGATGGGATTTGAAAAATTAAAAAAACACATTTGAAAGAATGAGAATAATTGGAGGAATAAAAACTCTTAAGGAGCTGTAAACTAAAACAGAATGTTTGCTTTTGTGTCCTATTTCCAGGAGATTAAGATTTGATCCTTGCAGGGATTCAGAAATTAGACCTTCTGGAATCATATATGTTTACCGTATCAGTTAATACCTAGACATTATACTTCTAAGCTTATACCTATGTAAGTCTTTGGATATTACAAAGGATAGCTTCTGAATTTAGAATCTGATTTTGTTACTAAATATTGAATGTTGAATATGTCACACTGAATGCCTAAATGGAGGTGTATGGGGGAGGAGCAGGAAATTCCAAATATTAAAGCTGTGAATGAAGCCACAAGCTGGTAATATAAAACATGTAAAAGAATTATATTTAAACCACTACTATTGGCAGTGTGATATAAAATATTGAGTGTAATGGCTCAGATTATTATGAAGACCAACTGCCATTTAGGACATGCACACTCTTAAAATCTGTCAAAGAAAGCAGAATGTGCTTTTGGAATTAGTGCTCAGAGCTGACAGGACATGGTGAAACCCTTAATCATTTCCTTACATAACCCAGCAGGATTATCATGTGTCCAGACCATTACATTCCCTTGAATCTGGGGTCATGGCAAGGTTTAAGCTAAAATGTGATTACCTAAATGTACAAGATGTACTGTAAATCCCAGTTTAAGCAGTTGCCCTGGTACAATATTGCTGGTAAAAGCTTTTGAATAGCTAGCTTGAATTACTTCATCTGATAATCAGAACTGAAACTATGAATTACTGTGTGCTTGCTTGGTGGCTGCATGATTTTTCTGTCACAAGAGCTATTGGCTAGTTATCAGAGAATAAGAGTATTTTTTAATCAGTTCAAACTATATTTTTTAATTCTTAGCAGTCAAATGAGATACTGCATTCTGAAGATGACAGGAAAAGTGTGAGGGAGAAGTAGCCTTTCACACAGAGTTTAGTTTTGCCACTTTTTTGTTAAAAAAGGAAGAAAGAGAGTGATTTCAAAATCTGTGAAGACTGTGGGGATATCTAATGAAGACCTTCTGGCTAGCCAAACTTCAGCTGAGGCCTGAGGTCTCCAGAGGTGAAGGGAGATAATAAACATGTGTGGAAGAGATGGCAGTGGCACCACCAGAGCAGACCCTGAACATTTTGTTTTGTTCCCATTGTCTAAAAGGCAACTTGTGCTAAAACCACTTGAAATGTCCAAAATTCAGGTTCATGCACCAGAGAGAATAATGAATACAGTGACCATTTAAAATACAGCACATCATCTTTTCCACTGTACTTTTTATATATATGTTTTTTGTCCTCTGTGAAGCTTTACTGCCTCATGAGTAACTGGATAAATCAGGTACTTGAGAAGATTTGGTAGGCAGCCCTTCAGAGCGCAGTTTCTGTCTCTGACATTACGAAAGAGTTTGGCTAGGACTCCTGTTACAAATTAACTGTATGAGTTCCCTCCAGCCTTTTGGAAAATAGTGTGACAAAGCTGTTGTATGCTTTCCTTAACAGGTAGAGTTTTTCATGGAGACTTGGACTGTGAGTGAAGCAGCCATGTGAACTGAGCATTCAGTTCGTGGCAAGGATAGAACAAAAGAGTCAGATAATGTAAACTGTTGAAGCCAAAGAAAAGGCATGGTGTCTCTGGAACACTGCAATCCTTGAAGAGTTTTAAATCACTACAGTTCAAAGAGGAAATGTTAAAGCCAGAGCATTGCTGTATTTGGCTGATCTCTGGATTTATTTTGTTTCAGTAGCTGAATGCTCCATGGAAGTATGAAGTATTGGGAGAAAGAAGGAAGTAATACCTCCTGCTCCTGAGTCCTGCTCTCTCTGGCCATGGTCCAGTTGCTCATCAGCAGAAACTCAAACTCATAGCACCACCATGATAGACTATCTGTTGTAAATAATGTCAGAAAACGGTAAAACTGAAGAGTCAATGCCTCAGATTTTAGCAGAACCAAAGTGCAATCTGAACATTCTCTCAGGCTGAGCATCAGGTACCCTGCTTCAAGTTTCTTTGTGGAGAGCTGGCATAACTCTCTCTTGATTGTGATAGTTGAATGCCCCAGTATGCATTTACCCAACTTAGATTTGTGGTTACACCAGCAAAAGCTATTTTGTACATTAGTTGAGCCGACTAGTGAGAATTTGTTCCTGGGATTTATCTTTAAAGTTTCTCTTTTGCTCAGATTTAGCCCATTACTCATAATTATGCACTTCTGACTGCCTAAAATAACCTCCTCTCTCCTTGATTCTATCCCTTCAATTCCTTAATCATGTTTTGCACAGCTGTGATTTAATTAAGTTCTATATATATTTTTTTTAAACTCTCCTGATATTTCTTCTCATTCTTTGCTTTTGTACTGTGGATAGGTTAGAGAATTTCCTTAGAAAAGAGATAAAACCAGAAGATAAATAGTGCCTCAAATACTTTAATATTTTGTTTTAAGTGAAGTTTCTAGCTCAGTTTAGTTGTTTCTAGCTAGTCTAGTTGTTTGGTTTCTGAGCTCTTTCAATTGAGCCTATGCCTGAGAGGATTTGCCTTTGCTCTACTTCTTCAACTGGGATAAAGTACAACTTCTTTGACTCGGAGTAGAACAGTGTTTGGTTCTGTGTGGCCCTTGCCAGCAGTTAAATCAGACTTTTTGCCAGGGTGACTTGTGGTCTCAGGCTACAAAGCAAAGTGAAGACTGCAGAGAGCCACGCAGGGTTTGCCAGCACAGTCTGGCCCTTGCACTCTCCAAGCCAACACAGACAGGCATTTGATCTGCCTGTCATCAGCTGCCTCATAAATTCATATCAGTTTATAGTCTGAATTTGTGAACACTACCTTTACATGTTCTGCACAGCTGGAAAGAAAATAATTGGTTTTAATCTGAAATGTATCTCCAGGTTAATAAAGGAAGGCACAAAATAAAACTGAACCAAACATTAATGTTATTCATTCAACTACTTCAAATGGAGACTAGAGGTTAGAGAGAATCTGCAGGTTGGATGTATATATTTGATAGGATAAGGTTCTGAAAACTTAAGCAGTTACTAATTACTCTGACTCTTCCTTCCCTCATTTAGTCTGCTGGCTCTATAGAAACTTCCTGATTTAGTAGTCCTACAGATAAAGACACACTGAAGTCTTACTGTCCAACAGCTAAAACTGTCAGAGCAGATACCCAGACATCTATTTTGTCTCCACTACAATCCTGATAATTTATATTTTTCCGGCATGGCCACAGCCCCAAGGCTGTAAATATATGAGAAAGGACAGGAGGCATGAGGAACTAGACACTGCAGCTCGGTTGGAGGAAATTATTTGGATTGCATTTGGAAGAATCTAACATACAGCTGTCACAAACCATCATCTTAGGCCAAGGAATCACACTAGAAATACAGCATCTCTGAAGAAAGTAGTGCAGCTTTTTTCCATAATTTCATCTCCCATTTTGTTAAAGAAGACCTTTTTTTTTTCCCTGCATACTTGTAGTAGCTTACTGTGTTCTTAGTGCAAAAAAAAAAATATGAAAATAAGTAAAGGAATATATAGACTCTCTCTCTCTTTACTTGCTATATTTTTCATAATCCAAGAAGAAGAGAAAAAAGAAAGGGTTTAAGTATGTTCTACTGGAGACTTTTTTCCCCTAAAGAAGTCGTATCTTCAAAACTTTATGTTTGAAGTGAATATCCCCTCATTTTCTGGTTGGGGACAGTAAAACATTCTCCAGACATTAATTTCAAAGACTGATGTCCCTAAGAAATTTGGATCCTGTTTATAGTGTCAGTGTCTAACCCAAGACACTGATTTTATGTCCACAGCAGCAGTATAATGGCCTGTAAATTTACTGGATTTTAATTCAGATTCCTTTTTGCACCCCATTGTAATGGATGAGTAATTTCTGACTCTGCATTACTCACGTTAACATGAACTTGAGTGAGTAAACCAAAAGGGACCTACAATAGCAGAGAACATCTTCATAATTTTTATATGGCTTGCCTCTCCCAGGAAGTGTGAGTGTATAATTTTGACTAAGAGCTTTGTTGAAATGATGAGAGAGATATGCATATTAAGTTACTGGAGTAGGCATCAAGGTGGGCAGGGCCTCAGCATAAAAGAAATTACACACTGCTAGAGAAACAGAGCCAAAGTAATGTTTTTCCTTCTTGTTCTGCAGTCTGCCTTGATGTAGGAGATGAACTGCAATTTGGATCCAAGAGCAGAAGGGTTTACATTAACTAAGAACTAAGAATCTCCTGCTGGCTTTATTACTACCAATTAAAAAGTTAAATATTCTTTCAGACAACAGTTGGAGCTCATTCATAGAATAACAATGTAAGTATATGTGAATTTCAGTGGTGGTTTTGTATAAATGATTTAGCAGCTTCACTTATCTCTTGCATTCCTGCTAAATTTCAATGTGTTTTTTGAACTATCAATATTTAATTAGCCGGCAATCAAGACACCTTTTAAAATGCAAATTAAATGCTTATTTGAGATCTACTCTGGAGCTGGAAAATGGTTGGTAGTATTTTAAAAGTATGTGCATCTCACCCTTAATTTTTGAGGCTTTGGATGTACAGTACATAAAAGCACCATTTCAGCTATCAGTGTTAGATGCTAAAATATAGACCTGTTGATATTATTTTAGCCTTTGCATTTTTTGGAAGGTTATTCTTCTGTCTTTCAGAATGCCTGTTCCTAAGAGTTCAAACTTCCAAAATTATCTTTAGCATCCATGCAGTTATTTTTTAAAACTTTCTGTAGTATATCTATACATATATTTCCTAAAGAAAACCAAAAATATTTCAAGCAAAACCTCATACATTAATTTAAGCATGAAAACTTTATTTCCAGAGAAAATCTGCAAAGGATTTCTGCTTCTAAAATGACCTTTACTTTTAAGGTGTTCCACCATAAGGACTGCTGTACTTGGCATGATTCAGTGCTCACCCAGTTAGGCTGATAATTTCAAACTGAGAGTTGTATCGTCTCCAAAACTTTGTGTTAACCAGACTGTAGTATCTATTTTCATTTGGATTAGGATCACAGAATTTTCAAGACCCAATCCTAATGAATATTTCATTCATAATTGGAGTTACAGGGACACAAAAGTTACTTTGAATAAATACTATAAATGGAACTGTATGTTCATTCAGCAGTTTGCCAAAGATTCAAAACTGGATCATCATCAGTAGAATTTTCTTTTTGTTTACTATTGTGAGTCATAAGCTTGGATGTAGTCTTGTGGTTTAAAATGATGGCTTGTTGTTTTAATGATATGTATAGGATATTTGAAATAACTTGAGAATGCCATTTTATTAGCTAATTTGAAGTATGCTTGCTTATATCTGTTACCTGATACAAAAATATGTTCAATTTTTAGCTAGGAATTAAACTTCAGAGGCAAGGAACCTCTTTTGTTGCGTCTCAGATTGAGCAGAGTTACCAAAGCACTGAAAAGAATGCTACTAGTGTATTTGTACTCTCAGGAAAGCATGGAAGAGACAACAATTCACAGACAGGTTGTTGTTTATTTGTTTGTTTAGTTTTCTTTATTTCTCCTTCTCTCCCTCTAATTGCTGTAATGTTGGGAGACCTAGTCATTCTGGTCATCCCTCTTTCTTGAAGTCATCTGGTTCAAATTTGTGACTTGCCAGCATTTGAACTCCATGACTACAGCCCTCCAGTTACACATTGCTAAAAATACACTTTCATTTTCATGGCAGCTCTTTTACAAAGAGAACCAAAACCAAACAGGTAAAATACCTCCCACCAACCTCCCATGTTCTGCTGCCTCTGCTGCACTATTTAGGAGCTGTACCCTTAAGTTCCCCACAGAGATGTGCTCAAATGTCCAGGGAATAAGGAATATGTTTGGACTTCAGGTGGGAGCACTTTTTATCTTTTCAGTTTCTGTGGGATTTTCACAGAATTTCTTTAAACCCTCTATGACTTCACATTTCTCCACCGACCCTCATTCCAGGCCAAGATTCTGATAAACTGCAACATGGTGACCATTTTCTTTCCTCTGTCTGTTACCCATTAAAAATTATCCAGCTGCTACCATAAGTTTAAGTAAACCTTTAAACATTTTCAAGGCTTAACGTGTAATTTTTCATGATGAAAGAGAATAAAATTACTCTCCCACCCATTGATCAGATTTGCCTATTGAGTGTGTTTAGGCTTAAAACCCTTTTCAAGTCCTGTATCCTGACATAGCTAGATCATTCTGAGTCTGTTGGCCATATCTGAAATAGTGCTTTTTCTTTCCCTTTGCCAAGACATAAAACTTGGTGAAGTTCACAGCTTCTTTTATCTTGATCCTTTACTCTGGGAAAGGCAAATGCAAGCATCCTGTGCTCCGCTGTGCTGCGCAAAAGATAAGATGCTTTAATCCCCTTCAGACATTTTAGAGACAAGCTTCATCCTATACATAATCTTTTTCCTCATATCAGTCTACTTTTCCCCAGGTGTTAGTTTTTCAGAGTCATCTCCATTCTTTTTTGCAAATAACTCATTATTCCTGGGAGGTACTCCCTGCAAACATCTGTAATGATTCCTCATTATCTTTTGTTAGGTCCAGGTCTGCTGCAGTGCTTGTGAAAGGCAGCCTGTGCTGGGATGTGTTGAGTCTACTATCTGTTATACTGAAATATATTATTTCCTTGCTGCTAGTGCTTTCTGACTAGACTGCATCTGCTGTTTCCCTCATTTCACACTTGAATTGTCATCTTAGTGGAAGAAGACCTATTATTACTTCTTTTTTCCACAGGAGTGTGACTCTGTTCCCTACATATTATGGTTAACATTATTATTATTATTAATAAGAATTAACACCCTATCGATTCAAAAATGCCTTAAGATGAATGAGATTGCTTCCATTGGTTAAAGAAATATTCTTTTATTGCACAGCTCTGTGTAAGAAACTTGTAAGGTGTAGACATTTAGGGAATGAGAGGCATATATGGTGTTCCATAGTAGCCTGTAGGGTCTTATAGAGAAATAGAGCAGGCGCTGGGAGGGGATGTGTGCCAGGCCACTGAGTTCATGCTGGCTTCTGCAGGCTGAACAGCCCATTTCAGAGCACAGAGCCACAGACAGTCAGGTAACTTCAGCTCCAGCATCATATGCAGTCTTTTTGAAAGCATCTGTCTGATGGCAGCGTGGCACCGAGCTGTGATACAACATAACTGGTGCCACGGCGAGAACCTTCTGGTCTCCTGGCACTGCGAGATCCTATTAACTAATTCTATCCTCTCACAGCAGCTGCCTGTCGAGGCACTCACTGGCAGCCTTTGTAACCATGCATATTCTTTTTATCTTGCAGCTGAGACTGACAGAAGTAGGTGTCCTATTTTTCTTGGGGTTTTTCAAAAGAATTTTTTCCTTTTTAATTCTTAGGAACTGTCTGGTCCCCACATTCTTCATCTATTTATCCCCTGGGAAGCACATTTTATATCAAAAAATTTTACATTTTATTTGAAATTAGGGAAAATCCAGTGTTTTCACTGTCAAAGCATTTTTTTTCTATTTTTATATTTCCTCTGTCTCTGAGCTCTGTGCTGAAGAACAGAGATTTTCATTCTTCTGTTTTCAATCTTCTTCAGAAGTACTGTTTTTAATTGAGGATATTTCTCATCTCTATTCTTTTGTCAAAACCTTCCTTATGTTTTATTTATTTACAGTGTTTCTGAGTACAAAGCCTCTGAGTCGAATAAGAGGTTTTCCATCTTCCTTATGCTGCTTTTTAAACTCAATGCATTATAACAGTGGGTTTCAGCTTTTGGCGGTTTTTTCATAAATTTAATGTTTAATCTATTGTGAATCTTGTTTCATCTATTTTTTATATTTAAAAAAAAATAAAATTGATATACTTTTTTCTTTCTTTTTTTTTCTTTTTTATTTTTGGTATTCATTATTATGGCTTCCAGGAATATAAAAAACCAACATTATAACATTTATTAAGGAAACAGTTATTTCTCAAGCAGTCCAGAAAGAAGCTGGGAAAGAGTCTGGATGGTAGGAGTTGATATTATTAAGTAAGGTGCAAAGCTAAATATTAAATACAGAAAAATAGTGAGGCAGAAAATACCAAGTGCTCGAATTGGAACCCAGAAGACATAAGTGGAGTGAAGAAACAAGGCAAAACTGTGCATTTTACCTACTCTTTCCATCTTTCAGTTGCACTGATGCTGTTGATGCTTTGAGGTTGGGGCTGTCTTTCTGTTCTAGACATTGGAAAAATTTATAGTAGAGATGGTCTTGTTTTCAGAAATATGTGTTCAGAAAATACAGCTATTTAAAAATGTCAGCAGACTAATACTAACAGGGAGAAGCCATTTGCTACTTCCAGGAAATAGCAACACATTGGTCAGTCTTGTTCCTTTTGATATAAGCACAAGCTTTTACACAATTTTTTCTGTCATTAAACTAAAAATTTCCCTCCTTCATTTTCACATAAGAATATGTGTAGATAAATGCACAGTAAAATATGGTAAGATGATGTATTTTGGTAAGAATTGTATTACCTAATGAAGACTATAATTAGTGTCTCTGTCCTACTGGACCACAAGGCTTCTTACAGTAAAAATATGTAGAAAATTCATAAAAGCAGATGTTATAGTAAAGAAAACATACGGCAGTGGCATTTGGATGACTTTGAATTGTCAGTCAGGGAAGCAGCAGGATTTAAATCACATTGTTGTTTTGTTGCCTGGCTAATACATGTTAGTGATTGTTGGCACAGCAAGTCACGCTTGTTTACATTAGCAATCATAGCTGAATAAAAGTGTGATAAAAACGTGAAATATGAAAACAGAAAAGGTGAAAATGTCACAAAATTCTATAGGGATCCTGACCTCTATTGTGAGTCAGCTAAATAAAGCAGAAAGCCAAATGGACTTAGTATTCTGAGGAGTCATATTCCATGTTCAGTAGCATGCTCTAATTTAGCTTCAGTTTTGATGCAGACAGGTTTCATGTGAAGATCTTCAGCTCCTACATATTATTTATGCATGCATATCCCTGAGCAATGAAAAATTGCAAAACTATTGAGTTATCCTAGATTATCCATAGAAAGCTCTATTTTTCTCTCAGTCAATAGCCGGTTTATTGAACAAGTGAATCCCTTGAAGAACTGGCATTCTTCAAGCATGTGTCCCCTCATTCTGTTTCCCCCTCCCCTCCCCTCCCCCCAAAACCAAA
>VWZP01007283.1:569627-582812 GCA_013396995.1 Dicaeum eximium
AAACCAAACCAAACCAAACTAAACCAAACTAAACCAAACCAAACCAAACTAAACCAAGAAAACTCCAACCCTCCCCTGCAAAAAAAGCCAAACCAAAACCAAAACAAACAACAAACAAACAAAAACTAAAAAAGGAAAAAAAGAGATTTTGTGAAGAATTTCTGTTGTTGAAAATCTTGGGCTTGGTCAAACACTCTAACATATTTGTTAAAAGTATGGGGATTTTTCATTGTTTAGATATCTAATTTGACATATAATACAGTTTGCCCATCCTGCCTTGGGTTTTTTTTTTTACTTTCTGACAAAGTAAGATACATACACTGCACATGATGGGGCCCTGCTCTCTTGAAGTGGCTGAATCCATGGGAAGCAGGGAATTATTTATTTGTTTTGCTTTGCCATTGTGCACAGATTTTGCTTTCCCTATTAAACTGTTCCTGTCTCAACTCATGAGTTTTACTTTGATTCTCCTCCCTATTTCAGTGGGTTGTGGGAGAAGAGGAGGGTTGGGTGAGTGGCTGCATAGTGCTTGACTTCCAGCTGGGCTTAAACTTCAACAGCTGGAAAGCAGCTTGTTCCTAAGTGAACCAGTTCTAAGCATTTTCCTGGGGAAACACTAAGTTCTTTAGTGGAAATTTGTAGGCTTTTGGTAACATGCACCAAACCATTAACAATTGACCTCCCTTGGCTCCTTTTTGTCCTTCACTACTACTTTGTGGATGAGCCAACTCCCCCAGAAATATTTTGGACTGTTATGACCAGTTTGCATTTATGGGATTTCTACCACGTGCATGATGCAGATCTAGCTGATATTTTTTAATCTACCCTATGTGTCTTTTCTATTCCCTATGCATCTCTCTGTTTGTTGCTCTACTTCAGCTTCTTTCCTGGCTCTGATTCTTGTTTCTGAGCTCTGGTGTGATATTTGATTCCCAGCATGAGTTGGCCTGGTTGCAGGCTATTAATTTTGAATGTGGACTTGCTGTGGCTTGAACTCAATGGTTTCCCTTCCTATTCCCTTAGATAACTGTTTTTCTTTTTGTTGTTATTGACCAATGTATTCTGGCGTGCTGTTGTACACCACGCTAACTAATTTCTAGAAATGATGGCCCATGGCCACCAGGGTTGGATTCCCTGGTTAACATCAGTCCTTAAATTTAAGCAAGAATTAGCTGTCAGATGTTAACTCATAAAAACTAAAGAAAATGAAGTGCATGAAGGAGAACATCTGTTCTAAAAAAGTGACTTAAGACTATCATACAAGCACAGTAGGAAGAACATCTGTTCATTGTTCAACAGAATCTAGTAATAAATGTGAAAACAGAACCGAGCAAGAAGTATAAAAAGACTCTGATGTCTGCTAGATGGCAGTCAAAGAGCTTTGGGGTGACACTTCTCTTGTGTTAGCTTCCTATAGACTGGAGTGCACAGTGTCAGAGGAAGGCATCACTGTGAGGGCAGCAAAATAAAGAGGCAGTTTACTGCTTGATTTTTAGAGTACGAGAAAAACACTTGGCAGTCTTTTGGAGTAAGAAATTGTTACAACAATAACAACAAAACAAAGCCATTCATGCAGCAGCTTATCCAGGAAAGAGATAGCGAAACTGTTTTATCTTCAGTAAGAATTAAGAGTGCTATTGTTAATCTTAACAGTCCAAAGAATGAGCACTTGAGAAACAGGATATGTTCAAGAAACAG
The DNA here is from genome assembly GCA_013396995.1 of Dicaeum eximium. Lineage (NCBI taxonomy): Eukaryota > Metazoa > Chordata > Aves > Passeriformes > Dicaeidae > Dicaeum > Dicaeum eximium. The sequence goes on from VWZP01007283.1 coordinate 571,326, forward strand.
TTTTGTTTCAGTAGCAACATTCTCTAAAAGGTATTGTTTTATACAATAAATGTCCTCCAACTCATGTAACTTAATATGGCTGCAAGTAAAATGTAGATTTAGATGAGCACATCAGAAAGTATACCTGCAAAAACATATTCAAATTAAAAATAAGACCAGGAAAATTCTTTTTTCCCTCACAGATAGATTAACATCAATGTTAACTGTATGTCTATTATCCAATTATTAAGTCCATCTGTGTCAAAGTAAAACAAATGCCCATTTTGTCATATGGGACTTATCTTCCACCATGATGTAGTAATAACAAAGATTGGGTTATAAAAGAGAGGATTTATTATGGTTTTAGATGTAGCCAAATCAAGTAAAGGATTGTCTCTTTTGTGAATGTTAGGTGTAATTTTATATTCCCTTATTTCTTCAATAAATATGTGGTTCTAAAAAAATATTTCAGTTTATAAAATGCATTCTTTTCATTTTTTTCAATTTATTAATTTGTTCGTTTATGAGTCTCAGTGTAGATGTGTTCATCAGCTGGAAAATACTATCTGAGGCAGTGGACAGAACCTTTTCATTTGAAATGCTGACTTTATTCATCTTTGCCATCTGCATGCAATTAAAAAGTTTTTGAATATCTTATTGAACATCAAATTTAGGTCACTCTCAATATCCAGTGCTGAGGAATCAGCACTTTTCTTTCATATAATTATGCAGTGAGATTTGGACATTATTGAATAAAACTTCAGAACTTAATTCAATAATATTTAATCGTATGATACTGCCTGTCCTAAAAGAGTGACATTTTATCAGTCTGTGTTTGTTATTTTTGTTGCATCATCTAGGAGGTGTAATGGGGTCAGTCAAGTCCAGGCATATTTCTTGTGGCCTTTTCACTTGCTGAGAAGCCCAAAAACAAAGTTGTGTCAAATTGGATAAAGAGACCTGGGAGTCACCAAAGCCAGTTAAGATTTTAGAACCACTGGAGTCAATATTCTGGACCTTTATCTAGAACTGTCTCATTGTAACCTTTTTCAAACTTAAATAAAATAGACTACTGAGTTTTTATTAGCCCAGACTATTTAAGCTAATGAAATTATAACCTTCTGAGCCATCATCAGCAGTGTGCTCAGTTAGGTGTTGTGCAGGACCAAACAAAATTCTTCTTTCTCCAACACAGATTTTTGAAGAAATAGTTGGTTTTGGCAAAATCTTCTGGGGCAGTTTTATTTAGTCTCTGCTATCACCATGATGTTTCAATCTACACAGCCATTGAATCAGAAATAAAGAATAAAACTAACATAGATTGGTGTAAAATGTATCTATAATTTTTTTTAAATTTTAAAAGGAGGGATAATAAAGAGGAAGATTATTTGGGAAAGGAATATCTAAGAATTTAAAAACAAAACCCATGAAAACTAAAAATCTTAAGCAATTTGGATGCTCTATGCAGTGAATGAGAAATGAAAATAATTTCAAGCAACTGGAGTCAGAAGAAAAGGCCAGTCCCATGAAAATATGGTATCTTAAGGATGCTTTCTGGTATTGTAATTAAGTGAAAGGTTAGAGTGAAGTATCTTACAGGTCTGTGGAAAAATCTTCTTTTTTTTGAAATACAATAGACAAATAATCTGTTAAGGATTATCTGAGTACCCTAGCTTTTGCCTCACTATAGTGAGATGGAAAGGACAATCTGAAAAAAATTCTTCACTTCCCTGTTCCATATCCTTTTGAGTTATTAACTATATTGCATCTATATTATTGATTGTCTGTCTCCTAAAAGCAGTCAATATTTTTATGTCATAAAGAAAGTTTGTTATACTTTTTTTTAAAATTTTAAATTGCATTGTTTTTGACCTGTGAAAAAAAATTATACCTAGACCTATATCTTACTGCTTTAAGCAATCTTATTTTACCATATTTTCTTCTACATTGTGTTATCTCCTGGGATGTGTAAGACTGAGGGATGACAATAGTTTTGTGGTAAGTTTGAAATGTATAACCAAAACCAGAGTGTATGACAGGCACTAAAGGAAGTGTGGCGTCAGTCAGAGTGCATGAGATATAGATCAATCTTACCATCCAGTACACTTACTTCATGGATTATTTTTCCAGGTATAGGTTTCTTTTGATCTAAATAAATAAGTAATAAATAAATAGATGCTGACAGCAAGTTCAAATAATGTGCAGAGTAATGAACTTGGCTATTAAGGATGAATCACAGGAATTGGATCAGCGCACTACATATTGGCATATTTCTCAGGAGTGATGCTGAGGTTTTCACTTTCTGTCCTCAAAGAAGTAGCATTCAGCACAGGTGGTCAATTCCTTGTCACCTCAAATTCCAGTTGATCTTGGCATGTGAGGCTTAGATTTGTAATTAAACAATAAGGAGAATCTTCTAAGTCAGGTTGTGTTTGGATAAATTTTGAGAGTAAGTGCACATAGATTTTTCTTCCTTTTAGGAAGCCGCTACCTTTGGCTTCTACTGAAAAATCAAAAATTGCATCACCAGTAATAAGCAATTTCTCTTTATGTCACTTCTTTTCTATTTTATAAAGGAGTCCTCTTTTGTTTACTGTTGTTTCACATAGATGTTTTTGAATATATTCTATCTCCACACATGCAATAAAACCTTCTTATTTTATAGTAAGCAAAGCTGCCTTTGAGAAACACAGAGCATTTTTTAAAAATTACTATTATATTGGAGAAGCTTTAGTTTTAATGCACTAGCACTATTTTAATTAGAAATATATCAAAGTAAAATTCACTCCTGGTAGAAAAAGTGGATTTTTTTTCTAATATGAATTAGAATATATTAAAAAAATTCAGATAAGCATCTTTTATTCAGGTGATTGTTTAAAGCCTGGGAATAATGAAAAGTGTAATTATAATAAAAAATATACTTTCCTCTCATGTATTATTTTCTAATACAAACCAAATATAATTTCTTGTTTCGAAGACACTATGTACTCCCATAGTAAGCAAGTCAATGCTTCTAAGTAAATACTGGAATTTGATGTGAGTTGCTATAAAGCTAAGGAATCTACTGAATTTAATAAAAGTGAGGGCATTTCCAAGGTATTAGCAGAAAGGAAGAATGTGATAAAGCATTTTTCCTCAAGAGATAAACATTTGATATGCTTGGTTATACAAGTAGGGATTTCAGGTCTTAACTGGAGATTTGTACTAATTACACTGAATTACTCTGTAAAACAGAAGTGAAAGTATTATGTGAACCAATTAGGACTATCTCTCAAGAGACAACAGCATTAAGAAATCTTTCATTTTGGGAGGGTTTTTGGTTTGTTCTTTTCTTTTCGCTCAGCCTTTTACATAACTCACAAAAAAATCCATAAAACCCAAAGACCTTCAAGAAAAGCTGTAATATAGGAACATCTCTCATATTCATAATGCACAGGCCAGGTGTTACCAAAAGTTTTACAACATCAAGCATAAGAGAAAAAATTGTATGCATTTTGAGATTAAGGAAATTTTAGATTTCTGTTTGAATACCATTTGCAGGAAAACAGGGAACTAGATAAATTTTCAACCAATGTATCTGTCCAGTCTAAAGTTTGCTTACTGCAGTAATATACTCTAGAAGATACTGTACCTGTTAAAATTACATACATAATACTTTGATGACTTCATGAAATTCTAGGAGTGGGGAACTTAAATGGGCCATAGATAGATTAAGTGCTGTTCCAAACACAGGTAATATAGGGGAACATAAATAGATAGCCTCTCTCAAAGAATTCTCCTCTCATCACACCACCATTTCACAGAGGTTTTTAGTGGTTTTAATATTCTCTATTTGCCTCACAGTTGCAAACACACCCTGTCATTGTTTAAAACAGTGTGACTTAAACATCAATACGAAAATTGATCATCTATATTATAAAGTGCTATCAAGGTATCATCATGAGTAAAACTGGGAATTTATAACCCAGTTTTAAACAATAGACCATACTGAAATGTATAACCTTGGTGCTACTAATTTTGAAAATAATGGAACCAAATTGGTTTAAAACAAATGGAATCTTAATTAAGACATATATTTCCTTTGTCCTAAATTTATGGAAGCCAATTACCTTAGACTTAATACAGTTTGAAAGGGTACCTGAATGGATCACTGGTAAGTGCTTTGGTGCTGTTCCAAGTGCCAACAGCAGACAGCAGAAGATGCTACAACTTTTTTTCAGGAAAGGAGTGCTCAGTGGAGCTGTCATGCTTGCAACACATCCCCTAATGCAAGGCTGCTTATCAGCTTATCAAAGTTGCTTAGGTCAGCATCAACTCCTAAGTGACCATAAGGACCCCCAAATTCCCACCTGTGTGTTTGGATATAAGAGTACAGATAAGTTTGTCAGAAATTAAGAGAGAAATTGACAAATTTTACCTTTCAGAAATGCTAGACTAAACATTTATTTGACAGCCCTTCTTTTAATGTACTCTGTTAACCTTATCTTGAAAATAATTGGAATGTGTCTCTGTCAGGAACACAGACTTTTGGAGATTTATTTCCATATAATTCCCTTGACATTCTTCCTGTTTGTACATTTTTATGTTTCCTATTCCTTATAGGTGGCCCATGTGCCTGGATGTTCTTATACAGCTGAAAAATTGAAGAATAAAGGCTAAGAACAACTGACAGAAGTAAGGCAAAGCTGGGTACCAGCTGAGGATTAGTAGCTGTTGCTCCTCTAATGAGTTTGTCTGTCAAAGTCTGTGGCAGTAAGGAAGGAAAAACATGAAAGTGAAATGAAGCTTGCTGGCACAGACTTCACTTTCAGTAATTGGTGCTGAAGGGAGCACTAGAGGGAAGACTCTTGAACTCTGAGGTAGAAATAGGTAAATGGTCTTCTCTGAGAAGCTTCTTTAAGTCTAGCCAGCTGGATTGCAAAGAGGTGGAGACAAGCACCTGGAATAGGTGTTACAGAAATTTCTTTGGATATACTGTAGAAATAGAAGTTCTTATATTGAATCTGAGAGAGCTGAAAAATAAAACTGGAAGCTGGGAGAGCGTGACTGTCAGCTGGCAGTGTAAAAGTTGCTTTTGTTAGTCTACAGGATCTGTCTGTTTTGTAGGTTCCACATGAAGGGTTGAATTTCAAAGTCAAAAGACAGTGTTTGTCTAATGTTTAGATCTGCGTCCAGCAAAGGCCTAATTCTCTCCTCCAGAAGTATGAAATTTTTTTATTTGAGCTGTTTTTCACTGACACAAATAAACTCCATAGTGCATCAGTGATGCAGGAATGTTGTTTTTTTTTTTTAAATCAATTTGTGCCGCAGGTGAACATATGGAAACTTATTTTGAGACTATCTAACTGCATTCCTAAAAGACATATATATTTTCTCAGGTTAATTAACATTTTCTGCACAGTATAGGCGAAGCATCCAAGCATGATGATCTCACTTATTTCCTGTGCCCAGAGCATATGACAAGGCAATTGGTTATTAACCAGCCCAGCACAACAGCATGCCTTTCACAACTGTTTCCCTGAAGAGGAGTTCACTCTGTGTTATGTACAGTCTTCAGTTCTCATTGCTTCCTGTTTTCACTCTATTTATTCTCTGGATTATAAGCAAGTGGGACCAGCTGATCTCCACCCTGAGTTACTGTTTTGAACCCAGGAGTCTGACCGAGTCTGTCTCATTGTCTGTGTTCCCGTTCTATTCTGTTATTTTAGAGAAAACTAATAGCCGCTGTGACATTTTCTTACAAATACTGTTCCTCACAAGCAGTGAACCAGCCACTGAATCTGTTCCAGCAAGACAATGCTTCTTAGATGTGAAGAGTAAATATAAAGTGTTGTAAGCTCTGTTCAAATATCCAAGGCTCATTTTACTCCCATTATCACTCCTCAGCCTCCTCTGTACGGATGAACCTCTGGAACAATTTGTTTCAGAGCATCTACTCTATGTGAGACTCATATATCAAAATACCACTCTCATGTCAAGGACTTACAAAAGCCTGGATATAACCACCAGATCAGGGCTTTTTACTTATACCTCTATGGCAATTACCTAAGCAATGGAAGCATTTTCCCCCTGATCATTCCTGTCAGGTAGGGAAGCCTCTACCATTTCAGGCAAGGGATGAGAGGAATGCCATACCCCATTATCCATCCTGGGTTGTGCTGTGGGGGCAGAATCATGTATCTGTTCTTCTTCTTTGCCCCCTCTTTTTTTGGCTTATGCTTAAAGAATTAACAGCTATGCTTCTCAATGGCTGCATGCAAAGCTTGCTCAGCAATGCTAAGAGGAAGATTTTTGTTTTCTGTTTTTATTCAGTCTTAAATTCTAGTATTATACACAGTATGATAAATCAAAGCAAGCTATGAAATTTTGGCATACATAACTGCTAAAAAGTCTGCCTTTGTTCAAAATTATCCTCAAATTATTTGTACTTCATGTGATTAGTTATAATCAGACCTTTTCTATGCTCAAAAGGAGGGAACATAAGAAGCTGATCTTTTCATAACATGTATATCTGTAACTATGTTTGGAATGTAAGGGCTGCATGCAAGAGTACCATCTGTACTAAAAACAAAATGAATTATGACAGTTTTTAGTGTTCTTTTAACCTCTGGAGCCATCTCAGAAACAAATAATTGTCTCTTTTTTTCCCCCCACTGCTCTCATACTCAGTATGGGAATATAAGGAAGATTCATGCAAGTGAGATGAAATTGACTGGAAGTCATTGCTATGATCAGAAACTATGACTCCCTGAAAAGAGATGTCATTGATTTTCTGCATGTGGTCCTTTGTATGTTAGAACAAACATATTAATGGGAAAAATGCCTTGTTTTGAGTCAATCAGTCAGCTATGGTGCACAAGGCAGCTGTATGTAGTGATACTGAAGATACTTTCCCTCCAAAGAAGTCAGAGACAAGATGACAATTCCTGGGGGGTTTTATTGGCTTTTGAAAGCTTGATAGCAAAGTTATTTGGCCTCTCTAATGACATGGTGATTCACCAGAGAACAGACACAGCCAAAAGAATGATAATAACAATACTAGCAAAGACAGTGATCTCTTCCAAACACAGATATAGAACTCTCAACTACCATATCCAGGTTTCCCCACTCCTGTGAGGAGCAGCAACATGAAAGTGTACCCTTCTTTCTTTCCTTAGAATATAAAGATGTGTAAATGGAATACAAGGCTTTTCATGTAAGTTGGCAATCTACACCATTATTGCTGCTACTACACTAGAGGTAAAAGAATAATTGAAGCTTCTAATATAATCAGAGATTTTTTTCCTTACTAGCAGATGTCTTTATTATTTACTAAGATAAAGGGATAGGATGAGGTATTTTCAATTAAGAAAATAAAAAGTTAACTTTTCTTGGATTCTCAGATAAATTATTTTAATAATTACTTTCTAGAAAATATCTAGATAGGATGATTTACAAACCAACTTAAAATGTGTCATTAATTGTGCTGTTAAGTATATGAATGAATGAACATGAGTGTGATATACCAAAAAGGGCAGTTCAGTAAATTCTACGTCCTGGGGAATCCAGCGCTAACCCAGTATCCCATGGGTATGGAATAGTGGTAACCAAAGATGGAAAATCTCAGAAGCAACAAGCTTCTGCCAGCCAAGCCATATCAATACTATGGATACCTGTTGTTTGCAAAATATCCCCTACAATTAAGTGAAATTTTTTTGGTTTGGCCCAACTGAGTAAGTCGGTTGACCAATCTTAACATTAAATCACTCTTAGGTAGAACCTGCTTCCAACCTGCAGCTGCAAACATTTTGTTCATCTGTCACTTTTGCTACAGGAGGAACAGGTGTTAAATTTGTGTCCTAGCTACTCCAGGGTGTTATTTCTCCTTCACCCTAAATAGCCTGAAATGGCAGTATTGCCAATTTCCCACATATTCAGTTTTAGTCTGACAGCAGGCAGAAATGAGAACCCATAAAAGACGGGCTAGGGACAGTCACTGCATATTCCTGGGATTATTACCTAAATTTTCTTGAGATATGTTCTTCCAATGGTCATTTTTGCTATTCGGGAAGACAATTAGTGTAAGCACAAATCTCATTTTGTTCTACACTCTCTTGCTAATACTGGTTAATAAGTGCTAGGAGGCAAGCCTCATTATTTCTTGGAAACTCAGGTTCTGAGATGCTAATAAGTCCTCCTTACATGAGTCACTCTGATCATGTTGTGAAGTTCCTAATTCATCACAGATTTTCCCACTCATATTCATCAAAGCAAAGGTCCTAATGTGTTTCAGATCACTCTAGGATGGCTTTGTATAGACAGAATATTCAATTTTTTGGAAAAAAGATCTGCAGTAGTCAGAAAATAGGAGTTTAATTTTGGGACATCTTCCTTGATAGCTACAGATGGTTATCTGCAAACTTTTGTTTAAACCAAAATCAGTAGGAAAACAAGTGTTTCATTTGGGAGGAATCTGTTTGTTGAAAGCAAATGACAGGACTTGAACAACAAAAAATGTACAGAATTTTATAAAGAAAACTGGCATTACTAACACAATATTCATCCACACTGCTGGCTTTGCAGTAGACTCTGGTGCACTAACAGATAGGAATTTAAAGCTAGCTCACAAATCTCTACATAAGTTGAAGTGTGTGCTCTCTGCAGCATAAACATAGTTTGAGAAGCTTTTAAAATCCTGTGTGTAGTTAAATTACAAGTTGCCTTGTAGTAAATCTAGACATTTTTCTATATGTTGAACCCAATAAGGGCCAGTAAAGCAATTTAGGAATCTCATTTATGGCTAAAAGCTTAGATCTTGAGTTAAGCTGCAATTATTTATATAGTGCCTTTATTACTGAGTTGTATTTCAGGATATTACTATGCAGTGGGTTTCTTCTAATTTCTTAAAAAAAACCAAAACCTATCAGAACCTGCAGAAGAGCATAAGGTGCAAGGTTTTATTTGTGTGTTTATTTTATCGAACAATACACACAAATGTTTCTTTAGAAAAGAGATCACGAGTTCTTCAGAGGACCCAATTATCTTTGGTTTCATAGCTTTCATTCTCCCACAATAACTGGTTCCTAAGCGAAATCAAGAAACATAATTTTACTGTAGTAGCAGTAAATAAAAGCTTTCATTCTTGTTTTCCTGGTTTTGTTGGATCTCAGATGGAACTTTGACTCAATTATTGCTACTTTGTTCTGTTTATGGAGCACTAAATTTGGTTATGTAAATTAAAGTTTTCCAGCAGACAACTGACCTTGAACAAATGAATTTGTACAGTCAGTAAAGTACACAAAGATGCCATAATACCCCAGACCAAGTGCTCTCATTCCCTGCATAAAAAGAAGATTTTGGGGTGGTTAGGGTGAGAGTAGCTAATAGGTTTATGGTGTGAACCAGCAGCATCTAAGGAACATGTTAAATTCCAAGAGCTGCTGGTCTACCATTGCTGGAGATATGTGATCCTCACTTTGAGAGTTTGAAGAAGGTAAGCCAGCTTCTGCTTAATGGTTGGCCAGGAATAGCATAAATGGGCTTGTTTCAGTGAAGGACAATCAGCTAAACCAGGCAAGCATGAAGTAAAATAAAATCTGACCTTTAAAATTTCCTTTAAAATTATTTAAAGGAAAGTAGGTCAGTCTGCTTACCCATGGTCACTCACAATACCCAAACCCAGCCTCATGCTGTCCACTGAAGTCCTTTTTGCCTTTGTTAATGTACTTTTTACTCAAAAATTTATCCCTTCAGCCTGGAACACACCCAGTAACACTGCTTGTGGATCTTAGGCTTGCATAAAAGACTGGATGAGAAGTCTGATCTGCTAATATCATTAATAATTAGGCAGACTCATAATTGCCAATTATTCTGCCTATTTCTGTAAACATACAGATGTGCAGCCAGACACCATTTTCACTGTCCTCAAGCTTCCTGGAAGTGAGCCAGAGCCAGTCCACATGCTGTATAGCTCCATGTGCAGGTTAGGAATCAGGGTAGATGTGCTCAGGCTAAGCACTCTCCTAGACCAGCTACAAGGCCTGAACTGAGCATTTATCTTGCAGAGTGAGCAAAGAGCCTGAAATCTTTTGCAGCTGCTCTACAGTGTTGCTGTTACAGAGGAAGAACACAGGAAGACAGCAGCATCACTGAAGACACATTCCTGAAGTGACAAAAATGGTTGACTTAGTTTTGTCTACTGTAAGTGGAAAAAGAAGGGAGATGGATTCCTCCAGAGCAGACTGTATGCTGTCTGTACTGCCATGTGGACACCTCTTATGGTGTCTTCCACCATTCCTGTGACAGACCCACTACACTCCACAGAGACTTTTTTTATTAGCTTGTGCACCCGGATTCCCGCTTCCTTCCCTCAGAAATCAAGATAAGTGAGGTGAAACTCCAGTGTTCACTACAATGGACCAGTGAAAGCTATGCCTAGATTTCAGTATGAGTTAATACTTCCAGAGTCTAGAGGCTTGGCTCACCCAGAGTAACTAATGTTTGGAGCTAGGTCAGACTTTTGCAGGGATAAGTTCAGTTCAGGTAGAACTGGGCTTATCTTTCAGGTCAGTGCCCTGCTCACTGGGCTTTGGAGAGGTACAGTAAGTCCATCTGTAATTAGATATGATTGCATACTTTTTTTTTTAGGTAAATGCAAACTTAGTTTTTGTTACTGAAAACCAACTGTGCCGTAGTTATGACAGAGGAGCAGGAGCATGGCAAATGTAGTGCTGAATTTGGACTAGAGGGTTTTTTAATTCTGAGATGGAAAATATTCATGTTGAACTGAGATCCTAAGCTAAGAAATATCATTGGTGATACCCCTCAAGTCAGAAAAAGGTGGTATCTCCTGGAAATTATTTTCACATTCAGGAAATGATTGGGTGCTCTGGCTCTGTCAAGATCACAGTTAAAAAGTGTTGGCTTGAGTTGTGAACAGATATTTCAAAGTTTTGGCATTATGTGTGCTCAAAAGATTGTTGCAGTTTCTCTGTAAAGAATGAAAGCAAACTTTTAATTCCTGAAAAGCTGAACTGTTGTCTTCCAGATACATCCAGTAGTTGCCTGAGTGTTGAGACTGGAGACATTGAGCATTGAGACAGCTGGAGACTAAAGACATAATGTTAGATTTAAATTATTTAAGAATTAAAAGTATGAAAGTATTAAAAGTGTGCTATGAAAGTAGCAGGCATAATTGGTGGGACAAAGTCACCTTTAGCAGAAGTATTTGCATTTGGGCAGTATCAGAAATTGGCCATGTCTGTCAGGGTAAATATCCAGGGTGTAATTGTAATGCAGCACCTTGTAAAGAAACTGGTGAAGAAAGTATTTACTGAGGTAAACCTGATAGAGGGATAAACATTATTCTTAATTTGTCTAGAGGTATCTGTACAATTACCAAGCTACAGTTTATATCTGATTCTTTCAGAAATTTATACAATATCCAAATGTGAGAGTTTCAATGGGAGAATTTTTAAGTTCTTTCACTTAAATATATAAAATCATAGTGCGGCGGCGCGCGTGCCTCGC
>VWZP01007284.1:7494-86446 GCA_013396995.1 Dicaeum eximium
CCCCCGCCGCCCCCACCGCCGCCCCCTCCGCCGCTGGACAAGGAGGCCGGGTCCCGCTCGCCCGGGCTGCACAGGGAGGCCAAGAACCACCGGGCCAGCGAGGAGACGGTGGTGCCCCTGGAGCACGCGGAGCACCAGTGGCTGATGCTGGCGGCCGACGGGCAGTGGACACAGCAGCTCCACGGGCTGCTGCTGGAGGACGCCAGCCTGGCGGCTCGCAGGGACTTCATCTCCGGCTTCACCGCCCTGCACTGGGCCGCCAAGAGCGGCAACTGCGACATGGTGACCAACATCATCCGAGCGGCCGAGAAGGGCGGCTCCCGTGTCGACGTGGATGCCAGGTCGCACGGTGGCTACACGGCACTGCACCTGGCTGCTATACACGGCCAATATAAGATCATCACCATGCTCGTCTACAGCTACCACGCCAAGACTGACCTGAGGGACTACAGTGGGAAGAAGCCGCACCAGTACTTAAAGGAAGGGACATCCCTTACAATCAGGCGTTTGCTGGGGGACCCCAGCCTTTCCCAAAACAAGGAGCAGTCCGTGCCCATCAAGAAGTCTACAAAGCTTGCGGCTTCAATCTTGAGCTCCACTAGCACTTTCCTGGGAGTCATATCCGATGACATGGCCTTCTATGATCTCACCAAAGGTTTAAGGAAGCCTTCAACTTTAAACAAGCTTCTGAGTGCCACTACGGGCCCGAGGAGGAAGCCAAAGACCAGAGGGGGCTTCCCTTCATATTCCTCACTCTCTGAGGTAACGGAGGAGGAGGAAGAGGTTGTTGTGAAACGCAGACCTGTTTCTGAGCTGTTCTTTGGCCACTAGCCTCTGCCTTACTGTGATCAAAATAGTTTGATAGCACGGCTGGTATCTCAGCTTTCTCTTGCAGAAGCAGTAGATTGAGATTTTTTCTCTCTGTGTCTGTCTTTTTGGATGTTTAACTGAATCAGTGATAGGGTCTGCATCCAAAGCCCACAGCATGAACCCAGCCTCAGGTGCCTGTGGAAAGGGAGCTGCCAGGAAGTGCTACCCATGCTGTACATACCATCCTGCTGATCTGCTGGTGGAGACTACAGACTTCATACTTAATGGTTGAAAAACTAAAACAGCTTGTGTGTGTGTGGACAGGTGAAAATGCCTGAGGTACAGCCTTCTTGATCTGTGTTCTTCAGCTGGAGAGGAGAAGCAAGGTGAAGGATTGCATATTTTACACTGTGAACAGCAAGCTGGTAGCTGGCTACTTTAACAAGGCTTGTTATCTAACAGGATTAAATTATCAGAGGAAAGATGCATAGTTTTCTATGATGTTTCTGAATATTTTGGTAGTAGAAGAAGGATATTTCTATTTACAAAAATGGTACACTTTTTCAAAACTTTCTCACTTTGAGAGTTTGTCACTCACTCAGTATTTCACATCAGAAATACTAACATAACAATCTCAATTGTTGCCTGATGCATTTTATTAGATAAATTACTTAAAAAGATAGACCCTGACCTTCAGCACTCAAGTCACCATGACTTGTCTACCTCAGTGTGAAAGCTTGGCTAGTGGTTTAAGTTTTTCTCTCTTCCTGAAAGATTTTTTGACCAGGTGGTACTAACCACATGTCTTGATGATACTGTGAACATTTAAACTTGACTGTAGCACAATCAACAAGCTGAATAAAAAACCCTGTTGATAGGGAAAAATTGAACTGAAAAACTGGAAATTGGGTCTGTCAGAGTATCTGAGTAGCCAACTGGAAACAAAGTTAGGCTTGTATGTCTCATTCTTTCTGTTTAAAACTTGGCCCATTTTGACCTATTTACAATAAATATTTGTAAACATGGGGCTTTATGTAATGTTAGGTGTTTCATGATAGAACCTCTGCATGACCTCTTGAAGCAGTGTTTATCTCATCAGTCTGAATCATTGACCTAAAACAAACTCTTACTTCTTTTATGTGGTAAACATAATTGTTCTATATATAGAACTACACATAGTCTAAAAGCATGCTAACTGCATGTTAGGTTTGCAGCAAGATTATAATTTTTTTAATGACTGCTTGGTTAAAATTAATGCAAAGAGGCAGAGCTATGAACAGAATCTGACTTCTGGGGCAAGTCTGCTGAACCAGCATGTTTTCTCTCAAACTGTGATAGAAACCTGGATCATTGAGAGGTGCTGAAGGTGAGAGCAGTGCTGCACTGGCTCTGTTTGGGTTTCTGCATTGAAACACTAGCTTGCATGCTTTGCCTTTCCTTCCAAGTCAGTGACTTCAGGAATGTTTTGGTTTTTTTCTGCCTTGCATTAAACCTAGTACTTGTTGGTTCTAATTGGTTTGTCCTAAACACTCACAAGGAATGCTGTAGGGCTAAAGATGGAGGCACTGCCCTCTTTACTTCAAAACACTCTCCCTGAAGTTCCTGGAGTTGGTGACATTCCTTGGGAGTGTGATCAGAGGTTTCAGCCAGGTCTGATGCACCTGTTCTAGGAAGAGACTGGATTATTCTGCACTGGTCTGCTTCTGGATTGAACTAATTAAGTTGTTAAGCAAAGGTTAATGATTGAGCACCTCATGACTTCTATATCTGGAGTAGGGTTTAAAAAAAATAAAATCCAATTTGCTCTCTAGCTATTGGTGTGACCATTGACCAGCGTGGTCCTTTGAAGCCATGATTTGTGCTGCACTCTGTCAGCTTGCAGAGCTCTGGGAAAAACAGGGCTCTGTTTTAAAGTGTCTTTCCAAGTGTACGGACATACAGATATTTTTTTTCCTCCCCTGAAACCACAGAAGTGTTTGTGTGCATTCATGTTACCTCTGAGGCACTGACACTGCCTGGTGAAAGCATTCTGTTTCTGTGGGAATTGCAAATACTCCAGTTTGGCTTGGCCTTCTTGAGAAGTTTGTTCAATAATTATGGGTATAGGCTTGATACCTGTTCAAACAACATTCTGAACTTTAGTGCTCATTCTGAGTCAAGCCTACATGAGCCAGAGAGGCAGGGTTCAAGGATGGAGTGTTTTGTGTTTAAGAACCCCACCTGACTAATCTGGAGAGCATGGTTGTGATTTCGCCCCCGAAAAAGCAGGGAGAAGGTTTGTTGCTTCTCTATTGTTTTGTTAAAGAAGTCACAGCTGAGATAAGACTTCATTGCAACACATATCATCAAGAAAATTCTGCATTACTCCTTCCTCAGAGGCACCAAAGCAATTAGCAGTGTGCCAGAAAAGTGCCCAGCAGCAAGAGCGCTCTTCCAGCGTTCCCCGGGGAGTGCTGCAGGCCTGGCAGCAGGCTGGTGGCACAAGGTGCTCACACGGTGCTGTGGGTGGGGCAGCCCGGGCCAGGCTCTGCCAGCAGGTTTGTGCAGTGACTCAGCTCATTCCTCCTCCTTGTCGAGCCGATGGGGGAAAAGATAGCGTTTGGGCAGGCTGGGATGGGTACACGGAGTGCGGGACAGCTTGGGGTGCAGAGAATACTGGGAGGCACTGGGAACATGCTGCTGTGATCTTACAGGTGTAGGTAGTGCCTTTAGTCTGAAGTAAAACCAGCCCATCAGCCTGGCTGCCTTTTGGGTTCCAATGTCAGCATTTAAACTGTGGGAAGGGACACTATAGGGCGATGAGTGATCATGAGAGTGTTTTTCTACAAGATGCTAAAGCAGGACTGTTTTCTGAATCCCTCAGCTTGACTGACTCTCCCTAATTCTCATTTTCAAGCCCAAATCTGGCTGAACACAGTAGGATTTTCACCAGAACAAATGGCAGCTGAAGCTTAGCCAGGTTGTTTCACAGGAACAGCTGAGAGGAGGACTGGGGTCCCTCAGCACACTGGCCATTGGCAGGGGCTGTGCCATGGGCTGGCCATGCAGCCTTTGAATCCTTGGCCCAGCCCAGAACTGGGAGCTGCCCAAGGCACCATCGAAGCTAAGAGCAGGAAAGGTAAAAAGGAAAAACCTGAGGCCCCCCCTGGCTCTGCTCCTGCGCCCCTGGCTTAGTGGTGGGGAAGGCTGGAGATGGAAGGCACAGGTCAGGCACAGGAGCAGGACTCAGCAGCTTGGTGGAATTTTGCCTTGGTTACTAGCCTGCCCTCTCAGCATGTCTCAGTTTTCCAGCTATAAAATGTAGATAATCACCTTGGTCACTTCTTTAAAGTACACAGTCAGTACTGATATGCAAATTGAAATCAAGATAATGTTTTTAGACCTGTAGGCAGCATGAGCAGTGTAGTTCCCCCACCTGTGAATGCACATTCAGTGGAGTCGCCTACACAAATGAAAACTAGCTCAGATTTTAGTTTAGCAGCACAAGGGATCAGGAAAACTACTGTCTGCCTGACCCTGGCTCAGTCTGCCTGCTAAGGATAACTTGGTTTCTCTGTTCCTTGGCACATTTTGTTCTGAGGAGTATCAGCTCAAAAACCTGCTCTGAAGAGCTCTGCAAACAATCTTAAACCACAATTCTGCACAAAGGGGACAGACTCTGTCCTCCTGGATGTGGCTTTGAGCAGTGTGAGGCACTGTGGTTGGGGCCAGGCTCACAGAGATTTTTGGCTGTCTCCCTTCCCTTGTGAGTGCTGCACAGAAATGTGGACCCTGAAAACCCAGGAAATGCTGCTCCTGCACTGCAGAGGAGTCTTAATGTGATTTCAGCTTCATCAAAAACCCATGGTTCAGTGGAAGAGTCACAGTAACTCCAAAAAAAGACCAATGGGAGCTGCAGCCACCAGTTGGAGGTAGAGCAAGCATTTCTAGACAGTCCCCTAATTCCCCATTGCTCATCTCTTGCTCCCTCTCTTCCTGTTTCCACCATGACCTACATTCCTTGGATGTATTTGCCTCCCGATTTGCATATTAATCTGAATGAAATAGCAGCATAGCACTTTTTACCCTTTCCAGTTGTTTGTACTATTGTGGGACTCCCTAAATTAGGAGGTTGTTAACAGGGACTTGGCCAGCATGTGGCATGGGCACAAACAGTGTGGGGTTTGTTTGCTGAAGGGGGCGAGCAGGGACAGAGCAGGACAACACAGATCAAAAACTGCATCCTAATGAAGAATATTTCTATTCCAGTTTCAAAAGTTTCAGTAATTTATAAGACAAAGCAAGTCATTAGGCACTTTGAGCCTTTATACTGTAGCTTTAGTGCATCTTCCCTTTCTGTGAAGAGAAAATAGAGATGTGCACAATAAAATTATGCTGGCAGCATTCAGCTTTCCCTTTCTCGGTAGAACTTCTGCTCTATGTTTGTCCCAGGTAGAGCATTACTTCTTTTGTTCACCTGAAAGCATGAGTTCTTAGCCAAACCCAAACCACCATTTCCCAAGAGGAAAATCATCCATCCCCATCCCTTGAGACCCTCCAGATGAGAGACTCCAGCTGAGAAGCACAGCAAGCACTATGGAGTCACAGCTGACACAAACCAAACAACGTTCATGTCCACTGAACAGAACCTGATACCCCAATGCACAAGCCCTTGATGTGAGGCCATGGTTTTGGGGTGCCAGGCCTTCCCTGGTCTCCTCACCCACAGGCTCCTGCATGTGGATGCTCACACCAATATGGTCACAATAACAAACTGCAGCAGTACAGACAGACTTTCTCACCGTCATTTTTGTGTTGTATTTTCTTATACCACTCTCCCATGGTAGTTGCAACAAAGAACTACAGCTTCACTCCAGGCTGGGACCAGCTCCAGACCAAACCTCTCCAAGCAGACACTGTGACATCAGGTGACACTGACCCTGTCAGAAGGGGTCCTGCAGGCAGCAGCCATGCCAGCAGGAGCTGTCAGAGCAGGGGTCTCTGGAGAGATGGTTTCACAAGTGGTTGGTTCCCTTTTGAGGTAGTTTGGGATGTTTTTGCTCTTCCACCATGGGCTGAGCCCATCAGAAAGACCTCTGGGTCTTTACTGACATTTTTAGAAATGTCTCTTATTCTCTAAATCAAGACTATCAGTGCAGCCCATATTCTCTCTCTGTGGATTTATCTACGAGATGACTCAGCTTCAAGGCTCATGTGGTATTTTAGAGTCTCTGATAACCTTTAATGCCTCTCTTCATTTAGCAGTGAAATTCAAGTGCTGCTTCTTGAGAGCCTTTTCTGAACCCCAGAGGTTGCATGATTCCTACAGGCTGATTATTCTTTAATGTCTATGTGGGCTCCCTCCAGGCACAGAAGATTAGTTTTGCAATGCTGCTCTGAGTTTATTTTAAAAAAATATTCAGATGGTTGCCATGAATTCTCAAAGCAGAGAGAACATCCTTCTACTTATTAAATGCAGCTCTCACAAGCTCCAAATAGATCTTTTTGCAGAGTACATTTGCATTAACTCCTGCAGCTCTCTGTTCCTTAATTAGCTCCACATGCAAGAGTCCCCCACCATAATGCCCCAGTGAAGAAAATGAGGCTGGGGTTTAAAACAAAATAATGAAAATCCTTCAGTTTAGTGCCCAAAAGGCTGAAACGGCAGCTCCTCGTACAGCAGCGACTCCCACACATTGCAGTGGATGTTAAATGAAGTTCTAAACGAGCTACTGTGTCTAAAATCTCTCAGTTGCTGCCAGGACACCGCTGTCACACGGGCAGGATGCGCTGCTGCTGCTGCCGCTCCGCGCCTGCAGCACAGGCCGTGCTCTGCCCCGGGCAACACCATCATCTTCTTATCCCAAAATCGGGCCCACCTGCTCTGCCTAGCACAGCACAAGCTCTCGCAGTCTCCCCCCACGCCGCTCGTGTGTGGGTGGCCGAGCGAGATGCAGAGCCGGTTCCTGGAGCCCCAGCAGCCTCCCGCCGCCGGCTCCCCTCAGGCAGATCCGGGCGCTTGCCTTTCGCCTCCTTCACCTCTTCCTTCTCCTCAGCCCTGCTGTCCTGCTGTCATTAATTCATAGGGCCAGCTCCCCGCAGGGCTCCGATTACAATTCTCCTGGAGCTGGGCTCACATTACGTTTTACCTGTGCAAGGATCAGGCTGGCAGCAGCAGCAGGAGCCTGCCAAGGCCGGGTTGTAGCCTTGGGGATTTCCTGCCCGCTCTCCTCGAGGGTCAGGTGCCAGCAGCTTCTTCATTCCTTGCATTTCCCCAGCTCGCACAGCCTCACTTCGTGTACAGAAGAAGTCGCCCAGCCTGGGGGCGTTGCCGAGGTGCAGAAGTCTCTCGAAGCTGATCCTTTCCCAGGGCCCCGGTCAGAGGTAACTCTGTGCCATGGCTGCGGAAGTCATAAATGGAAAGCTGGTGAGTAATGGTGAGAGCAGTAATTATATACAAGCACTGCACAGGATTTTATTTCCATAATCCCCGTGGATCTACTTCCCCAAAAGACCACCAGTTACTGCTGTTGAGAGTTCAAGTCTTACATTTGTCTTCTAATGGTAAAAGGACAGAAAAAACTCTGTGGAGCAGTGTGGGATCCCAGTGTTGTAAAATGAAGATGCTCTCCATTTCTGGCCATCTTGCCTTCTACACTGCATGATTTGAAGTTGGGAAAAGGCTGCCACGTGTTGGTATGGGGATGTAACTAGTGCTCTAAATACCAAACTTTCAGCAAAAGGCAATAGGATTCAAGAGCATGTGCTTAAACTATTTCTTGGCTTCTGTCTGTACTTTTAGAGGCCACAGCTGACTGGAGCAGAAAGGGACACTTAAAATGTCTTAGTATGTTCCTGGTGTGCCAGGAATGCTGCACGTGGCTGAGGTCCAGCATTAACTTTCACCATTACTCTCCTAATAAATTTTTAACAAATGATCAGTATCAAAACCAAGACCTACCTGACAATCCAGACCTTCTGGTGCTTTGAAAGGGGATCTCTGCTTGCCTGCAGAGAGGTTCTGATGCCATCACTGTGTCCATTTTTCACTTTGCCTGGAATTTACAGTCTAACACTGTACTAAGGAGTCTATTTTTTTTTTTTCAGAGTAAAAGTTAGTTTTAATTATTGCATACATGTGAGTGCCAGTTGTGGAAGGGGTAGCAATTGCCCTCCCCATGGCACAAAGCCCTAAAAAGATAAGCTGAACAGGGCAGACCCATTTTTCCCCTTAAAAGCAAGCATTAGCTTCAATTACAAAACACCTATTTCCAATCATGTAGTTTTCCCTCAACTAGGAATAAGAAGAATAAAGTGCACCTTCAAGTCAGGCTTCTCAAATCATGTAAACAGCTCATTTAACATTGCTTGTATTTTATAAATTCTCCACTGACTCCATTAACATTGCTTGTTATTTTAAAGACCATTTTCAAAAGGCAGCTTTCCAATTTATGTATTAAAAGCCTGTATTTATGACCTTCTGTGAACCACTGTGCAGATTACTCACAGGACCTACAGTGTCTGGCCATTTTCCCTCAGGTATTAAGACAACCAGAGTACACTTGGCAGCTTGGTCACTATGCTCCCAGAGTTCTTGTGCCCAGGGACATGCAATTCCAAAGAAGATTCCTCAGGAACAGGACAGCTTCTTTCAGTGGTGGCAATACTTACTATAGCCAGGACACGCACCACTAGTAAAACATTTCTTGGTCAAGCCCAGCATCATGGCACAATGAACATCTGTTTTGGCTGTGGAGGAAATCTGAGTTTAATTAGTGGCTGCCTTATTCATGGTCTAGGTATGTAGTTTAGGCTGCATATTGTTCTCACTGAATTCTTGCAAACAAAACACACTGAGATTTTAAATACAGCAACATCACTAGTTTGACTCAATGCAAACACTGGCTTAAAAGATTTTTGCCAAGGGATTTATATAAAGTCTCATTGAAACTGAATAATCTCTTCCAGTGGTTCCTCCTGGTTCAGTCTGCAGCAGAGCTTTCCCCCCATATTCAGGCTTTTTGTGCATGCTGACAATTGAAAACTACCTAAAAATAACCCCCTGAAGGTGCTGCTTGAAAAATAAATTCTTCAAAAGCACAGCAAGGACTTTGCAAATGACTGTGCAGGAACAAGCTCATAGTTTGTGATTCCCAAACCTGTTCATTTAAACTGGCTACATCACTGATTGGATCTTTGATGTCAGTGAAGACCACCCTTTTTCTGACCTCCTCTGAACAGCCTACCAGGATTACACACAGCCAGGAAACACTCATGGGTGATAACTGCCAAGAAAGGAAGTAATTATTTTCTTTCATTACAGTGTATTTTTACCGTCTCACGCATATAAACAGTAGAAAAAAGTGCAAGAGTTTCACTGAAATGGTCCATAACATTTCCTATGGCTTTGTGCAATCACCAATTCAAGCTGAACACCCACATAATTTTTCATTTCGAACACTCAACCCACCCACAAGAGGCAAATATTTGTATGGTTCTTTTATTGAGATGATGTCAATCTGGAAACAGATGGACAGACAAGAGGAAGGGGAAATACACATTGAGTTAATAGGAGCAATGAATCCTATCAGTCATGTCCACAAGGGAGTTTCCTACACACTGTGAGACGCTGTCGGTGGCTGTCCAAGTGGAGGGCACGTCCAGAGTGTGCCAAGAGCATCTGAACATTTGTCAATGCTGTGGCACAAGCAGGATTGGAAGAATCCACCAAACTGAGCCCTGTGATGAAAGTGCCTGTGGATTTCCAGGGAAATACCACATATAACATATAAAAATGTCTATCCTGGTGGTGGGTGTTAGATGGGGATGCTTTGCTCCAGATATTCTAATTGTTCTTCAAAAAATTTAATCTGCTCTTCGAGGTCCTTCTGTTCAATCAGCAAGGAGGTCTTGACTTGAACAAAGTGTTGGTAGTCCTGGAGCTGCTGCTCTGTCAGGTATTTGGCAAGGATTCCAGAGACCACACGTTCTCTCCGGTCCAGATTCTCCTTCAGGTCCTTGGCATCTTCCCGCTGTCGAGACAAGAGCTTGTGCCGTTCATTCAGTGATTGCTAGTGGAATCAAAAAACAAAGCAGCACACCATGAGAATCCATCATTCCTGGCAGACTCTGTTTCTTCATTTGGAAGCCACAGTCAATTTAATTTAATTACTTCCTCTTGTGGGCTTTCTGTTCCACCTGAGTTTTTTCTCAGTTGAATTACTCATTCTTGTGGCTTGTAAGATAAAGCCATGGTTAATGCCATCAAGGCTCACTTCCCTATGCTGCCCACATGAAAAAAAATAAATATACTTAACATTCTGGTAATTTTAAAGTATCCTGTAACAATCTTCATTCAATTAGAAGCTCTTTAAGGCATGTATCTTTGTGGTTTGTGTGTTGCATGTGGCCAGAGTGCCACTGACATATTAAAAAGACAGAGTGGCTTCTATTAAAAGGTCCATGTTGATGCCAAGATGATTTTTTGCATTTTATATGCCTTTTATATACCTTTTATATATCCTCAGTACTCTTAGCATGCATCCTTGTAATTCCCGAAGTCTGATAACTCAGCATAGTCCTGGTATTCTGTTAAGCCAAGAGACCAAACACCCTAGAGGCTGGAAAACCCTACACTATCTTAAGAAACCAAGGCCCCCTCTGGAACATATCCTGTAAACTAAGATTTAGCCCATCCAGGGAGGAATTCCTAGGGATGGGGGGAGATCACTCCAAGCCTCTCACTGGGACACCCTTGTTAGATAAGCTAATTTGCAAGGTCTGTGAATTGTATATGTGATTTTATTGTGTGTGTGCATTGCGGTGCACCCCACCTTGGTGAAGTGGGGCACCAAAAAGATCCTTATTAAATACCAAGGTAAAAACCCTTTATCCCTTAACCATGTCTGGCTCTCAATTTTTCAATACCAGGAAAAGGCATCAGTGTGATAAAATAACTGTGCTGTAGACAATAACTGTTCATCAAAGGCTTCTTTTAAAGGGTTGGGCCTTGCTTGTTCTACAGGATTTTTAAACCTTTCAGCTTTAGCAAATTCTCATTCAGCTGTAATAATTTTCATAGGGATTACACTGCTGGAAAATGTTCTGTTTCAGGACAGTGTCCATAAATAGAGCACAGAGCAATGGTCACTACTGACACCCTAAAAATGGAGTCAGAGGCTGAGACTGCTGGTTTTACTGACATGAGGGTAAATGCAGTTGGTGGGAGATGGTTGTTGAAAATGTTGGCACTTAACCAAGTCTTTATTAGGCATTTTATTAAAATATTTGAATAAATTATTTAAATGTGTTTCCTATGGAGAGTATAAATGTAATACTAGAGAAAAACACCCTCCCTGCCTACCATAAAGTGAAAATAAGTATGAAATACTGTTTAAAATTATTCACATTAACACAACTCACATTTTGGAAGAGGTGAATCCTGGCTCTCCATGTCACACTGCAGGGAAGGACCTTTTTAGTGCTATTCTGTGTGTGAACTATGATGAACCTCCAGAGATACAGGTCAGCAGCAACATAGCTCCACGAAATCCCAGTTATTCTAAATCTATGCTTTACCAATTTCCAAAAGAGAGATAATAGCAGGTATTGTGTTGCTAAAAACATATCTAAGAGCACTAAGGATAACAGGGAAGCATAGTTCCAGGATAAATCTGGCTTTTCTTCTTCAGCAAAAAGGAGACTTTCCAAGAGTTGAAATTATGTCATGGTGACATGAGACAATTCCTCATTTTCCATCAAAGCTGGCTAGTTGAGTTAAACTACAGGGAGTTTTATCTCAAGTTATGACTACACCTCCCTGGTAGCTAGGACAAACCCATTTAGTGAAATATGATTTCAAAGGCAAGCAATTAATTCAATGAAATTATCAGTGGAGAAATAAACCCCCAAAAAGCCCTGTGAAGCACAGGTTTGGAGCTACTCCCCAGGGAGCTGCCCAAGGGTCCAAAGGCCACCCCTCTGGCTTGGAGCCTCTCAAAGTTTTGCTGTTGGCCCCCAGCACCCAGCTGCAGGCTCACTCTGCACTCCTGGTCCTCACCAGAAACCTGCTCTGTTTCGTGTCTGTCCTTCTTGTTTTATGTCCTATCCTGGGACGTAAACCCTGCCTGGGCAGGGGCTGGGCGGGGTAATGACAACAAATAACCAAACAGGCTGTGAGACAAACGAGCTGAGCACAGCTGCACCTGCAAAGAAGTGAACCAAACAAATCCACCACCTCTGTTGGGACTCACCTTCTCCTCAGCCTCTGTGTTGCCATCCACCCTGCTGATGGCATTCTGGACTCGGGCCAGGCGGCTGGACAGGCAGAGCAGGAGGCTCACCACCTTCTCCAGGTCCCCAATGAACATCAGGTAGCGCTCAAACTCGTTGGGCTTGCAGAGCTCCTGCACCAGCACCTCCAGCTCCTCACCCCACTTGGCACATTGCCTGACTTCCAGGAGAACCAGCTCCTGCTCCTCCCACAGTGCCTGCAGCCTGGATTGGAGACTGGCCATGAGTTCCAGCTGAAAAAAGAAAAGAAAAACAAAAAAAATCACAGAAACTGTTACTGC
This sequence comes from Dicaeum eximium, assembly GCA_013396995.1. Taxonomy (NCBI): domain Eukaryota; kingdom Metazoa; phylum Chordata; class Aves; order Passeriformes; family Dicaeidae; genus Dicaeum; species Dicaeum eximium. The sequence goes on from VWZP01007284.1 coordinate 19,857, forward strand.
CAAAGAGAATCAGTATCTGTTCTAGAGAATGGATTTTCTTCACACTGTCTTTGCCTTTTGTCATTGTCTTTTAAAATAATCTTAAGCTACAGGAAAGAAAAAAGGGGGAAAAAAGCAGCAATATTTTCTAAGCTGTACTTAAGTCTCAAACTCTGAAAAGCAAATTACTGGGAATCACCTTAGCTGGTGATACATTCTCTGGCTCAGAGAGCTTCCAATCAGTCAGAAGGGGACTGCAATAAAGATTACAACATGATTACACAGAGCTGTTCTAAGACATGAGCAGGAAGTCCCAGCTCTGTACCAAGCTTTGGAAGAACTGATTGGAATTTCACTTTTTATATGCACAGAAAAAGTCAGTTCCACAGGCAATTCAAGCAGGCCACGGTGCCTGGGTAGAAAAGTAATCAGAGGAGGCTGTTTCATAGGGAAATTATATGGAAAAAGGCCTCAAGACTTCAGTGGGAGCACACTGTCAGCTTCTTTGGAAGTTGGCCAATGACACCATGAACAGGAGCAGCATTTAGACAGCAGGTAATGTGCACAGCAGGAGGAGCTTCAAGAAGGCAGATTGTTATTACCTGAGATGGAGCATGGCCACGGGACAAAGCCCACCTAACTGTGCAAAGCTCCATAATTGCCCTTCCAAGCTCTAGACTTCTGTCACTGTCCAGCTATGTCCCCCATGCTCTGCATGTATGGAATTAATTGGACACTGGAATGTGCAGAAGCTGCTGCCAGCTCTCAGAGTAAAGAATATTTCCTATTTAGGCTGCCAGTTCTAATTTATAGTACAGATTTTGAGATTAGATTTGAGTGTTAAATTGGGAATTTGCTGCTGCTGCACAGGAGCTGGCTGTGCAAGGAAACTTAATGATGATAGATGAGAGATCTGAGTCAAATCAGGCAGGATTTAAATACTACAATTTATGATCAATATGCCAATTTGCCAGGACTTCCCTATTGGCAAAAATTGATTCAAAGTTACCTGTGAAATGTTTTTGGGATAAAAATATCCATAGTAATAATGACATTAATAACAGTTTCTTTGTCATGATGGAAAAACAGTGGTTCCTGTGATGGTCATCTACATACTTTCTTAGATGTGATGTCATCTAGCTCGTTTGTGCTGTCTCTGTTCCTCTTCAGGACTTGGTTTCCCATAGAGGCAGGATCTTTGCTCCTTTGCTTGGTTTCATGTTCAGATTTTGGACGTTCTTCTGGTCCATCTCCGTGACTTTTCCTGCTATTGGAACAGAATATAAATACCCATAACAAATACTTACAGTTTTCTTCACAAACACTGAATTAATTGTTTTATCCATCTGGACTTCAGGATCACTCTCCTCTCTTCTCACCACAGGAGATCTTCTAATTTTTTAGAAGATATAGAGCAAAAGATTTGCAGCCTAGGTCTGTCAGAGTCCCTTCAATAAGGAACCACTGAACCACTTTTCTTCCATTATATACCCTTAGCCTCAGATATTTTTTGGTATGTAAATCAGAAAGCTGTATGTTTTTCTAATGAAACAAAAATAAAACAACGTGCTCAAGTTCATCTTACTATTATCATACTGGTATGTATAGTATCTATACATTAAGATAGACCAAAGTGCTACATAATTGGTTTTGTCTACTTACTCATCCTCCTGCATATGCTGTACCTTTCCCCTTTTCCTGCGTGACTTATCCAGCATGGAAATGTTAACAGGAAACAAACCCTCCATCAGGTCCAAAGCAGTTTTTCTAAGAGGATGAGGCATGAGGATGTCCACCAGAGAACTGTCTTTGGCAATGATCTCCATGGCAAGCTCTTGGTATCGCTGGTCCTGAGCAGACTGCAGCCTCCTTTTGGGCAGGTGTGTCTCTCTTTGCAGGGGAACATCACGGTGGTTGCTGTGCATGGATGTTTCCTGGGCAGGTAAACCTTTGGCTGGATTTGTGTCTCCTTGGCGAGGCTGAGCTGATGCTGTGTGGAGATGCGCTCCCTGCTCTGGAGAAACTGCAGGCTGCTGCTCTGGATGCTTGAGTGCAGCATTCCCTCTCCGAGTCTGAGCTCTGCACTCCTCCTGCACTCCAGCACTCTCCTTGCTTCCACTTCTTGGGACAGGAATGGAGGTTTCAGGAGTCTGCTCCTTTTTACCCTGACCACATACATGTCCAGTTTTGTCATTACGTTCATGATTCTTGGGTCCATCTTTCTCAGGATCACAGAAACTGTAAGGAAGAAGACAGTTCCTTTTATTTGAGACATCCCTTCTATAACACATATTTTTGCAGAGCATTTAAGAACTATCATCAAATGTTTCTGATGTCCTGGTTCTGTCTGGAACTTTCAGTTACTTTTATGCTAACCTGCTAAACTAGGAAATATAAGAAATTTTTTTTCTTTTTCATAAGCCATTCAAGTCTCCAGAATCACTGGGATATTTTTGAAAGAGTGGAAATTCTTCTACTACAGAAGAGTCAACATCACTGCCTTGCTGAGACAGAGTTCAGATGTTTATCTCCCTTGGTGCTCCTCAAACCGGCAAAGCAAACATGGAGAGTTAAAACACAAACTTCCTAGTTAGTGATGTGTAAGTGGCAGAGTTATTTTGCGTTTAAAAAACCCCACCAAAATGCCCAATATCCCTAGGGGATGCTGATCACAGGACTGGGCATCTCCGAGCTGTTTTGGAAATGCTGTTTTCTCCAGAGCTCGGATGAGGGAGCTGTGATCCCAGAGATGCGATGGAGCGGCTGAGCAGGGACAGCTGCTCAGGGACACCTGGCACTTCCCACTTGCGCGGTAGGAACGATTTTAAAGGCTGGACCAGACAGCAGCGGGTGAATGTTCCCATAGGGACAGCGCAGGATCCCGAGAGAGAAGGAGGGGACAGCGCTGGAGGTCCCACGCTGGGGACACGGGCTGTGCCCACCTGGAGCTCTTACCTGGAGGTGCCGGGGCAGCTCCCACAGCGCCGGCAGCGTCCTGCTGCACCTCTGGCACATCTGCACATGTCCTGGAAGGGAAAACAGCACACTGGGCAACCAGCGCTTCAGGCGAGGCACTGCTTAATTTTACTCCCGTGTTTGTTATTCCCAAAAAGGGAAGCTGATGGTAGATCTCCAAGTAGGTTCACCAAGGTTTGTGCTTTTTTTTAAAAAATATTTTGGGGTGTTTTTGTCCACCTCTTTTTTATTAATTAAATTGCTATTACGCTCTTCCTAGGTAGCATCCCTTTTTTTTTTTTTTTTTTTCCTCCTAGAAAACCAAAAGAACAGCTGCCAACAAAAGGTGTCTCTACTCTCATAACAATTCAGAAATTCAGCATTGGTGGAAGTTTGTCAGTCTCTTCAGTAGGGTAATTTTAGTGGCATGTTTAATTATTTATTTTTTGGCCCTTTATCTTCTTTATTCTCCTCAACAATATTGACAGCTACTATCTTTCAAATTCAGGAGCCAACAAAAGTTGCTAATTTATAAAATTCTTCCTATAATGACATTTTTAGGGATAGGGCTCTAATGAAGGTGCTGTCCCTAACAATAACGACTGCTGGAGCACAAACAGCCTCACCCTGCATACAGCACGTGTTCTCTGCAAATGCATCTTCCAAGGGCCAGAGTCCGTCTTGACATTCTTTATGCCCCCTTTAGGTACTGGTTTCTTACCTGTGTGGAAGCAGGAGTGGATTTTGATCTCTGAGGAGCTCTCCCAGATGCAAGACCACCTGCCTGTGGGAGGCTTTCAGCTGATGGACACTTGCTGGTACAGCTCCTGTCCCCTTGGCTGGGATGGCACCTGCTGGTCACATTCAGTGGGGGAGCAAAAGGCAAAGCAGGAAAAACTTCTGGTGATTTTTGTTCAGAGAGAATTTGGCAGAAAACCTCATCATTTTGCATCTTCCTGCTTCCATTTGGGTTGGAAATCTGGCCAGGGGGACCTTTGGGATTTGACAGCCTCTTCTGCAGGGGTGGCTTAGGCAGTGGGAGGGGTTGCGAGGCACCTGGTCTTTGACTGATCTTTCGTTCCATGTATTTGATCAGTGCACTGTGCTGGATTTGTTTCAGCTCTGTCCTGGAGACACTTGAACTGGAAAATGCCTTTCCTCTGCTCTCCAGATCCCTTCTGCATGTCACTGTACCTTGCTCAGCGGTTTCATCCCTAACTTGACTCCATGATACTTCCTTATCCATTAGGTGATTGAGCTTCTCAGGCTCAGAGTAGCACAGTTTCTTTTGCTCTTGGGTTACCCTTTTCCTTCCACCTGCTTGACATTTCTGTGGCCTCCTTATTTCTTCATTTCTATTGAAACTTTCAGAGGATTCTAGATGAGAAGGGGAACAAGGAACAGGTTTGGCATCCTCGCTTGCACTGGATAATGAGAAAGACCGAAGGTGTTCAACTGATGGCCTTTTAGAGGATTTTTGTCTCAGTCTGACAGGCAAACTCATCTGTAAGTCTTTTCTTTTAAAGGAGGTTTCTTTGAGAACCTTTTTCTGAGCTACTTTAAGTTTCTCTATATAGTCATTCTGGAAACTCTCTTCTGTGAATGAGGCAGGACTCCTAAAGATGAGATCTTTGTTCTGGAGCAGGAGATCGTCAGCACTGCGCTGATGGTGGTGGCTGCTCCTCTGAAGCTGGTGGCCTTCTCTTTGTATCTCTAGACACTGTGCTGAGGCAGCATAGCTGCTTGATGGAATTTCCTTTGGTGAGCTCCTTGAGTCCTTGTTGGGGTGCAGGACACTGGTGGTTTTCCCTGCAGAAAGATAGTAAAGCATGGGAGTTGCCTGCCTGGTTATCTGTTCAGCAGCACGAAGCTGTCCTGAGAGCTGTCTTTGAAGCACAGGCTGGTGTTTGTGAACAGGAGGTTCCTCTTGTTCCAGACACTTGCTGAGGCTGGGACTGTTGTTGTTACCCTGGTTTTCTTTCTGAACTTCACGTAATGACTGAGATGTGGAATCTTCCTTTGGTCTGCAAAAAGCCATTTGGCTTGTGCCATCACAGCACTGCTTCCTTATCTGATCCAGCTCCTCACACTGAGGGTGCTCCACTCCCACAGCCTTGCAGCTGCAGGACAGTGGTGATCCTTGCACTTTGTTTTGCTGGTTTGGGACCAATTCCCAAATATTGTTCCTATTTTTTCTTTCAGAATCACAGCACTGATTTTTGTCTGCACAACTGTTCAGCCTCCTGGGAGCATTTTTATTTAGAAGAGCATTCTCTGTATATTTTAATTCCAAGCTGTCCTCAAACACATCCTGATCCATGTCTGAATGCCACTCAGCATGGAGTGAGCCCTGAGCACAGGGCAAGGACTCTTTCCTCTGGCTGGGCCCTGGCACAGTGTTTGGCAGAGCTGTTTCTCTGGCACTTGGCTTACACACACCCCTGGGACACTGTTTTGCTTCCTGTGTATCATTAACAGCATCGGGGTTGGAATGTGCTTGGTGATAGGATTTGGAGTTCATCTCTTTGGGAATTTTATTAGCATGACCTGAATTATAAGCAGAAAGTATTTTGGGGACATTCACCCCAGAGTCTGTCTTTAAATATTCTTGAAAAATGAATGAAGAAGGTCTCCTGAAAACGTGTGGATTGCTTCTCTTTGTAGGTTGTTGTGATAGGCTCCACTCTCCATTTTCCTCTGTCTTCAATGCCTGAACTTCTGATACCTCATTTGTAAAACCAGAAGGAAGGCCCTTGTTTTCCAGAGTCTTTTCCCTCTGAGGCCGTACATCTTGCTCTGTAACCGCATCCCAGTGTTGGCTCCGTGGCACATCCCTCTCTGCTGGCTGGCTGTCCTGCACTCCAGGAGCTGGCTGCACCCTGCTCTCAGCGTGCCCTGCAGAGCCTCCTCTCTCCCTTGGCTTCTCCAGGTGTCTCTTAGTGATGTTACAGCTGTCCAGCTGTGTGGGAGGGGACAGTGGAGGTGCTGCCAGGGCTGCAGGTCCCTGGTTTGAAGTCCTTTGGGTAGGAGGAATTCCACAGCCATCTGTGGGACTGGCGCAGTGAGAGCTGCTGTGGGTGCTCAGGTCTGGTGCCCTGTACGGCTGGGGGGACCTGAGGTCACAGTGTGCAGCACTGAGATTATAAATTCCTGTCACATACTCTGAGTCCATGTACGGGACCTGCTCTGGAGGCACACAGAAGTATTCACCGTGGCACGACGGTGTGGGGAGCTCTGGAACGTTTGATCCTCCTGAGAAAGAGCTGTAAGCAGAGTCTGCCCTTCCAGGGAGCTGCAAGAGACGGTCCATGCTGCTGATGGACTTCACTGACAAGAGATGATCATTTTCAGGAGAGGCCACAGGCTCTACCAGCTTCCCAGCTCTGCCACCCTGCCTGTGAGGCCATCTTTCAATCTCATTCCCAGCTGAAGTCATGCTGTGGTATTTCCAGAAATCCAAGTCGGATTAAAAGTTCACAACCGAGTTGTTAGAAATGAACGTTTTTCTCTACAGTTACATTCCAGTAATATCTAGAGTATCCTAAAAAGAAAGATAAATGTGTGAAAAAGACTCAGTGGGAGGATTCTCATGGCACATCTTGGAAAACTTTTCCTGGAGTCCTAGAAAAAGTGGCTTGAGACTGACAGCATCTTGAGGAGACATTCTGCTGCCAGTCCCAAGTCACAGATTTTAAAAGATGGCTGCAGCTCAGAACTCCCCTGCAAACCCCCAAATGGAGTAGGAAAAAGCACCAGCATAGAGTTCAGGTAAGACAAATACACAGTTTTTGCAGTCTGCAAAACAGCCAGTGTTTATCAGCAGCTCCTGACAGTTCCTCTCTGATTGCTGTGCATGATGCCCATAGGTTTAGTTTAACAAATGATCCCCACAAGCAGCAGCCCAATGGGCCAAGAGAAGACAAGCAGGAGATTCTCACACCAACAGTGTGATCACCTCTGCCAGCTTCAAACCCCCTGACATGTTCCCAAATAAAACACTGAACCTGGCACCAGAGTTGTGCTAACCAGCAACCTTGTTTAGTAACTCTCCTTTAAACCAGCTCTAGAAACTGATTAGTTATTAAAAAAAAATCAAACAAACAATCTTGAAAAGCTTCATCAACAGATGCTCCAGTAAAGGGCCTTCTGAGGAGACACAAACTGTGTCCACATCCCTCCAGAATATTACATGTCTGATTTATCCATAAAGCCTGAACTCACCAGACACTAATCTGCCATTCCCAATATCATATTTCTGTGGTGGGACCTCAAAAAGCTGGCAGAAAGACAGGTTTCAGGGGATGTTTCTCTTTAATTTAAAAAAAAAAAAATCACATTCCTGCCTTGTTTCAAAGACAGTCCTGGTATCATTCATTTTGAGCCAAAGGAAGAGATGGAGAGGAGCCAAAATACACAAGTTAATCTATAAATGAAACTTGGACTGGTGGGGCACATGAAATAAATTAACTAGTTTCTGGGAAATGAAAACAGCCTAACACCACAAAGTGGAAATTTGCCTGCTAGTTTTTTGTTTTTTTTTTCCTGGGTGTTTGTCTGTTTTTTTAATATTTCAGTAAGAAACCAACTCAAGGATGTCTGGAGTTCTCTCCCTCTTTACAGATGATTTAAAACACAGTTGTGAAGTTTAATTGTCTGTCTGTGAGTATCAGGGTCACAAAGGAAATAGGAAACATCAGTGGCTGGTGAGGCCATTCCCTGTCCTTTTCACCACGGCGTATTCAGGGATTTAAAGAAATAAAAACCTTAGATACGTGGTGAAAGGAAAACCTTGGATTTTCTGAAAGCACTGAGGAAGAAGAGCAGTGGAATGACTGCAGGCTGGCAGGGTTTGTCACACTGCAGTTCCATTTCCTGGCCCAGTGGCCTGGGCCTGGCCCATGGCAGTGACCGCCAGGTCTCACTGAGCTGGGGGAGCTCAGCAGTACCTGGAGGTGCTGTGGCTGCCCAGGATCAAACCCCACAACAGCCACATTCCACCAGAGATCCAGGAGACAGATTGCTCTGTCATTCTTATCTCCCTTGTTGTAATTAAATTTTTCTCCCAGTGGAACCTCTCCAAGCAGCTCTTACTGATGGTGCTGCAAATAGATGGAGCCAAGCCTTTGTCTGGGATGTGCTGGCACTGTTCCATGGAAATTAATGGAGTTACCCTGATTCACAGTGAGAATTTGGCTCTGACTTTTCACAGCAATGTGCAGAATCCAAGTAACTGTTGTGATTTAGTTCATGTTTATCAATAGAAGCACTCTCCTGGTTTCCTATACCAGTCATTCCCAAGGTCTCTTTTTCCCCAATGTTTCAAGCCCCTCATTGGGATTTACAGTGAAGTTGGCAATACAGAGAAGAATTTTTCACTCAGGTTTTTATGATGATACCAGAAGTAATAGGAAATAAAATTTCAGTATCTTAGAAGACTGAGGTAAGAAGCTCTGACTGATACTGAAACACACCTTAGGGAAAACTTGTCTTATTTCTTTTGAAGAGGATATTTCCTAAACCCCGGCAGCAGAATCGTTTATCTCAACGTGTTCAAAGAACTATGTGGAAACTGCCCTCTCTTTCCCATGTAAGAGAAAATCATTAATGTCCTTAAAACTCAACTGACATGAACAATGACATTACTGTTCTCAGTGAGGAGGTGGTAGAGCTCCCTCATGGACTGTGCTGCCTCTGGGTCTCAGATATTTTCTGGCAAGGCTGGAATACAATGTGCCGTTCCAGACTGACTTGCAATACTTGCATTGTAAACCCCTGAAAGCAAGAATAAAAATGTTAAATTAAAGTATATCAGGGCCAAAACCACTGAAAGATGAAGGGAAGTGTATTAACAGTGTAAGAATGCAGGGAAGTATATCCACTCCATGCCCAAGGAAGAAATAAAGCCATTATCAACCTATTAAGTTTCAAAGTTGTTTGCTTGTTGTTTTTTGTTGTTGAAAACAGAGGCTAACTTAACTTCCATCCACATCAACCTGTTTGTTCTAGGGAAAGGTGATTTGCATTGCACAATCTTGAATTCTTTGCAACCAACTCAGTATGTCAAAGCCCCATGTCTGGCAAATTAACTCTGTACAGAGAAAACCTAGTGACTCAACTTACAACTTACCTGTCTCATAAGGGCAAGATTTATTATAATTATGGTTTGGTCTTGTTTGACCTCATTTAGAGTTTGCCAGGTGCCATAACTGATCCGTAACTCACCTGCACTTGTATGTAACACAGCTATTCTCTCTATCAAGTCTCTGATTTGCCCTCAACAGCCCAGGAAAAACAGCCCTTGGCATATAACACAGTCTGCAATAGTTTGTGTACTTGTGGAGTTCCCTTGAAGTAACCAACACAATCTTTCGGAAGCAAGAATGAGAATTTTCCTTAACAAACACAAGCAGAGTTCAAACCCTTCTAGCTCTCCTTTTATGTAATTGCCCTTTTTATACAAATGGCTCCGTGAAAATAAAGGGGAAAACCAGAGCTGTTAATCTGGATCAAACTACAGCACACAAGTGTTCTCCAGAAGAGAACAAGCATGCAAAATGCAAAGCAAACACCTTGACCAACCTACCAATATTATGTCATGTCCACATTTGTGAATGACCTGTTCCTTATCAAAGGGTAAACACTGGATGTAAATATTAACTGGAATTCTTCAGATTCCAGTCTGTTGCACAGTCTGCAGCACCTGACCCATCTGCTCCCCCGACTGTGAGATCTCATTGCTACCAAGAGATCACCTGAGAGGCTCTGCCTTTAGCAGGTGATCCCCCTGGCTTTCCCAGGGCAGCCTAGAGAGGCCAGAATCCTGGGGAAGTCAGGTGCAGTCTCTGGCACACCAGAAACCTTCAGCAGGTAATGGGTTGGTGATCTAGCCCAGGTTCCCAGGTCTCCATCGGGTCTGCCAGGACAGAAACTCCAGTCCCTGCACAACACGGGTGCATTTGCAGTGACTCTGCCTCTGAGATATGAGATGTCTGGAAGTACAAGCTGCTTCTTTGACCAGACTCTGAAATACCCAGAAATTCCAGACAAATGTCTGAAGTCTTCAAATTCCATCACTTTGACATGAATGTTGAAAGGGTGAGAGAAATGGAAGGATACTATATTCACGAAAGTGTGGCTGGCATTGCCTTTGTGCCCAGCATCTCTCAAAGTCACTATTTCTCTCTTTCTCTGCCTTTTCTTTTTTAACAGATACTTTCCCTTTGTTATTTGTTTCTAGCCTATAATCAACAATTTTATCTCCTTGGACTTTCAGCTGTGGATTTCTAACAGAAAGGCAAACACAGCAGATGATATTGCCTTTGGTTGACTAAAAAAAACACACTTTCTGCTAATCCGTAATTTTTTGCCAAGATTTCTGAGGACTCTAATCCCTGTTTTTCTCATTTAGTGCAATTTCCAGAACTACTGTGCAGGTAGGTAATGGTCACCAAGGATATTGTACATCAACACCTAAGGACAAAATCTCACATTTGGCTTCCAGGCCCCGTGGAATGCTCACCCTGCTACTGGGAGCCAGGGAAGTCAAAACGTCACACAGTCCCAAAACAGAGGCTAAGTGGGATTTAGAGGAAGTTTATGCCTTGTGTGCACAGAATTAAACTTCACCATAGTTTGAGGAATGCAAACATTTTCAGTAAAACCCACGCATACACACTTGAGGCTTTCTGGAGCTATCAAAGTGTCATGAGAAATTTAGAGCAGGATGAAAGTAATAATAATAAAATGCATCTCAGTATCCCCTTTTTTTGTAGGGGCATAGACAAACCTTCCTAAACTTCCTCACCCTGCTATGCCAGGCTCTCTACAGAAGGAAGAGATCCCCAGTGACCAGCACGGGAGCTTTGCTGGAGCCACAGCACCAGAATGGGCCCATCCTGCACCTTCCTGGTGTCACTGCCCAAAGGGATGACATCCCACTGATGGACAGGAACATTGGGCATTTGCCTGACATGCCTACTGGCTGATGAAAGGCTGTGGCCCAAACAAACTGCTTGTGGAGGTGAGAGCTATGGGCCAATCTCTGGCCAAGGATTTAATGAGGAAGATCAGGTCTGGCAATTCTTCACAGCCCTGTGAGACCTTTTCTGAGCACCCAACAGAGTCTGACCTCTTAATTAGAGCAGTCACCCACTACATACCTCTCCATTGTCTGTGAATTCCCCGACTTTTCTTATTCAGCCTCAAAAATGTCTCTTGGTTTCCATCAGCATTAGTCTCTATTCTGTTAAACACCACTTATTGTTTCTTCAACCTCTGTAAGTGCTTCTTGGAAAATGATTTTGCCAGAAGTCATCCCAAATGTATGCATTTCTTCCCAACCATTTCTATTTTATCCCTTTTAATGTCATCATATTTTCCTTATTTTTAAAATCTAATCAAGTTCATTTGGTGCCATAAACTTAGCCCCATACTGCTTTTACAGGCTACAAAAACACAAGAGCATTAAAAAATTACAGACTCTAAAGTACTAAAAAGAAAAAAGAAAATCTAATGACACTGCTGATTTTTAAACATGTCTTTAGAATTAATATATATATATTATTAAATTAACTAATTAATATAACAGAATTTAATTAATATATATAATAAAGATGTTTTCACATTTCTACCATGCTGACTGCTTCCCAGCAAGGCTGTCCAAAACATCAGGGAAAAATAAAATTCTCATAGTCCCCCTGACCTACTCCTGGCTGCACTGAGTTTCCCACAGCTTAGGCAGCAAGTCAAGCTCACAAGAGAAGAGACTGGCCTTTAAACAGGGGTAATCTAGTTCAACATCTCCTTCTGTGACATGGTTTTAGTCCAGAATCCTGTGAGTTGGTAGTTGGTTAGCAATCTGTGCAGGCACAGTTTTAAAAACATGTTCATTATTAATTGACTATAATTAGAAAAACCCAAGTGCTTATAACAGGCAGCTTCACCAGCTGCCACACATCCCAAACCCAGTGTATTCCCAGCACTGCCTGGATCAGAATTTGCCTTTTCCAGCTTTGTCAGAGCTCTAGGAGAGCTGATGTTCACTCAAACTTACTAGTGAGGGCTGGCTGGCTGGGAAATGTCATGAAGTCATCTTATCTTTGAAGAATTGTGGTTTTCTGGCACCTACATATGCTTTTTTTTAATATAAAACTATTCTCAGAAGCTTTATGGATGGCTCTGTAATTTCAGCCCAAGAGTCCTTGCCAGAACAACACTGCAGACTCCAATTTCTACATGCTGTAGTTGTGTTTTCCACAGACAAACCTGCAATGAGAACATACATTCCTGCTGCAGCTCCAGTTTTAGGCGAGGATGGATCCAGAGGCTGGGGAAGAAGCAGTGTCCAGTTCACCTTAATGAAGTGGGATTTTATATATATTATTGATGTATATAAAGATATGTGATGATATCATTTAAATTATGGCTTCAGATGGATCAAAAAATTCATTCTCTGGTCCCTAAATGTACAAAGAAGCTTTTTGCTGAACTTTGCAAGCTTTCGACTGTGTGCTATGAACTTCATGAAGCTATAGAAATACACTCTTCACTACATTCCCAAAGTCACTTCCATCTAGGGAATACCAACAGGTAAAATATGGGATAAAGAATCCCACCAGACCTTCCAGAGCAGAGGGTGACATGGTCAAGCTGGCTCACCTAGATTATCCCTGAGAGCAGGAGAGCACAGGAATCAGCTTGTGGTATCTGGAAAACTTCCCAACACTGAGCACAAGTGAGGAGGAGACTGGAAACATGAGAGAAACAGAGAGAAAGCAAGCACAGATGTGGAAATGGAGCTTCATCTAACAGAACATCTCCCTGTACCTCAGAGTAGGTCTTACAAACTTCAATTATATTCTGGCACACCAGCAGGACTCTGCCTTACCATGCAATCATTTGAGTCCCACAGCAGGAGCAGAACCCAGGCCTCTCACCTTCTCAGCGTGCCTCCTAAGTACAAATTAATTTTTTAATACCTTACTACCCTCAGTAAATCATGTAAATTTTCCAGTCTTTCATAGCAGCAGTCTAAAATATAATTGGCAAACAATATTAGCACTTCCATTTTCTTGTATATAAATCAAGGATTATGAAGTCACATCAATTAATTTGGTATTTTTAAAAAGCCATTAGCTCTTTCTTATTTTGACATAGGAGACAGAAATTATTCCTTTCCAGAGGATGTCTGTTTTCAGTCTAATTCATCCAGATGTTAGACATAATTGTGCCTGCCTTTGGGCTGGGGCAGACAGTAATGCAATATCCAGTTACTACAGAACATTCCACTGGAACAAGAGGAAACCACCAAATATTCACAAGAAATAATATATTAGACTGCTCTGTTCCTTTGGCAAATATTGCATTCCAGTATTTTCCCATAGCTTTTGTTTGGGCGGAATTCATAAGTGTTTATACTTGATCTCACTAAATGTGACTCTAGTTTCCACAACAAAAGATGAAAACATGGATTAGTAGTTAAAAATAATCTGGAAATATCCAACAGTTACATATGAGCAGGTTTTGTGGTGGGGTGGGGGTTGCTCAGAATTAGGGGCAGAAATCAAACCCTTGGTCTGCAAAGAGCATCAAAGAATCACAGAATGGTTTGGGTTGGAAGGGACCTTAAAGATCACCTTGTTCCACCCCTGCCATGGACAGGAACACCTTCCCCTGTCCCAGGCTGCTCCAAGCCCCATCCCATCTGGTCTTGGACACTTCCAGGGATGGGGCAGCCACAGCTTCTCTGGGCACCCTGTGCCAGGGCCTCACCACCCTCACAGGCCAGAATTTCTTCTAAATATCTAAACTAAACCCACCCTCCTTCAACCTCCCTCCAGACATGCTGGAAGACTGGCAGGAGACGTCAGGGGAAAAATGGTGGGGGAAGCATAAATTAATTCAATTCTGGGAAAAGGCAGCACTCAGAGCTTTTTTGAGAGATTTTCCCTAAGCAGGTGATTCCAGGACAGGTGTTCACCTCTACTAACAGGTGAGTAATTCAGAGAGCAGGGGCAGTTTCAGTCAGACGGTCTCCTGGGTACATACAAGCAAGGGACCAAATGATTTCCTGTCGGTAGCACTTCATACCAACTAGTCCCCATCCAAACAGAAAGGTGTGAGTTTTTGCACATCCACCTTTCTATATTTAACCCATTCTACAGAAATTCCCCTCTGAGTTCCCAAATCAGTCCTCTATAACCTAAATAGCACCATTAACTTCAAACATTGCCTGTGCTGGAGAACCATAAAGTACATTTTTTACCAAGGTAGCTATTTTCTGTGTAAAAACGTCTACCTGCCAGACCCTTTACCTGACCCATTTAACACCTAGACTTTAGATTTTATTTATTCTAGAAAACCCCACGTAATCTGCACACGCAAGGACAGAGCTCCTGTGACTGCATTAGACTGCTCTAGACTGTCCATGTCCAGGGGTGCAATTGTTCCCTTACACACTACAACACACTGATAATTTTAGCATAATTTTAGCATTTTAAAGATCATTTTTCTGTTACAAATTCAATTCTGTTCTCAGTTATTTGTCTACATTCCCACATTCCCCTATGAAAATGCCACCTTTCACACTCAGCGATCCCGAGGACAAGCCCTGAAGTTCCGGCGGCCTGGCGCAATCACGTGTGCTAAGACAGCTTCCAGCCCCAAGTTAAACATTTCAAAATGTGGTTTTAATGTTTTCCAACATACATCCTGCCCCTTCCTCTGTCTGCAGGCTGGCTGGTACAGAGGGGTGCCTCAGATGGGAGCACACAGACTTTGGCAGCAGATGCTCTGCAAGGCACCTGAGAGCCGAGCCAGCCCTCAGTGGGGAGAGGGACTGACAGAAACCACAGCACCTGGACACCTGTTTGTGCAGCATGTGCTGTCTTCTCTCACCACCATCCATGGTTGTGCAGCATGTGCTGTCTTCTCTCACCACCATCCACCAGCTCATGCCTGGCCCTGGATGGGCTCTTGCAACATGTTTGAGTTGTCCCTGTGCAGTGGGACCAGGGCTGTGCCTGCCCCTGCTGTGCTTTGGGATGGCACACTGTGCTCCTGCTCTGCTGGGCCCTCCCAGGCCAGCTGGGAATGGCTCCATGTGCCACAAACACCCACACGGCACATGGGCCACAAGGCCACAAGCACCTGGCACGGCCCCCTGCGTCTCCAGCATCCCAACCCACGTGTCACACAAACTGCATCAAACCCTGTGAGGTGCAAGGATGTGTCTGGTGTCCCCCAGCTGCTCAAGGGACACTGCTGAGATAAAGGAAAATGTGGTTGTCAGGAGAGATGGATGGCCTCAGCCACCCCTCACTGTGGCCCTCAAAGCTCTGCACCTGGGATCCCACTGAATCCCTCCCCAAACACACCCACTTATCCACAGGCTAAGGCAGCTACTTAGGCCATGGATCAGCAGAATCATGTTCTCCAGGCTTACAGCAAACAATATAAACAACAGAGAAACTAGAATGTTCTTTTCATTCTTTTCTTGCATAAAGCAAATATAAAAGTAGACAGCACAGCAACTGCTGAAGACGAAATGTACCAGGTACAGGCATCTACAATACACACACACACACACACACACACACAGACACACAGACACACACACAGACACTCTGAGATGTTGTTTGGTTTTGTTAGACTCACAGAACTACAAAATGGTTTGGGTTAGAAGGTCCCTTAAAGCCCATCCAGTTGCCCCCTCCCTGCATACACCAGGTTCCCTGTTAGCTCAAAGGCATGTTCACAATGGGTACAGACAGTGCAAATTTCCTACCTCCAATATTCTCTTCATAAAACAGAAGCCAATGCTCAGGTTCCACATTGCAGCTGTGCCCGCAGGAAAGATCTGACAGTCAGTGAAGCAGAACTTGTGCAGATCCCAGCCTGAAGAGTTCTCCGGGTACTCCGAGTGCCAGGAGCGTTCCCATCTCTCACCCGGCCCCCGCAGCACCGGGGTGTCCCTGGGCCATCCCGCTGCAGGGTGGCTGTCACAGCCGGACCCTGCCTGGCTCCGGGCACCCTGGAGCACAGCAGAGGCTCAGGAGGGGAGCAGCAAGGCGAGCACTCAGGGGGCCGGGCCATGGCGGTATCTCCCCAGTCAATCATTAACAACAGGGCTGGCCCGCCTCAGCTCCTGGCTGGCCGCCACCGCTCCCACGTGGGCACCGCTGAAAAATTCCATCAATGTGCTGCCAAGGCCACCGAGGGGACACCAGGTGAGGGCTCTGTGCCCTGCAGCCCGCAGCATCCCTGTGCATCCCACCAGGATGTCCCATCCAGGAGCATCCCTGCTGTCTCAGCCTGAGGTCAGTGCACACGGCCAAAAGCCCTTGCTCCGGGGCAGTTGAGAAGCACTGCTAGACAAAAACTAATTAAATCCAGCTGAAAGTGGTTAGATTTAATCCAACAAAGGAGTTAGATTTGATTTTCTTAAAAGATTATGTACTGTTTTTTTAGGGGGAGAGAGAAAGGGTTGTACAGTAAAAGTTAATGCAGCTCAAGGAAACTCTGAAGCTGTGTTTTATATGCTGCAGTTTTGGTTTTGTGGGGGTTTTTAATGATTTCTAAATATTTTGCTCATAAAAGTGCACAGAAGGCACACAGATTGAGGCTTTCATCTATGTTGTGTGACTCTGAATCAACTCAAGTTTCTGCAATAACTTCTTTCTGCCTCCAAATATATGTGGTGAAGCCTGATATAATTTATAATGGCCTTGTTCCATGAGATGAATTCCCACTAGTTTCCAGATGGGCTTAAAAAATAAGCTGATTTTGTGCCACTATTTTTTCCCTCAAACTAAGCTGGATAATGCCATACAGGCCACAGCTCTATGATTTGTTATGTATTGTCTCTCAAGGGAACACTGAGCATTCATTCCTCATTTCCTTCAAAAATAATCAGCTCACCTGTGGCTGTGTTGTTTTTACATGTTGGGAAGGACAAGGATGGTCTGCAGTGGGACACAGACTGAATTTGGGTTGTTCCTGGCCTGACCCTGCTCTCCAGCAGGGCTGTGCCAGCTCCATCACAGAGAGCTTGGAGCTTGGTTTGCTGCAGAGCAGCTCGACAGGACAGGCATCATTTTGTTGGTAGCCTCAGTCCACTTCTCCTGAGCATGAAGAGCCTCTGCAATACTATTCACTGGTGATTCATTTAATCCATGTTTGAGGTTTTTCTGTGAGCAACCACCCAGGCTTCTCTTCAAAGACCTGTGTACAAACAGGCCACCCCACAGCTCAATTTTTTCCACCAGCACATGTGTTCAGTAACTCCCCAAGTAAGGAGAAGGGCTCCTGAGAGGTTACTCAGTAACTAACTCAGTGTTTAGTCATTGCTTTTAATCCTATTTTCACCCAGCAGTGACTTGGTATCTGATCAAGTGTTCTGCAGTAGCAGGTGAGGGGACATTTCCAGCAGTCCGAGAAATGAGAAGGAAAAAAATCCTGCACTGGGGGGAAAAAGGCAAACATGAGCAATTCTGCCAAGTGATGAGCACAACGCTGGTTGGGGGCAGAGCTGGCAACTCCAGTGGTGCCTCCTCTGCTCAGGAGCTTCTGTACATTCCTTTTGCCAGTGAAAGGTTTGTGCAGGTCTTTCAGAGAATGCCCAGTTTGGGACAGTGCTGCAGACAAGCCTGGCCTCTGTCCTACAGGAATAATCAAGTTTCCAGCACACCACATGAGAAAACAGAGGAAGTCAAAGCCATTATCCCCACCCTGCATCTCAGAGTTGATTCAGCAGCTCCTGCCTCTCCCAGGACTCCAGCAGCTGAGCCCTGCAGCAGAGCTATTCACTGTGCACAGTTTGGTTTGGCTCTGGGATTTGTCACAGATCTTTGCAGGGTTTGGCCCTTATATATATATAAGGCGATTTTTACAGACATTTCAACACATCAGAACTGAGAGTGTCCAGACTTTTCCAGACACAGCACAGTGCCCGATTTCTGTCTCTGTGACACAGACAGCTATGCAGACATCCAAGTTCAAGGGTCCTTAAATGAAGTGTCTCTTGTGTGTTAATTGGGGATGAACAACACTCTTACCACAGTGTTGTCAGGATAAACCCATTAAGTACCGTGGGAGTCTTGAAAACAAACACAATCCCCTAATAACCTGAGGGTGCTGAAAGCCTCTGCAGAGTGTCAGCAGATCACCTGAAACTCTGCAAAACTGCACAGCCTTGGGAAAACAGCCCTGTCACCACAGTGCCACCCAACCTGAACTCTAAACCAGTGGAAATTTCACCAGTAACTTGCATTAACACACAGCACTGTGAGTGTGATAATAGCATTCACCAGTTATAAAATATTCCCAACTATAAATCACATGTTCTAAGTGCTCCTCCTCAATATAAACCAGTTGCCTTGTAAAGAAGTTATTAAATGTTTCATCTGGTCTGCAGCTCTAGTGGTGTGAATCTCACAGTGGCAGATTGTTCCCAGGCTGGATTCCAGGAGGGCTCTGCAGTCTCTCACACATGGAACACTGAGCAGAGCTAACAGGGAGCAGGTGGGAGCTCCTTTGGGGCCCCAAGTGTCACAGTAAATCCATGTGTCACAAGTATTAGCAATTAAACCTTTCCACTGCCTTCACATGGAGTACTGTAGATTTGGGCTGAGTAATTGCCCTTTGCTCCACCTTGGATTCAATCACAGGGTAAGATGTTTAATGACTAATAATGATTGAATGAGATGTGATGGGGACACCCCCAAAGAGAGAATTTACAGCTGCTCTTGGCAATTAAAAACACTAGAACACATTATTGTCAGAGAACTTGACAGAACCAAGGCAAAAACCTCACCCCTGCACCACCCACGAGTGCTCCACCATCCATTCATCACCACTAGGAAATAACCAAAGTATTCCCAGGATATTTACAGATCACAATGTTTGCTTAGGTTTGCAGTTGACAAACTTACAGTAACCATAATAAACAAGGCCAAGAGTTAAAATAAACAAGGGATTTCATAAAAGCAACAGAACTGACATTCATTTTACTTGTCCTTTGGTGCCTAAACTTTTAGAGCACATTGATGTGTTTTCAGACTTTTCTTCACACCCAAAAATATTGATATACGTGGTGTATTTCCTAACTGAAAGCTAAGACTTTCAGGAAAGCCTTGAATTTTTACAGCTGGTGCTTTCAGAGATGCATAAAATCTCATGACACCCCTGATAACCATGTCAGGGGTTGCCATTGGCACAACTTTCATTTCCAAGCAGTGCCACGGTCACTGCACACAACTGCTTGAGAGTAGAAAAGCAATAATTAGGATTATAGGCCAAAGTTTGCATTTAATGCTACTTTACAAGTTTGCTGCCTAATCTGCACTGTGCTGGGATGTGTCCTGCACTCATGTGCAGCTCCTGAAAGCAGGAACTTGCAATTCTGGGTAAAAGCTGCAGACATCAATGATCAGCACAGGCAGGGCTGATGTCTGCTTCCCCTTCACATTCTGCCACTGCCCCTTTGCTGCCAGTGGCCAGTGCCACCACCACAGAAACATGTACAGGCAGCAGGGACAGCAGAGAAACTCAACATTAAAATAATTTCTCATGGCTGTGACTGACTCTTCTCTCAAAGAGTCCCAAATACACCAAAGCATTGCTGGCTGAACCCCACAAGGCAGGATAAAGTAAACCCCAGTGAGGAGCTGTGGGCAGGGCTGGCCAAACCTCTGAGCCCTGTGGGGCTGTTCCCAGCTCTTCTGCCTTCCCAGCCTTTTTTACAGGTGTTGAAAAGTGCAGTCCAAACGTGAAGCAACACAAAAGCAAATGCTGCCCATAAACCTCCCTTCAGCCAGAGGGCTGTTACCTTTCAGGGTTGTTTTCATTCCTTGGCATCAGCTGGGACACAGATGGCTGTGCAGTGACTCGCTGCAGAATTAGGTCAGTGGCAGCACTGATATCAAGGAAAAATAAAAACCCTGGGTTTAGGCACCAAACCCATCCAAGTAACAGCAGCCTAATAGATAAAATAATAACCCTGAGAGATCTCATCAGCCCCACTCTTCACAGATGTGGCTGCCCTACCTAGTGACCACACCAGGACAGAGGACTAAGGCAGTGTCATTACTGAGACATATTCATTGTTTTTTCACTAGAATCCAATAATTCCTACAGGAGTTAATCCTTCTGCATGACTTTATAACAGTACATAACCAACTTTTTTTTACACTGCCTATTATCTAGTTAATTTGTAATAGTTTATAGAAGAAAGGTTAACACAATCACTGCTATTGTTCTAAGTCATCCTGATGTTCCACGGATCAAAGAGAGGTCTCCGTGTTCCTTCAGTCCCTGGTTTAATACAAAATCTTCTGCAGCCAAAGCAACTTAGGGCAGTTTCCTCTCCTCATGCTTCTTCCAAGGCTGGTTTCCCAATTCTCAGCACTATAAGCAGTTGCAAGGAGCAGGGTTTTTGGCTGCAGCAAGGAGCAGGAGGAAGCAGCTACATGCTGGGGAAAGCACACTTGCAAAAAACTGCCTTAAATTGATATGGCTTCTTTCAGTCATGTAAATCTTCACTAGGAGTTTTGACTGAGTAAGGTTATTTGATTTGTCCCAGGTAAAATATATAAGGGTAGATTTTTAGGTGGGAACAATCAAATCATATCTGGAAGCAAACAAATATTTAGCCAACCAAATTTTGTTTTTCCATCTGAAACCATGTTGTGAGCACATTTAAGTGATGCACCAGCAGTGTCTGGGCTCTTTGAACCCATAGGAAAATCTTCAGACAATATCCTATCACACAGCTCTGGGACATTTTTACTCTCTGTTTCAAGGGGCTGTACCAGCCTGGATAAGTAGTTTTAATTAATTTCACCATTTAATATTTTTTCTCAAAGCAACTGAACTTCATTTCTTATGGCTCACAGATCACCAGTGATCCCTGGGCCTCAGAGCAGAATCTGCTCAAGGCATTTAAATGGAAATGAGTCCAGGTTGCTGCTGGGAGGGGAGAGATTGCCTTCACCCATCTCTGGCCTGTCCTCCACACCAGCCTTGCTGCAGCTCAGAACTTGAGCTCTGCTGAGCTGCTTCACTTTGCTGATCTGGCAGAAGCTGATCAGGGTTTTTATTTAGTTTCCTGGTGGTTTATTGAGCTGAAAGAGTTATCAGAGGAATTGGGTGAATTTTAAATCAATGTCAGGAGAAATTAGAGAGAAGAGAGGAGAATGCTGCTGAGCTTCCTTCAGTATGGAAAGGAGTGTGGGCATGAAACATAAAAAGCATTAGGGCCTGTCCCTGCAGCCTGGGATCCCCTGAGCTCATTGCAGAGGTCTGTACCTGGAACAGGGATGTGTATCCAGCACTCCACTTTCAAACAGAGATTTACCAGAAATCTGCATTGAGTCTGATAATGATTCCACACAAATCAATGGCAAAATTAATTTCTTTAAAAGAGAGAGCCTTCAAAAAAGAATCAGGGCATTTTGCTCAGGGAATGTGTCATTCATCAGAAGCTGGACACTCTAATTTTTCCAGATATTTATAAAACCAGAATTTAAACACAACTTGTCATTACATAAAAAAAAAAAGTGCTGAGGAACTTCACTTGCAGACAGGTATTAAAAGAGTAGCACAATGTGCAAATGAACAGCTCCCATAGGAAGGGTGATCTGTTTGTTTCTTTAAACACTGTAAAATGCCAGAGAAGTAAGAAGAGAGGGACATCATCATTCCCCTGGGGCGAGGGTCCAGCTGAATTCAGAGCAGCAAGGCCAACTGCTGCCTGCTTTTGTCATCACATATGTGCTGCTCTCCTCTGCACTTAGAAAAAGAGATCCCAAGGGGGCTCCTGGCAGGCTGTCACTCCAGTGACAGAGCAAGGCAGCAGCTGGCTCTTTGCTTTCCCTCAACACCCCAGCACAATGGGGGTGGTGTTACAGGAGGCCAAACAAATCCTGTGGTCATCAGATGTCCAAGAAAAAGGAGCATTACACGATGAAGTTCCAGGTACAGAGCAGAGCAGCTCTGCCATGGTCCCAGATAAATCAAGGTACAGCAATGAAGCTGCACCCCAGCAATGGGGGAGGGCTTAAAGCAGAAATTACCAGGGGACAACAGAGACACAGAACATGAAGGTCTGGCTTTTGAGGACATTTAGAATAATGACTGACAACAGGTATTTCTTTCTTGTGTGCTTTTGTTTTCTGCAGTGGAGCTTTTAAATGTGTACACCCAGCAGGATCTGATCCATGTCTCTGCAATGTGGACTCTGGGTATGGACTCCTCCTTCCTGGAAGTGTTCAAAGCCAAGGCTGGACAAAGCTTGGAGCAGCCTGGTCTAGTGGAAGGTGTCCCTGCTCAGGGCAGGCT
This sequence comes from Dicaeum eximium, assembly GCA_013396995.1. Classification (NCBI taxonomy): domain Eukaryota; kingdom Metazoa; phylum Chordata; class Aves; order Passeriformes; family Dicaeidae; genus Dicaeum; species Dicaeum eximium. The sequence goes on from VWZP01007284.1 coordinate 42,126, forward strand.
GGGTGAAGCTGGGGATCTTTAATCTTCCAACCCCAACCATCCTGTGATTCTATCAATGTAGCTTTTGAAAAAAAAAATAAAATCAGGCTGTCTCCCAATGCAACTTGAGCGCATACTTTCACAAGTAAAAGCAATATTATTCTAGTAATCAAACAGTAAAAAGGGTCTCAGAGGGCTCCAAGCAAACCTGGCTCATTAATAACAGAACATTCAGATATGATAAATGTTAGTTTGGCCAGGAGTCTGGAAATGCCAGTTAATCATTTAAATTCTGGAGTTTCCCTGAACTTCAGAAGGCATTGGGATGACAGAATGATATCAAAGCCATTTTACACTTCATATTTTAGGAAGCACATATTTTCTTTTCTGTGAAACATTCCTGCTAATAAGAACCTTATCCTGCAAGCCATGCACAATGGAAATTTCCAAACAACTTCTGCAGGTTTTCACTATAGAAAAAAACTCAGGAGCAAATTTCAAGATGCTTTTCATGTGGTAAAGTTGCAAGAAATTATTACCAGAAAACAGGAGGCACACAAGGTGTCAGTTCTGAAAGTCTACGGGGGGATATACAAGATGTTACAACAGATCTCTGCTTTTCAAGTTTGATTTTATATACATTAAAATAAACAATTTTCCTAGATACACCATGTGAAATTCTATCAGTTTCATCTAATGATGACAGTTGACTACAAACCTGGTTTCCTTTTTATTTAATACATGCAAATTACTTTTGTTTTACCTTTCTGTTTTATATAATTCAGGCAGAATTACTTGCAATATAGATCTATTTATATATATAAAGGTGCTTTGAACTCAACGTTTCTCAGACACAGCTGAGGAAAGCTCCTCAATGGACTATTTGGGGCTACACAGCTGTTTACCCACTGCCATGCTGTAAGTTAAGGGCACAAGGGAGCAGGTTGTTTATTTCCAGCTCGCTGCTCCATTGACCAGAGCAGATTTCTGTGTTGGGTAACTGTGCCCGGGAGAGCTTTGGCAGGGTCACCTCAGGTTATGGTCACAGATTCTTCAGCCCAAGGGACCCGAGCCTAGCAGGGATAAGCTCAAATTCCACTGGTGTGTTAGAAGAGGTTCTACTGAGCCTCCCCAACCCCCTGAACCTCTGAAATACATCAAAGCAATTCCACAGAACGTGCTGCTTACCGCAGGATTGAGGAGTCTCCTCTGTGCTGCTGCTTGGATCTGCCGTGGGGAAAGGAGAGCAGCTCCCAGGAAAGGTCCCAGAGGAAGGGCAGAGAGGGACTGGGACATCCACAGGCACTCACAGCCGTGCACTGCTAAGCTTAACTCTGTCTCTGCATCTGTTGGATCTGTGGGGCTGTTCAGCCCTTGCTGGGAAGTGCCACATGGCAGAAATATTAACTGAGCTTCCCGAGGAACAGATGCTGCTTACGGAGAAAGTCAGTCTCTGGTTAATCAACTTATTTCTGCCAAGGGTTTGTGGGGAATTCTCATAAGATTGGAACTGGAAACTCAAAATTTTGCACCAGTGGAAGCATGAGAGACGTGGACCTTGCCAGCCAAGATATGCCTGGAACTGCTTCTTGGCATTGTCTCATCACACACATCTTCCCTTTGACAAATGAATCAAGAATGAAGCAAGAATCGCTTCAAATGATATCAGAAATCACTTTTTCAGCTTATCCACAAAAAAAAATTGAAAGTACAGGATTTTGTTTTTGTGTCAATTCCCCCCCAAATTAACCCCGTTTACCCCCCTAAGGTATTCAAAACCATCAAAGAATGGCCAGACTGTACATGGGAGGCAGGGTAACCAACAGCCAGTAACTTGGCAAGGGCTGCATAACGCTCCTGAAAGTGGGACACACTTTTTAGGTGGTTAACTACTGCTGAGGCCTCCTAGCAGCACTGGAGGCAGCTAAAGCAGCAAATACCATGAGGACAGAACTCTTACCCCTCTGATCTTACAATTAAATTGTCTTGGAGCACCTGAAAATGGTCTCCAGCAGCAGGGACAGGTGAAGGAACAGGAAGAGGGAGGCAGAGAGAGGAGCAAACTGCACACCTGCCACAGGAACAACCACACCACGCCTGGATTAGACAGAAATATGAGTTATGTGTCTGATCTTAAGCTGGCAGGACCCTTGAATGTATGAATCCCTCAGCAATTGGGCCATGTGCCGTGGTGGGATGAAGCATTCCTGGCACAAGCCAAGCTGTTGTGGGCTGGAGAGCTCAACAGGGCAGCCTGGAGAACTGAGACACTGGGCATTTCTCAGGACACTCCTGACACTGTCACTAACTTCTAATTACAAATGCTTGGGTTTCTGCAACATAGAATGGAAAGTAATTAATTCTTGAGTATTCTACAATGGGCCTGTAAAAATGGTTTGTGACATTTTAGATACCAGAATATTCAACTGTAGCAATAAATGTACAGCCTGGTGTGACCATTACAAAGGCAGAAGAGCAGACCCCAGCAATTAACTTCATGGTGATTAGTCACAGAAGTCTGACAAACCCTTGGGTCAAACCTCTACGTTTTACAGGCTCCCAGATTGTCACAAAACTCACCTCAAAAAGTCTTTTACTATCTAAACCATTTGTTTCACAATCCATGCAAAAGTTGTTGATAATCTCAAAGTAAGTATTTATCATTTTATATCAGTAACTTTTTCCATATAAAAACCCCTTGCTGATTTATATTGATTATCATAAAAATTATCAGCATGAAACACTTGCCTTGAAGCAGGACTGGTATTTTATTAGGTTCATTGGACAGCCCAATGCATAATTACTTCTGGGCAGGTGAAGAGCAAAATGGTACTTTTTAATACTCTTTTCCTTTTTTTGGAGAAGCTGTATAGTAATTGGGGCAAGTAAAAGTTCATGATCCAAGAAATAATCTTACATAGTTCTGTGCATGAAATGCTGCACCAAGAATAAACTCCCAAAGAGGAGAAGTCCCATTTCATATTCATGATGAAAACCAGACAGGTCTGTTTATTCCTGAAAGGTTCTGAGTGTATCAGCATTGCTTCACATTTCCTGCTCTTTATTCTGACAAATGTTTATCCATCTGACTGGAGTCTTCTAGCTGGAAATGTATGCATGAGGGTTTTTTTAAATCATCAGATAAATGTTGCAGCTGTTTAAGAAGAAGTCTCAGGATAACACACTCTCCTCTCAAGGTTAAATAAATAATCTGACAACCCTTTAAAGGAGCTCTCTTCCTTTACAGTACAGACTAAAGAACTGGCAAGAATCAACTTGGATTGCCCCAAGTGCTTGGGTTTGACTCATTGGTGAAATCTAAGTATCCTAAATTTGGGACTGAATTTTAATCCCTGAACAATCACTTCACATAAATTCAGTAGAGACTCGGTGTATTAAAGTTTCCATGGAGTCAATCCACAGCTTACAAAGTCAATCTTGAAACTTCCTTTGTGTTATTTCCTGTGTATTTCTGAATTACCCCCTCTATAAAGAATTAAGTCTTTCAGACTTAACTTTTTTTTAGATTGAACTGCAGCTTTAAGAAAGGGATGTGATAGCCCAAGGAACCCTTCTGACAGCTCCTCTTCCCTCAGACTGAACTTGGCACTGAACAAGCCAACAGCATTTGCAGGGCAGGCTGGCACAACCTCAGGTGCTACAGCCCTGAGAAGAGGAGCACCTCACAGTTCAAATCAGCCAATTCAGAGTTTGCTTTTACTCTGTGGCAGAGGATCTGACCTGTGCAGAATTGCCATCATTAGCTATGTGTGCCAAATCAAACCATTCAGTCCTCTAAGGGTCTGTAAAATCACACACAGGACACTTACAGGTATGTTTTCTGTATGTAATTAATTGTGGAAAAGAAGAACAGAAGTAATTCTCAAGCATTCCAACTCTAAAGTCATGCTCTGCAGTTCTTCACCCAAAAAACTTCTTCAACTTTTAATTAGTTAAAAGGGAAAACCTCCCAGTTTAAAGACTAATATTGCCAAATCAAAGCAGATGCTGCTTCACATTCTCACATGGGATTAGAGCCTGACACTTGGTGTCACACCGTGTAACAGGATACTGCTATCAAAAGGAAACCCAAGAACTCACATCTTTGCAATTGAAATTTCTGTGGAAATACATCTGAAGAAACAATTGGAGTTTAAATGCTCTACAGTCAGCTTCTCCTAACCCTTTCACTTAAAAGGCCAGACAGCACTTAAGATCTTTATATTGACTTAACCAGAACAAAGCAATTAATTTTTACATTTCCAAAGTACTTACTGCAAAGTGATCAAGAGACTATGGATTCTTTTAGAGTCATGATACAGGCTTTACAAGTAAGAAGCTCTAGCAGTAGTTGTATCAACTTTTTGTCAACAATTTTTGTTCTATATTGACACCTGCTGACCATTTCTTCTGACGAGTCTGTTTTACTCTATCACAACTTCATGCATTAGTTGGCCATATATATTTATATATATTAGTTGGCCAAATAAACCTAGGATTTCAGTCAGATCTCCTTCAAGAACTTACAGAGCAGGTCTATGTATTTTATCCATACATATGTTATATATGTGTATGTACATATGTGCCTGTATTTGTATACATACACACACATTTACAAAACTCCAGTAAGTACTACACTGCTCATGTCTGCTGAAAGCAGCTTTCAGAAATCTCTTCAAAGCACAGAAAACTCTGCCATTTCAGACATGTGCAAGGGAACCAAGTGTCCAGAGAGCTGTAAACAACTGTGCAAAAAGCCTCGTGTACTGGAATGATGTCTGCTGTAACTACTGCCCAAGGAAAGAGGCCATGGGGTCATCAGGTCTCTGTCTTTTCATTCTGTAAGCCTCCATCTCCTCTTCTGTTGGCTCCCTGGCTTCATACTGGCTGTTGTATGGTCTCTTCCTCTCATCTAACTGCATGATTTCTTTGATGTGGAGAAGTCGAGCCTCTTCAGCATTTAGAGCCTGAAATAAGAGCAAAGGGAATCAAAAATTCTACAGTAAAAGTTAAACAAAAAAACCCCAACAATGAAGGTTTGTCTTAGATTCTTGTAGGATGGACAAGGAGCAAGCACAAGGGTGGGATAAGCAATGCACATCTGTCTGGCCCACCCACAGCACATTTCACTTAATGCTCATTTTTTAGTGTTTGACATAGAATGATGGTGAAATGCTATTCAGTAAACAAGACACTTTAATCTCTTTCCAAATGTCAAAATCAAGTAAGCAACTCCCAGGATTTACCTAAAATATAATCCTGATCTAGCAAGTAACAACAAATTGGTTTTTTTTGTTATATGTTTGGGGTTTTAATTTTTAAATGCTATGTGCTATCTCATTCCTCAACTACTGTTGCTACTGGAAAAGAAGTTGCATTTGTACCCTGCCTTAGTCAAGCATAGTTTTAACAGGTTTCCTCTCAGAGCAGCCTGAGGCAGGCTCTGTGCCCACAGGAGCACAGCTCAGCAGTGGCGTGGGGCATGGATTTATTCCATCAGCTGTGAGACTGGGCCAAGCCTGGCACACAAAGTGCCAAGTTAAGATTTGACACTGCCTTTGATCTCTCCATCTTCCTTCAATACACCAATCATTGTGTTCTGCAATGTCTTTTATAGAGTTACAGGTGCCTAGATATGAAATGTTCCAAGTCATCTAAATTAAGTCTTTCAAAAACTAAATATTTATTGAGGGTTTGCCTGAGGAATAGGGGATGGTCTTTACAACATCTAACAGCATTTTAAATTTAATTTAGCTCAAAATTAGCATCAAACTACCCCATGGTATATCACCAAGAACTACATGATAGGCTTCATAAAACTGATGCTGTAAGATATATGTCATGTTCCTTTTGCCACAAAGCCACTGAAGATTATAGTGCACCTTCTTTAGTTTTTCTTGCTTCTTTTTCTCTTCACCCTCACTGTCAGAATTTGAGCTCTTCTTGTGCTTCTTCTTTTTCTTCTCTTTCTGTTTCTCTTGGTGGATCTGTAAGGTGGGAAACAAGTTACTGTTAAGATGCAACTTGCCAACATTAATGATGCCCAAACCACTAAATGCAAACTTCTATTAATGCCATTTGAAAGCTTAGTTTTTAATTGAGATGTTAATGCTCTAATAATGCAGCCTAGTAATTTTCAGGCTTATTATGACTCTACAGAAATTCGTAGATAAAACGTTAAGAAGTATCTGTCTTCCTGGGAAAGGGAAACATCCTACCTCCATCAGTGTTTTGGGTTTTGTCATGTGTTCTTCCTCCCCAGGCTGCTCTTCCATTGAACTTGCATCTGTATTCTATACAACAGACAAGAACAAGGATACCCTGTTACTGACCACATCTGAAAGGGGAAGGGCAAAAGAAAGAAAATCCCACAAATCACTAAAAAACCAACCTCCCTCAAAAAGCAAAGAGTCTAAACCTTAAGGAAGGAATATGAATGCTTTTTAGCTCTTTCCACGTGGATAAACAAGAGGATACTTACAGCAATTTCTTTCCCAGCCTCTCCTGTACAGTAGGAGTACTTGACAAAGGAGTGACAGCACCTATAACCCCACTTGCCTTCCTTCCAGTAGGAACCCCAAATGCACTGCAAGAGAACACACCATACAGTTACTTCTGTAAGAGGCAGGCTAAAATTTACTCCTGAGCTGATATCTTGGTAAGCAAATTACTCAGACAGTCCAAAAGGAAGCTAAGAGAAATACTTTTGCTATTTTACATGAGCCTTACAGGTACAGTGTGAAAAAAGAGAACCATAACAGCATGTGGTCAACTTCTATTCAAAGTGGAAGGCAAATTCAGTAACTTCCCCTTTAGTTTAAGATTGCCATGGCAGCTCTTCAAATTCACATCACAATTATGACAGTTTGAATTTTCTCCTTAACACAAAAGGGACAGTGTCACATTGAGACAGGAGAAATGTATTTGGTGTATTCATTATATTGTACTGCATCCTAACATACCTCCAATGGGATGGTATTTAATTTTTAAAAATTTTAATGCAACCTAGGACTTACTGTATGGTTGTTGATCTTCACATCCTCTTCATACTTAGAACAAGCAATAGCTTTCTCCTGTCCTTTGATGACTGTTCCATGCCTAGAATACTCCACATAATCTTCTGTTTGAGCTAACAGCAGTTCAGCTGGGGGGGCATCTAAATGTTCCTGTCCTCCATACTAAAATGCAAATAGAAATTACATATAATAGTTTTGGAAAAAACCCACCTTTTATATAGTTAAACAAACATTTTCAAAAACAGCACCATTGGTACCTTGTCAAGTAGGCACAAAAGTGGACAGAGACAGTTTAATCTTTAGTGAAGAGTTAAGACAGAAATACACGCATGGCCACTGTGGTGTCTTTTGGTGTTTAGTTTTGTGGGGTTTTTGGTGTGTGTATGGTTTTCTGTTGTGTGGGGTTTTTTCTGTGTTTGTTTTGATTTATGCTTGGAGAATGACAACAGTGATACTCCTCATTAAAAGGAGAAAAACTTTAGAGACCAAGCCAAACAGCTGGGGTACAACCAGAGCAGTACTTCCTGTCCCCCTCCAAACTTGAATGTTGACATAGTTAGAATCTAAATTGATTATGTAGTTCTTTTTCAGTAGTCCAAGAAAAAAGTTGCAAAATATAAAATAAGTATTTATCTAAAATACTGTACCCAAAATTTGAGTCAGAAAGAAATTCAGATTTCTTCAGTGGAGAACTCCTGACAGTAAGTGAAGAGCTCCCAATAATATAAATACCAGTAGACCTTCAAAGGTCCCTATACTAAATAATAAAATTCATCAATTGATGAGACAGTGTGTATAAACATAAAAATATTTTAAGTCTAAGCTGCTGAGAACAGCTGATGCCCTCTCACATAGGATTAGTAATCTTACTTGTTCCCCAAGACCCAGACTTCAAACTCAGCAGAATTCCCATTAAATTAACCCAAACGCCTATTACCTTCTCTAGGATGCTTTCTTTCTGCTGTGCCTTGAAATCTTCTTTTTTCACTTTGAAAGATTTATAAAGGAGCTCTAATTTCGTAGGGTCTGCTTGAAGATGAACTTCAGAGCCTTTGTCATAAGCCTCCCAGGCAAACACTGTGTACACAAGAGGTTCCATTCAATACTTACTCTAAAACTGACAGACATTCAGATTACACTCTTTAATTCTGAAGCAATCTGAAAGAGGGCCTCAATCTGTTAAGATTTATTTATTTCTCTTTTGCGAGAAAGCAGCATTGTTAAGTATTTTAAGTCAACTTCCTTCAAAAAACCCCAAACCCAAACTCCACTTACGCTGAGTCTGTGCCATTGAAATGGTGTCGCCCGTGTAGCGAACGAAGTTGTCACCTGCATAACCAACTCTGCAGAAAAGAACACAATTCTTAGCATTTGGAATGTGATTTCCCCTTCAATACAAACAGAGAAGTGCAACAGGCAAGTAAAAATTCTTGTGTGCACTAAGTGTTAAGAACAGAAGGAGAAGAAGGTGCATCCAATTTGATACATGAAACAGAAACCTACGCTCCCCTGTACAGCCATTAGGCAGCCACTCCAAAACTGTGATGTCTGTGTTCAGAGGGACACATGACACAGACCTGAATTTCTGTCTGAGATGCCAAGCATTAGAAGTTAAACTTGGACCTAGTTATACAATAAATATGCATAAACAGTCTGTGATACTCCAGCACAGTGATTCTCACTTTGGATTTCTGACTCTTCAATCCAGACCCAGCATATCTGGCTGAGTTAAAGAAAGCCTGGGACAGCTTTACTGCTCTCAGTAAAGCTGAGACACTTGTGCACAGCCCTTGAAGAGAGGCACAGTCACAACATGAAACACACGCTGAGGATCAAATAATGCTAGCAATCCAACTCCACACTCTTTCATCTTCCCAAAACCACTGAGAAATTTACAGTCTGCAAAGCTGTGGCAGAAACTTGGATTCAACAAAGGTCAAATAATGACTTGAGAGAGAAGCAGAAGCATCTGCATCTAAGAAAAAGAATTGACTGGCATTACTCTAGCTGGGGGCAAGGAGAGGTGGAAAGAGCATTATTTGCTATCAGTTAGGTACTGCCATTCTGTTTTAGGCAGGGAGCTAATCCAACTCCTGTTCTCTGCATCCATGTTTTACTCACAGCCTGTCTGCTCTGTACATTCCCAGCACAACACACGTCAAGTGTCTGACTTGGGGTTTAAGGGAGACAGCCAAGTGTGCAGCCAAAAGCCAGCCCAAGGCAGCTTTAATTAAGCTATCTAGACAATGCCAGAGCTTTCACACCTTTCTATGCAGAATCCATTAATATAGGAGGAGATCTTACTCCTAATTCAAATATTTTGTTAGGTACAAACACACCGCGCTAGTCTCCAGAACCAAGAAACAAGGGATAAAGTTTAAGATTTGCTAACTGAAATACTTTACATAAATATAATTATTGTTTACAGGCATCACCTCTAGATGCAGCAGTGCCCTAGACCTTGTACAGATAATTACACTAAACCATGGTCCACATGTCCCTGAAGATTAAGGATCAGTTGGTATTACAAAAATACCACTTTTATATTCTAAACCAAAATGTGTTCCTAAATAAAATAGAGTTTTTTTCCAGGTTTACTAATATGTGTATACATAACTGACTAGAGATTCATTAGCTAAAGGACACAGAGGTAAAAGAAAATATAAAAGTATTAATCTCATTTTTAAGACCTTTGTTGGATATACAAGCATGACCTCATTTTAACTTACTCATCTGGATTCTTGCCTGTGTTGGCATAAGGGTTCTCTCTCATTGCTCTTGTTTTGGGATCATAATAAGCAGAGTTTGGATCTAGATTCCTCAAGTACTAGGGAAAAAAAACAACATAAAAGATACTTAATGATCATGATTTTGAAAGAACTAAGATTAATCCTGTTTCCTCCAGTTTAGATGTTTTAAGAAGTTCTGTCTATGCAAGAGGATGACCTTGAAGTCATAACATGGGCAGGAATAGAACTGAGAATAGACATTAACTTCCAAACCCCTAGACCCAGAAACAAAGTCATTAATAACTGAACATATAATGTGTTGACATTAACTCTCAAGCATACAGAAGAACATCTGTACAGAATTCTTTACTCACTTTAGCAATATCTTCCCGAATACGTAAATTTCGGACTGTGATGCGTCTTTTAGAGTCAAAGTTCTGCCCAGGCATATCAATGTCATCTGTGTATTTGTCTTCATCCTCATCTTCACTGTTATGATCTCTTTCCTGAGGAGAAATGGAAAATTTCTAACTAGAAGAGTTCCTTCACTCTGGAGACATGTACAAGAATCTGTTTTTAGTGGTTTCTTTAAAATTCTGCAATCCCTGTGGTTACAAGGTGGCACAGTTTACTTGGGCTTAAGTGTGCTCTCAGGCTAATCTAAGAACCAACACTTCAGAAGCACTCTTGTTAAAGAATTTTCACTTCCTTCTATGGAAATAGTTATCAAAACATAACTATGATGATATTTAGAAAACAGTTATTTTGGTCAAAATATACAACGTGTTAAAATCTAGGTATGTGCTTGCTTCTCTAAGTTTTGACGACACATAGGAATTAAAACAAAAAGCCTCTTTATGAAATCCAGCAACCTCTACCCAGAAGAAGAGGTAGGCAGTGGCATGGACACAACATTCAAACCCTTGTGCCACCCTTGTTTTAGTGTTCCACTAACTGCAGGTTCTTTCTTTGCCCATGGTGTGATGCAGTGGGTAATCATCTTACTGTCTGTGAATTTGATTCCTCTTCTCCCCACTGGTGTCTTGGGGAGCTCTGCAGCAAACAAAGAGCACATCAGCAGAGAAGACAACGTAGTGGAAAAAGGCAAGATGGCAGGGATACAAAGAGCAATCAAAGCAGAGCTTCATGCTGGATACAAAATACAATTTACCATTGGCCCCAAATGCAGAAACACTGCTACATAACATCCTAGGAGAATGCTCTAGCTGTCTCTGTGACAGACACATGCTGGAGAACTTTTCACTGTATCCCCAACAAAATTTCCCCTTCTTTGTAAGAACAGCAAATTCTAAAACTGCTGCTGTTATTTAGAGCTTGATATGCCTTTGAACACTGAGTATTTAGACTATAACATTTCATATCATGTTAATACAACCAAGTTTCAACTCTGAAAGCTTAAAAAATAATTAAGGAGATATGTATTTGAGAATTTAGTCAGGATTTACAGCAATACTAAGCATGAAACAGAAGGCAGAATTTAAGTTCAACGAACACAGCCAGATTTTATTTTTTTAACCTGCTTAGTCTTTAACTGAAAAAATACTTGCAGCAGTAAAGATGGAACAGCTGTGAGCCCTGGAACACAGAACAGCAACTGGCCAGCACTGACTATGCAAATCAGTCTCAGTTCTCTCCTTCAGAGACAGTTCCTAAATTTCAAACACACTTTTCTTCTCACAGTTCCATTTTATAAGCAAGTATACAGAAGCCAACAGTGTTTGCTTCATAAAATGGGCATGAAAAGAGGAAGAATCTCTTCTCTCGGGGAGCTCAAAGCACTGTAGTCAGGGCTGGGCGGCAGATCAAGCTCACTGTGCCATCTAGTGACAACCCACGAGGGGACAGCACAGCCTCTGCAAGGAGGCTTTAAAAAACCTACTTCTGACCAGGGGCAGTCTCTGTTTTTCTCCCTGTTTTTTAAGTCACTGTGCAGTGATTTTAACTTAAACCAGTTTGGTGCTTCTTAAGGAAACACCTTCCTATTCCAATTTATATTCAACATGACTAAATCAATGCACAGTCATCACCTCAGCACTTGTCAGACTGTACCAATCTTTAAATAGGAGAAAATATTTTGATATTTTGGTATAAGAAAAAAAATTACTACATGGAAAACAAGCTCTTCTGACCCAAATTCCATGTCATTAATTTCAGAAACAATAATAATCACACAGAATTTCTGCCCATAAGGGGAACACAAAGCAATTCTCATTTGAAAGAAGATGCTTCAAATTCTTGAGTGTGACACAGAACATGCTGGTGCTAGGAAAACTTTTAAATTACTGAGGGGCATTAACACCCAACAGCAGACCCTGTATAGAGAGTAAAAGAGTCAGAAAACAGAAATAATCTGTTTTATATTTATTCAGCCTAAGCAAAAATAGATTAGTAAGTTTACTTACCACTTGCTCCAGCTTCCCTGATGCCAACTCCTCCTGAAGCTTCTGGGCTTTCAATGTACGTTTGGCCTGTGCAGCAGGAAAACGCATTTGTTTAAATATTTCTTCTTAGCACCAGCTCTCATATCAACAGAGCACATTACAAGTGTCCCTCCTCCCAGCCCAGCCACACCAAACACTAACTCTCTCCCCAGTAAACCACAGCCCCTACGTACCAAATCAACCTTGGAATATTCCTCGACGATTTTCATGTGCTCCTCTGGGTTATACCCATTCCACCGGTCTCGCTTCCCATCGTAATCAAACATCAGCTGGGGCTGCACGTGCTCATCTGGGGCAATGTGCATGCCTGTGTATTTTGCTCCAACTTTCCTGGGTCTCTGAAAGAAAAAAAAAAGATGGTTCAATCAGTCCATTAGGTTACTCACTCACATAGCCCTTTAAAAATATGATCAATCAAGCTCCTCCAAAGGAAGTTAAATTCAGCACTGTAAGGCCGTGGATTGTAAATAAATGCAAGTAGTTCTGGACTTTTATGTAGCACAACTGACTTCAAACTCCATAAATTCTTGTTTATATTTTCTACAGTTATGAAAGCAATTAAAACAGTTTCTAGGGGTGGCTTCTACCTCAGATGAAGCAGACAGACAGACACAACACCACTTGAGTTAATGCAATTAACAAGAAAATAACATTTTCGCTTATTAGTTCAGACCTTATTACAAACAGAATTGATGGATGACACACTGAATTTTATCACTTTCCCCCTTTACTTTTCCTACATAATAATTTCTTTAGAAATTTCTATGCCATCTCTTACTACTTGTAACATTTTTCAAAACAGCTTTCCCAAAGGCAGTATTTCAGCTGTAATTCTGAAGGCTGGCATTCCCAGGCCCCCATAGCCATTCAGACAGGAGCAGCAGTGAGCTCACCTCCATGCAGTCCTTCCTTTTGTGCGTCAGGGCCCCGCAGTTCTCGCAGGCTCCCTTGCGGTACCTGGTGGCCACGGCGTGCTGGGGGCAAACACAGCGTCAGCGCTGGGCACAGCTCACCAGCTCCTCCCAACAACACCCTCACACTTCAGCCACTCCAATATCAGTGCCCTCCCCTAGCCCAAATGGGTTTTATTTATCACCAGACACTGATTTACCTGCTGAGTAAAAATTCCTGCCTCGCTCAAAACCACATTTCCAGGAATGTCCTCATGTCATCAACCCAAATCCTTATTTGATAGAAAACCACTCTGCTCACCTCCTGAACTCCTCGTTTGTACCAGTCTCCAGAGGAGTTATATTGCTTCTGCTTCTCTGGCTGAGGCCTCTGGTGCTTCAGTGTGGGTCTCTTAGAAGGGTCTATGTACCATGGTACTGAGGAGATGTACTGAGGAATATGAGGGTTGATGTCTCTGGAAAAGATGTTGTGCAATGAACACACGGCACAGGGCAAAAACCCAACTCTGTCACTGGACATTTTATAAGTTTCCTGGATGCAAACTTGCTGAGTTTTTTCTTTCATGAGAAAGCTCTTTTTCTCTGCAGATTTCAAATCTTTGTGTGTGTGTTTCAAGGACAAAATGCATTCCTTTGCCTGTCTCCCAATATGGGAGATGTGGTTTGCTTTTCCCAACCTATGATAGAAAGAATTGCTCTTTCTGACTTTGTAAACATTTTCTGGCATTCTAGCAGAGTTTGGGGTATGGAGCTGGAAGAAGCAAGATGTTAGCTCTGTACCTGGACAGAAATAGCCCAAATCCTTCTGAACAATGGAGTTATTTTAATAAATAATAAAATAATGATATTGGAGTCAAGAGTCTTGATTCACCTTGACAGGACTCCAATGGCAACCACTGGTGACCCCTGAGATGTGGGGCAACACAAAACAACTTAGTCTAACACAAGTCTAACACTTCACATCAAAGTTCAAATGCTTTAGGAGTGATAATAAATAATGAAGTTGGTACAACACACTGCAAAATAAATTCTCAGTTTGATAAATGCAGGCTAAAATGCAGAGATTCTGTTGCCTCCTAATTCACCTAAACTCCTGACTCCAAATCACATGGCTTATTCTGTGTAATGTTACTGAGCAAAAAAACACAGCAGCATTTCTCAGAAGCAACAAGCCCAGTGAAAGCAAGAGAGAGGCAGCAGATGAGGGACACTGTAAAAGACCCCTGTACCACGTTTGGGTAGCTTTTACAACACCATGTGCTGTTAGCTTCATGGATTGGACTCCTTAGCAGAACTGTCAGTGCCTGACAGAAAATAAACACTGAACCTACATTTTTCTATAAAATATCTGATGACTGGAATACTAAAAGACAAAGTTCAGCTATTTCCTTTTACAGTAACTCACACTGAAATCATGTGTGACTCTCACAATTGTTCTGTGACCACAACAGGAAAAGACATTTTTCCTCACAGCTTTAGAATAAGCACAGCTTTAGTAGAACATACTTTCCTTCTTCATCCACTTCAGCAGGTGCATTGCCTAGTTTTCTCTGTTCTTCTAATTCTTTCTTTTTCCTCCAATCCTCCCTCGTCATCTTCTTTGGTTCCTCCAGGCTCACATCGTTTGTCCCCCCGGCAGGAGGGGCGTTCGCTACCGCGCCTGAGGCCATTTCAGCTTCTTTCCTTAGCAGAAAAAAAAAAAAGAAATTAGAAGTCAAAAGAAAAGCCTTACAGATAACGCCCTCTGACATCACAGCTCTTCAACGCGATTCAGTGTCACTCAGTGAAATGAGCCAGCTCCGTGTTATGCATTCCTGACATACCTCTGGCCTGAAAACCAAGCCCCAGTGCCGAAAAAACGAAATTACCTTATTGTTAACCTCAGCCCTGGGCCTGCGCGTACCGCGGGAGCGACGCGAGACAACGAGCGGGGAAGGAGCGCCGGGCCCGGCCGGGGCCGCCAGCACTTGCTCGGAGGTAGCAGCAGCAGCAGCAGCCGCCCTCTCGGCTCCGGCTCCGGCTCCGGCTCCGGCTCCGGCTCCGGCTCCCGTTCCCGTTCCCCGTTCCCCGTTCCCCGTTCCCGGTTCCCGGTTCCCGGTTCCCGTTCCCCGTTCCCGTTCCCCAGCCCCGTTTACCTGCCAGGCCGCAGCGCCGCCCCACAATGCCCCGCGGCCCCGCTCACTTCCGGGCCGGAGCCTCCTCCCCGTGCCCGCCCCGCCCCGCCCCGGAGCTCGCGTGCGGCGGCGCGCGAGCGGCGCGCTCAGCCAATGGGCTGCCGCGCGTGGGTCGAAGCGGCCAATGGGCGGCTCGGGGCCGGTTTAAAAGACGGCGCCGTTGGGGCGGAGAGTGCCCTGAGGTGTCTGACAGGTGCGGCGTTGGTGGTTCCGGGCTCTCCTGTGCTGTCGCTTTCTGAGGTGAGCTCAGGGGTCGGGGTAGGGCCGGCCTGGGGCTGCCCATCTCTCTTTATGCTTCAAACTGCACAAAGAAAAGGAGTTTCAGCCGGAGAAAGGGGGTAAAGCTGGGGAAGGGCTTGGAGCTGAGGTATGAGCGGGAGTTGCTGGGGCTGGGGGCTCAGCCTGGAGAAGAGGAGGCTTAGGAGAGGCTTCATCGCTCCCTACAATAACCTGAAAGGAGGTTGCAGCCAGGTGGAGATCGGAGTTTTCTCTCAGGCAGCCAGCAACAGGAGAAGAAGAAATGGCATCGAGCTGTGCTGGGGGGATTTGAACTGGCCATTAGGAAGAATTCCTGCCAGCAAGGGTGGCTAGGCGTTAGAACAGGCTGCCCGCGGGCTGGTGGAGTCACTGTCAGTGGAGGTGTTCAAGGAAGGGCTGGATGTGGCTCTCAGTGCCATGGTGGTGTTTGGGTTGGACTCGATTATTTAGAGATCTTTTCCAGCCTTGCTAACTGTGATTGAGTTCTCCTGCAGGCCTCTTTAATGAGGAGTTGCTTGTTCACCTGTGTGATGGCAGTGATGAGCACACTGCAGGAGCACTAATAGTGCCTTCAAAGCTGAGGGTCTTTAGCTGTATTTGCTTTGCTCCCTTTGTCTAGAGACCAGTATGTGATAGCTCTGCTTTTAATGGGGCTTGCTTAAAAAGTGTGTTGTGATGAGGCAAATGTCAAAAAGTGTTTTCACTTTTTCCTCTATGAACTCTGCAGGGTACTCTCATCAATCTGAAGATGGCAACTCTGATCTTTGTTGATCAGGAGAATGATGAACTTCGTGCTCCCAAGAGTCAGCTGAAGCTCCCTTCAGGTTCTTGTGCGTATTTGCTGCCCTGAGGGATCAAGTGAAGGGCATTAATCACATTTTGTTATTCACTGCTTTTAGTGGTAATAGTTTTCTATTCATAAATCCACTTACCCAGCCAATTCTTCTGAGCTCTTCAGTTGGTATAAAATCAAAGATAACTCTGTGCTTTTGTCATAAATGTGGCTTATGAGTTATAGATGGTGAACAGTGATTTCCATGACAGCTAGTTTTCCAGCATGTGCATTTACTTAGGCAAGCTTCAGGGTTGCTGATACTTGCCTTTTTTCTTTCCCCCCATTCCAGCAAAAGCCTTAGCTGAAAGAACACAAGTTAACACTCCACTTCCTAAAAAAGCAATCAGTACTTCTCCAGTCACGTCTCGCTCTGTCAGAAAGGCTCTTGGAAATGTGAATAAAACTGAAGGAGTCATGGGCAAGATGGATAAGATAAAACAGAAAAATCAGCCTTGCACTGTGAACAAAGTGAGTACAACACACTTGTGCTGGGGAGAAGGGGAAATCCATAATTTACCTGCTGTTGTTGCAGGTGCTCCCTCCTTGATGGGATAGGGGGAGAGAATTGGAAGGGTGAATATGAGAAAAATAATAGGCTGAGAATAACGCAATTTAATAATTAAAAATCTCAAAGGAAAACAGAACCAGTTCCTTGCCAGCAGTTGGCTAATGCCTTCCCAGTCCCAGAGCAGTGGTAGCCCTGCTTTCCCAGCAGTTTTCCTTGCTGAGAGGCCATGCAGTCTGGGATTTCCCTCTGGGCAGCTGGGGTCAGCTGTCCTGGCTGTGCTCCCCCAGCCTCATGGCTGGGCTTGTGAGAAGCAGAGAGGGGCTGCACTGTGTAAGCACTGCTTGGAATAGCTGAAAGAGCTGTGTGTACCAGTGCTATCTTCATCATGAGTCCAAATTGTGTGTTCATAAGAATTGCTAGGAAAAAAAACCCAGCTCTATCCTACCAAAAAGCAGGCTGGCTATGTAGATGGTTCTAGAGAAGATAGTCTGAGTTAGTCTCTTATCCACATCTTGAGAGTTGTTGTAGTGCAGTCATCTCTTACCAACACACATAGTGCTGCACTACATAAACTCAGCTGAAACATTTGCCTATCTTCCTCTTATTTGTGTTGAAGGCATTAGAGTTTAGGCCTGACTGAGACAAGTGTGACAGGCATGCTTGTCTGTAGACCTGAACAGCACAAGAAAGCCACTGCAAACATTCTACAGTAGCTCAAATAACACTACTTCCTCTTTTTATGACTAACAAAAAGACTGGAGTAGAAAGCTGCCATACAGTGGTTGAAGAAGATTGGCCAGAAATAGAACATATGTTTCCTTCGGATCCTCAAGGTAAGAACTATGGATGTAATTATTAAAATTAACAATAAGGCTTTCATGAGTGGTGGCATTGTTCTAAGCATTTGTCCAAGATACTGTGGCACACAAGCCAGCATTGCATCTCTCCTGAGTCCTTTCTGAAACATAAGGGTGCTTGCTGCTTCTGAAATACTTAACAGGAATGAGGTGGTATTTCTAACAGTAATGGTTGTGCCTCAGATGTGTTATTCTGAGTCTTATTTGTGGTGACAGGAAACAAGTTCCAAATAACCATGTATTAGCTTCTTAGTTCATTAAATAGTGACTATAGATAAGTATTCAGAGGAATACAGAGGAGTGTATTCCAAGATCTCTTGTAACTGAAGAGATTCCTACTGCTGTGGGATATAATAGTTGAAGATGAAACTTCTAAAGCTGTTCTTAGGCCAGCCCATTTTAGATATTCCATCTCAGTCCTTCCAGGTGTGTCCTTAAAGCTTTCCTCTTCATGTGGATGTAAGTGTGTGAAAATTATTGTGCCAAAGACTGTGGTGTTGATGAAACATTCATGGTTTGCTTGCTGGAGTTGCTAACTGCTTTACATTACCAGTTCTATTAAGCAGTCTAATGTTTTCATTGGGGTTGGTGTATGGGATTTCATGGACAACTAAAAGGTGTAACTGCAAGTAAATACCCCATAAGAGTATTGTTTTAGATTGGCTTCTATTTAATTTAGTCTAGAAGAGTTTGCAGCTTCCCAGGCTACTGCACACCTAACAGTCTTTCTTAAACAGACTTTGAGAGTTTTGATCTTCCTGAAGAATACAAACTAAGCAATATCAACCTGTGTGGTGTCCCTCTCATGGTATTTGAAAGGACGTATGACAAATGTGTGAACATGGTTCCTTCACCTGTGAAGATGGAAGAGCTTTCATGGGAATCCAGTAAGTGGAAATTTTGCATGACTTTCAGTACACACAATGCTCACCAGTGGTTAGGGCAAAAAGCCAGTTGGCTCCCTGTTGTCTAAACTACCAGAGCAGTGCACCAGTATCAAACAGCTTCTGCTGTGTAGTCAAGCTCAATGTACCAGGCCAGCACTGCCAGTTCAGGCATCTCAGAGTGGTGTTGCTGACTTAAGGCTTAGCCCAGCTGCAGCCAAGCACCACACAACTTGCTCCTCTGCTGTGGGATGGGGAAGAAATCAGAAGAGAAAATGTGAAAAAACTCATGTTTTGAGATAAAAGCAGTTTTGATAAGTAAAGCAGAAGCCGTGCATTTAAGAAAAGCAAGACAAGGAATTAACTTAGTTCCCATCAGCATCCTCACAACAGCAGGGCTCCATCACATGCAGTGGTGGCTTGGGAAGACAAGTGCCATAACTCCAAATGTCTCTCCTTTCTTCTTGCCCCAGCTTTGTCTGCTGAGCATGGCACCATATGGTCTGGGATATCCCCAGGGCCCCTTGGGGTCAGCTCTTCTGGCTGTGCTCCCTTCCAGATGCTTGAGCACTCCCAGCTTCCTCCCCACTGGTGGGGTGAGGAACAGAAAAGGCTCACACAACTAAACCATCCCTGGGTTATCAACACTGCTTCCAGCACAGATCCAAAACACAGCCTATACCAGTGAAAAAATTAACTCTACCCAGTGAAAGGAGTACACTGAGCAATCTCGTGGTGCTTTGCAGAGTGATCAGTTAGGTGGCATTGGGTTATACAATGAAGCAATGTTTCCCTTGCTTATTCAGGAGGTTTATGCTGAGCTGCTGGGAGCTAGGTTATATTTGTGTGCATTCTGAGTTTGAGAAACTGATTTATTTCTAACTTCCAGACTTGCTACAATCAACTGCTGACTTCCTTGCTACCCTGGATGAGATCATTGACATGCCACCTCCAAATTATGATGTTTAACATGTGCTCTGCAGTTTCTTTTGAGGTCAAATTTCATATAGTTCTGTATTTCAATAAAGGCTAGTTTAACCTATATACTATTGTACTTGTCCTTTTTCAGTGAGCCGAAGATATAGGTAGTAAAATAGAGCTTTGAGGGTGAGGTTATCTGACAAGCAGGTAAAGCAGAGCCTGGATAAGCTTCTAAGCAAGGCTGTAATACATTGTTTTCACCCATATCTAGGAGTTAGGGTTAACTAAATTGTTTGCTACAGTGAACCTCATCTCAGGCTTTTTGCTCTCATTAGGATTTCTGGCTAATGCAGGTTGAAGCTTTTACTTTTACAAAGCTTAATTTTGTAAACATTGATTAGAAAGTGCCACTTGTTTGAGCTGGCTTTTATTCATTTATTTTCATCTCTTCTGACTGAGGTTAAAGGGAAAATGCACATTCCTGAGACTTCTTGGACAAAGCTGTGGTGAGACTCCATCTGTGGATGGAGTATCATGCTTTTGATGACTCCAGGAGTTCCCAGTCACAAGGCACTGTCTTCTCTTTGGAAAACGTAAACTTGTGGCCTCAGAGCTACAAACCTGCTTGGTCCCATGAAGTGCTGACACAGGAGCACTGGAAATTTTGTATTGCTTCAGATAGGTGTTAACACTGACTTCTACTGGTGACTACAAAAATCAACTTCCTTAACTGCTTTAATGTTGCTGTAACACACACAGCTCTTTACACTTACCAAGTTCTGTTTTCTCTTGGGATACTGTCAGGAATACTGACTTGAGCAACTTGAGTTCAGTATGATGTTTGAGCACTTTCCTCCACAGCAGCGATCTTACTAAAAACTGCTTCTAATGTTTGGGTTTACTTGCTTGATCAGTTTATGCTTCCTGCAAAGATATTGGGGATTCTAAATGCACAGCTGTAGTGAAAATGAAAGCTTGTGTGGTGGTGGCCTTTAACAGACCTCATGGGTACCTGACTGGGAGCTCAGGATCGTAATGAAATGCACAGAGTAGGGACCCTCTCAGTTATCACTCTGCAAAGGAACTGCTCTGTCTGTGAGCGTCACTTTGAGCCCTTACCTGAACTTCTATAAGGAGAATTTGGAGATGCACATGAAAACAATCTCTTAACAGGCTGAGTGAAGTTACTTCAGTGCACCTCAGATAATCCATCTTGTGTGCAGAGTTCTGGCAATGGGTGGCACCATGGTAACAGCCTTGTTAGAGCGGCTCCTGCTGCAGCCTGAGCTCCTGCCGCGGTGGTGCGTGCCTTCGGTACCTCGCACACGGTGTGGGTGGGTGGCTGTGATGGCTCCATCGCCTATCAGAGGGAAATGGAGGGGTAAGAGTGGGCACTGAGGAATTCGGAGTGCTTTTACTACAGGGAACAGCAGTTCAAGCACTTTTTATCTTCTGCTGTTTAAAAAGAACACAATTGAGAGGCCTGGAGGCAATTGGTCTCTCTAGGGTTAGCAAAGCCATGAATTGTGTAACTTCCATGCAAAAGCCATGGCTTCTTCCACATAAAACTTCCTAGCTCTTAAAATGGATAATGTGCCCCAGAAAACACTATTTCTGGTTTATTGTTGCACAAAGTCCCTGCAGGGTGAGTGTAGCTAGGCAGTACTGCTGGGAGCTGCCCCTCTCCTGGTGCCTTTTTCCTCTCTTGCCAACTGTGGGTTGAGAATTATTAAAGTACTCAGGTTTGGTATTGTGTATGTGATAGGAAGGCTCATTGGGTGAAGTTCATGCAATAGAGAATTGGATGTTGTCAGCGAGTGTTATCACTGGAATCATGCAGGATGGCTGTGAAAGGATCCAGAGACCTCGGCAATAGCTTCTGGTGAGCTTTGTTGTGGGGCTGTGATGGATCAGGAGCAGAGGGCTAACAGGTCTGACAGCTCTTGCTGCGAGGGGCACGGGGCGCTGAAGGAGCCGGGGTTAGGAGGCAGCACCCCATACCGAGCCCTGCGATCCGGAGGTGGCGGGAGGGATGGTGAGGCCCCGGCAGGCGGGGTTGTGGGGCCGCAGCAGCCGTGACCGAGAGGGAGCCCCGGCTGCGGGACGGGCCGGGGACACGGGAGAGCCCCGCGGTGCCGGCCGGGCGGGGTTGGTACCGGGTGCTGCAGCATTAGCTGCAGCTTTAGCCGCAGCTTTCTGGGGCCACAGCAATCCGTGTGTAACACGGATCCCAGCGAGCCAGAGCGCTCCCCTTGATGCAGGACCTTGTCTTCCCCAAGGCGGAGCCTGACCCGTTCTTCAGGACGCAAGCAGCCCTTTCCCCGTGAGCGGTGCCAGGGCGACGGCTGCGCAGCCACGGAGGGGTCTTTTCACGTTTGTTAATTTTCTCTCCACTGCTGCTCAAATTTCTTCTGACGTCTGTATTAGTCTTCTGTAAATAGCCATCTGCTGGACGCGTGTGGGTTTTAGGAAAAACCCCTGGAAATGCTCACTTTGCCCGGAGTGTTTTGCCCAGCTACGGTGTGCGTGTGCACTTGAGAAGGTGGCGAGGAGATGAGCCGATCCCAGCGGAGCGGAGCGGGCTGAGCTGGGGACACGCAGTGCGAGCCTTCCCCTTCTGTCCTCTCTGCTACAGCCCAGAGACACAGCCCAGGTGTGTGCCTGGCCCCGCAGCGAGGGATGTTCCTGGGGCTGGTGCAGGGAAACCCCAGCTGCAGGGCCCTGGGAACCCTCAGCTCTGCAGGGCAAACAGCGGCTCTCCCGGCCTGTGGGATGGATGGATGGATAGATATCGTGGCCACTGTCCCTTCCGAGGTGGCCTGGGAGGTGTGGGCAGTCCGTGTGTCAGAGGAGCAGCACTGCCTGCCGGGGCTGGGCAGGACACAGAGCTGGCCCCAGGTACTGAGCCAGCAGAGTCTGGCTGAGAGGGACACGCTGTGGCACGGGGCAGGTCACAGCAGGCACAGACACCCTCTCTGCTGGAATGTCCCCATCTGGCAACATCTGCTTTCAGCAGATCTGTTTCTGAAATAGGAGTGTTTTCTTTGGCTGTTGTTCCAGTGCAGTTCTTCAACATCTCTATGACTCAGGTTTGGAATGAGAACAAAAACCAGGGAAAACCAAGCTTGAATCAGCTATTATTTGGCTTCAATTTTCTGTAAGTCAGGTGACCAAAATCATTCTAGCTTCAAGAATCAATAAATCAACAGGTTTAACAAACCTATCATCTTGTTCTTTAATCAAATATAAGGTGCTGCTGGATTTATTAATTCAGAGGATTTTGCACTTCATTCAGCATGATAGCAACCTCCTTTTAAAAATACAATTAACCACAATTGGGTTTCTGTACCTGCTGCTGGTGGAAAATCCAGGTAGCAGAAATAAGTTGTGATTCCCTCGGATGGATTCTGATTATTTTCAGGAAATATATCAAGTTCTGTTCACCTAAACATATCCAGTAGCAAACAGCTCTTTTCTCTGAACTTCTTCTCAGCTTGAAAGTTTTGTCCATACTGTTTTCTTCCTAAGGCTGTTTAGGTGTTGTATAGTCCTTGTCCATCACATTCCTTCTTAAATAATACATAACCTCTGAGAGCTGTTTTTAGCAGCTGTGTGTTCCTTTGCTGGGAGCACAGACTATTATGTTTCCTCTCCTGGATTTTGTGAAGGAGCTTATACATTTTTTTAAGGTATTTAAAATTGTCAGTTAAAGAGTCCTCTTATTGTGAAACCAAGACTTCTAATTCCAAACCTGTCTTTAAAAACCTTGCTATGTAAACTAGTTTACAGAACTTCATTTTGTAAATGCAATGCCCCCTGAGTGTGTTGACCTCTCAAAGCATGTGTGAGAGAAAAAAGCCAAAATGAGAATGGGAACATTCTTGTAGAAAAATTGATTCCAACAGCACAACACTTTTCTAAGAATGATTATTGCACTGGAAGATATTCAAGACTTGCAAGTTGCAACTAGATCCTGAATTTTGCTTTTTACCTTCTACTCAGTCTTTCTCCAGCCTTTTTTTTTTTGTTCAGATAACAAGTTTTCAACAACTTCTTTCAAAGATTAAAAACTTTCTTCTGAAGTGCTCTCTTCTGTGCATAGCTTCCCATGCCTTAGTCTGAGTTTCTTTTGAAACTAGGAAGGATCTGGAAAGGCTTTGCATTGAAATCTAGTTGCTTTTGAGGAAGCTCATGTTATTCTTCAGTTGTGTCTTGGTTCTCCCACACGGTGTGTGTGACCATGCTGTGGTTCTTAAGTCTTTTGCTACAGTGATTTGGTGCTTTACAGAAGATTATTATCAGGAAAAGGGCAGATAGGTAAGGACCTTTTCTAGTGCTGGAACCCAGTCAATTCTGTCTGTTTTTCTCCAGATTTTTTTTTCAGTTGGAATTAGCATCCTAGTTTTCTAATTAATTCAGAGAGCAAAACATAATTTGTCCTTCTAATATCTTCAACAACATGTTTGAAACAGAGGACAACACATTAGGAGCCAGATGCATCACCTGTGGAACAGCTAATTCTTTAAGTATTTTACCCAGTTTAGGAATTTGCAAAAGTTGGTGGGTATTTGTTATCCATGTAGGGTTTCAATGCTTGTGTGACTGCCCAGGCTTAAGGCCCAAATCTTGTTCCTGGCACTGCATCCAGGAGTGCAACATTTTTATGTGACTCTGTATACTGTCCAGTATATAGAGTTTAATTTTTAACTCTGCCTGTGTGACTTCCCTACCTAGGTTATATTTTTAGACGTAATTTTTGTGCCTGGAGGTACACCTAAAAAGGGACTGGGGCCTCTTTTGTACCTATCCCCAAAATGCAGATCCTCAGGACTCCTGCCATAATATGCTGTGGAGGCACTGGTGGCTGATGGCTCTCCTGTTTGCTGCAGATGAATTGTCTGGTGAACATCTGTTTCTAGGAAGTAGCTAGAGTCCTCTCTGCACCTCAGCTAGGATGCTCCTGGGCCTCCTTGTTCTGTGGGGGCTGATGGGACCCTTTCCAGAGCAATTTTGTGGTGTGAAACACAGGCAGAGTGGGATGGCAGCTGAGGAGGAAGTGTTGGTGTTTCTATTTCCAACAGCAAGTACCTAAATGAGTGTGTGAGAGGCCAGGATTCAGATTCCTGATGCTCGAGGGGACTTGCAATGCCACTGACAGCTGAGCTGTTCTGGAGGGCTCCTTTCAACTGCTCCTGGGCAGAGCTGCACAGGAGTGTGCCTGGGAGGGGATGGGCTGGGGGCTTGGTGGTTAGGGCTGCCAGGAGAAGGAAGATGGGTCAGCAGACAGTCCTCTGCATGGATAAAATCTTCCCTCCTTTGGGCTGTGGCTGGGGAAGAGGAGTCTCGTTCCCCTCTGTCCCTGCCCTGCTGATGCTCTCTGGCTCTGGGTGCCTGGCTCCCTGTCTGTGCCTGCTGTCTGTGCTGTTTGCTGTCCCTCTTGCTCAGGGCTGACTCACTTCCTGCCTTAGTAACTCATTTGAAACCTTCCTGTTTTCAAACTTCTGACTGCAAAGTGAAGCCATTTATGAAGCTCATGAGAGAAATGGTACCCGGCTGCCTGGTGCTACTTTGCATCACTTTCTTTTCACTTGAGCTGGCTGACAGGGGAATATTTTTACCTGTTGAAATGCTGCATCCATCTCAGGGAGCACTGTTTGTCTCAAGGGTAGGGTGCAGGCAACTCGAGGACTTGTCCCAGGGAGGGGAAGCGTGAGAGGAGATGGGGCCAGGATGCAGGTGTGGGAGCAAATCTCTGGGTGCACTGTGGTTTGTGTGGGGTCTGACTGTGGCTCTCAGACTCTTGTTTTCACAGATGTTAAAGCCAGTCACAGGAAGAGAATGAAGAGAATGACAGACCTGAGTAGAACAGCTCTGGCAGGTTTTAAAGCACTGGGACAAGGACAAGGAACCTGGCTGTCATGAGGGACACAGAGCAAAGCTGCAGGGGCTGTGGGTTGTTCTGGCAGCACCCCAGCCCTCTGGGCAACTGTGGAGCAAAAATCTTCTTTTAGGAGAAGAAATATGTGCATGTACATGCACTCATGTACACAAACAGGCTCTAGGGGGAAGGTTAATACCTCTGTATGAATTTCTGCAGGCATTTCCTACTGGGAACATTTCCCATTTTAGAAAAACATGTCATGGAGGGTGCCTCAGCTCTCCTGTCTTGGCATGTTCCTCCCTCTTTTGTGAGCTCTGTCCATGAACAGAGCTCTGGCTTCTGGAGGCTGCACAGGTCATCAGGAGCACACAGAAGAGCTGTTTCTGCTGTCCCCTCTCCTCTCTGCTACCCAGGCATGCCTGACAGCTCTTCAATGCTTGCACAACAGGTAGGAGCACTGTGTCCTAATTTATATGCCTGTCACAGTGGGTGGTGAAATAGCTAATCAAATCCTACCTGGCTTGTGATATGACCATAGCCTTTGTAAATGTACCAAGTGGTCTGTGAAAGGTGCATGATTTATAAAGTATTTCCTCAGTTTGTCTGTCAGCCCAAGCTCTCTTCAATGTATTGGGTATTAAAGCAACGAGACAGAAATCAGGGGAGAGCTCATCAAATTTGTCAGCCAATTCAGCTTAAAGAAACCAGACAACTAGATGCACAAAAGTAAAGAATGATATATGTATGTGTATAAGGCTCTGTATCATAGCAAAAGACCCACAGAACTAACCTCTCATGGGAAACGAATTGAAAGTTTGCTTTTAAGAGTATTGAAGAAGAAATTCCAGTTTCTTCAAAAGTAATGAGGATTTTTCCATTGTTTTCAATGGGACTAATCTCCAGCTCCTGTTGGAATTCGTAACTGATACCTCACTGCCTGTCACAAAGAAATACTCTAAGCAGGGATGAAAGATTTATGAAATCATGCATGAAATGACTGTATGTCTACTCTGCTTTCTGAAGGCTGTATTTTTGTGGAAGATATTTTATATACAGGACATGATTTATCTCTGATGCCTGCATGTTTTATACTTCTGTAAAGATTTTAACTCCCTTCTGGGAGGACCTTCTCTCCCAGTGAAAGAAGGAAGTAATCTTCTTCTGTTGGTAAGGAATACAGTGAACAGCAGTAAGAGAGCAGAGAAGCTGGAACTATCAGGTGGTCTGGCACCTGGGCTGTGATTTAGTGCCCTTAAAATGCACTGCATCACCATGCATGTGTTTCTGAGAGTACTGCACTCAGGGCTGTAGTGTTATCTTGCTTGGCTTAACATAATATTGCCTCAAGAGATTCCAGCCACTCAGTTAGGCTGAGATCGAGACTTCCTGTCAAAAAAGAAATTAATTTAGTCAAAACTTTCCAGATGGTCAGGAGCACAACAGGCTGCCAGTCTCTCCCACTCTGAACTAACTTTCTTTTCCTTGTCCCCCTTTGGTCCCTGCATTTGTTTCACAAGCAAAGTGAAGAACCTGTCCTGTCATCCTTGCCCTCTAAAGGCCTCTGTAAATGTTTTGGCTTTACTGTACCTCTTCCTGCTTTTGCTTGGAAGATGTGCCGAGGACTGAGGAAAGTGCTGCTCTCCCAAGGGACTTGGGTTCTGTTCAGCTGCTCTCTGCTTGAGGTTATCCAGCTGTGACACATGCACACAGTGACACTTACCTTTTGGGACACAGGAAACCTGAATTATCTTTACTTAAAGAACCAGCAAGGACATACTGCTCAGCAGGGAATACATTAATTTAGTTCAGTGTCTTTTACAAAGAAGTTCTTAAATCCGAGACTGGAGTGAGGAGGCATTTTGAAAGTTGTACAAGTGAGCACTGCAAACACAGCTGAATCCCAGCCTGAGATTTCACTGTTCCTCTGTGCCAGTGCAATGACTCATTCAAATTAATCTAAGCATCTTTACTGATAAGCCCTACTAGAGCCTTGGCTTCTCTGTGCACAAAGGTGACCCAGGGCAGCATCTGAGAGCTCAGACAATGGTATTTTTTTAGCCCATCAGATCTCTCATGCTGCTGAAAAGCAAAATCCCAGTTTCACATGCTTTTGGGATCTGTCTTTTGTTATATATTTTGATGTGGGTATTAAAATGGTGAGTGGTTTTGTGTCTGAAACCTCTGCTCTAATGAATTGTAACTTGTGTGTTAGCCTAGCTGAGGATCTGTACACCAGATCTTGGGATGAAACAAAAGTACATATGGATGGTACATATTTCTTCTCTGAGTATGGGCAGCCTGAACTTCTGTACTCACTCAGAGGAATGTGGTTATTAACAATAAATACCTTTCAAATTGTCCTCTTCTCCAGGGTAGCTGATACATACATGTGCATGCTTTTGTGGTAACCCCTGGGGCAAGTGCAGCAGAAAACATCAGAGCTGTCGTGGAAAGTGTTTGATACAGTTTTTTGTGCTGGGAGAGTGTTCTCTCTGCTTGCAGATATGCAATACATGAGAAAGTGTTCCTAGCTGCTTCCAGACTCATAGCTGGAGCACATCTCTTTGTCTTCAGAAGTTGTGTGTGAAGGAGAACCTCCTGGAATGTATCCTAGAAAAGTCCCCTGGCCTTACTGGGATGAAGACAACCAGTGGAGAGGGTTTGATTTCCTGTTGGTGAGTCCTGACAAAGTACCCATCTGAACTGGGAAATGTTGGAGGTGGTGGAGGTTTACTCTTCCGGGGCTAAATCCACAGAGTTAAATGCTGTCAACCTGTTCTGAGTCTGTGAACGGGGCTTGGAAAAACCTGTCTAATGCCTGGTAAATAGGAATCTACATGGAACAAAACAAGTCTTGTCACTTGCCAGCTTTGCCAGAAAAGCCCATGGGAGGAGTGGGCACTAGAGTTTTAAGCAACCTTTCTCTCTCAGAGACAATCTGCCTCATGTCAATGGTGAGCAACGTTGGAATGGAGTACGCAATCCGTGCTGCTGCTTCTGCTGTGTTTGTGGATAAATAAAAGCATTATCTAACCAGACATCTAATTCCACTCCTTTTTAATAAGCTGAACACACACTCTGACTACCTCGGTGCAGATATGGAGAAGTAGATTTGTTTATGCTGGTATCAACCATCAGCCACCTCATTTTGATGCCACAGATGTTAGGCTGCAAGTCTAATGTCTTCTCCTTTAGGGTCTCACTTTTTGTTTAGACTTTAAAACGGTATTCAAATGAGGTTTTGACCGAAACTGAACCACTAGGTACTTGAAAGCTAAAGAGCTTATCAGGCATCTGATAATGTTTTCAGGATTTCCCCAGATGAGACCGCGTAGTGCACAGACAGGAAGGCGAAGTATCGAGCGCCTGACCAGAGCTTCCTCCTGCGCCGGAGCGGGGCTTTCTCTGCCTTGGGTCCCCGAGCCTGCATGCACGGGCTGAGCCTTGAAATGTGAAGGATGAACAGCAGCCAAATCCCCCAGCTGAGCCCTCGGAGCAGGGCGGATGGAGCTGGCGGGTCCGCAGAGCAGCGCTCACCTGTGCCCGCGCCGCGCTCCCTCCCTGGCACATCAGCCGGGAATCGGAACGGGACTTTCCAGGGCTGTGAACGTGTGAGCCGAGCGATGGAATGAACCCACATGCAAATGAGCTCTGACTCCCTTCCCTTTATAAATGTACCATGTTTCTGAGAGAGAATCAGCTCCTGCAGTGTGGCAGTCCAGGAGGGCACCTTGGGCCGGCAGGGTCTGTCCCTGCTGCCGGTGCGGGTGCAGTGGTGTAAAACAGAAAACCAGAGATGCAAACCTGTGGCGATGGAAGAGGAGCAAGGAAAATGGAAGAGAAAAAGCTGAAGAGTGGGAAAAAGATAAAATAAAATGAATTTTGGGGATTCCACTGTGAGTAAGAGCCAAAAAAAAAGTAAGCTGATTTATTACGTGTTTGTCTTCTGCCTGGGTGCCGGTACACTTTGTGTACGTGAAAGGTAATTTGCACATTAAAGATTGAATCAAAATGTCAATTTCTTCCTCCATTCCTCCAGTTCTGAACCAGGATAGTTCTGTCAGCTTTGATGGGTTTTAAAAATAGGAAATAACTTCATTTTGCACTTTTGATACTTGTATTTTTACTAGCTGTAATGTATATAGATGGCTGATAGTGTAAATATTGTTTTTCTTAGTGATTTATGCCTAGTGTGTATTTTGCCCTGTATTCTTTCTCCAATTCAGTGAAAAAATGCAGAAAAAATCAGTGAGTTCTACATCAAAAAATGAAATGGAATATGCAATAATTTTTATCATCCATGAAGGAAAATGGTTTGTTGCACAAAGTACTGTGTTGGAAAATGTGATTGAAATGGAGACAAGACAACTGAACCTCAAGATAAGCAGAGTGGGGTAATTCTACTGCAGAAGAAATTGAGTGTTCGTTATTTGTGGAATAGAAATTGGCAGCAGAAATGTAACTGTCTCCTAAAATTAAAAATGCAGCCAGAAAATAACTGGAAGTTCCAGGAAGCATTTTGGGAACAAATGCACTTATTTCTGCAAAACCCAAAATATGTGTTTGGGCTAATTTGATTCATCCTGAGATGGGAATTTTTTTTCATATAAGAATTAACCAGTCCAGATTATTTAATTTTTTTTTCTCTGTGGTGTGGGAACAATGAAAGTGTGTGTAGTTGCAGGGCCAAAGGCGTTATGGACCTGTTCCATTTTTCATCCTGAAGGGTTCAGGGGAAAGAATATCTACAGTTCCTCATCTGACATTGCCTGTGGTCTTCCCTGACATGGGAGAACCCGGGAGCAGGACGTGCCTGACACCAGGTATCTGTGTCTGCTGTGATACTGGCAGAGCTCCAGGAGCAAAGCTTAGGTGTGACTTTTCTATCAGCCTGAGCTGAAACTTTGGCCTTGGATTTTTCATGGGTGAAGATGATCTTTATAGAGCACAGAAAAATCTTCTGTGTGTGAACACTCTGCCTATAAACTTGTATATGAGCTGTGCTGAGAGGGATTAACAATATTTAAAATTAAGATAAGGGCAGTGTTTGCCTTGTACCTAAGCACCAGGGTAAAGACTTGTGGATTCCTAATGGGAAGGATGGAAGGAGACCTGGTCAGTAGAAAGGGTGAGATTGTTTTTGGTGTGAGGTAACCCTATGTGAGAGCAAGGCAGGCTCCCCACAGCCCAGCACACCAGGCAGCTCCTACAGGAACTGGAATTCCTATGGAGAGCAATGAGGCTGCCTGTCCTGGGCTGGGTGAAATCAAAGAAAGGGGTAATTTTTAAATGGAGAGGCCCAAATGTTCGGGTTTTAAAGGTTGAGCTCTGGGTTCATGAGGCTGGGCAGAGGTTTTCAGGGCGTGAGGCTGATCTGGAGCTGCTGCAGGGATGCTCAGGCCTGCAGAACTCTGTCCCTGCAGGACACCCTGGCTTTGCAGAGCACACAGCCCATGGCCTGCACCGAAATTCCAGCTCTGCCCTGCGGCACGGCTGAACCTGAGAGCTTCTGCTGGCCTTGAGTGTTTGCCTGCTTCTGGTGCCACTGTGCTCCTTTCTGCCTGTGAGTTTTCCTCTTTCTAAAAAAATTTCAGAATTTCTAGAATAACTTCATCTTCCATTTCGCCCTCTTGTTTCAACTGCCCAGCTGTCAGTGTAGCTGTGAGACATTTATTTTTCTGCTAGCTGTGGGGAAAATGTATTTAACGAAATAAGGGTGAAAAAGGTGCTTTATTCTCCTAATGAAATGGGACCATATTCATATTTTATTTCAAGTTCCCTATCTGTGTTAATTAATTATCACCCATGATGAGCTCATTTAGTATCTGGATTTCATGTGAAGCTGCAGTAGATAATTGACTGGTTAAAAAGCATTAAAATCTCACTCTTTGGTTATCTGTTTGGACAAACCTAGATCTTTTACTAAAAAGAAAGATTGTAATGGCAGCATAGAGAATAAAAGTAGGGAATGGTAAGGAAAATGCAGAGGATTTACACATTGCAGTAACTTGATGGCTTTAGGATCTTTATTTTTCTCTTCCTGTTAAAACGTATTTAATTAAAAAGAAAAGAAGAATACAATAGAATTCTTCTTACAGAAGAATGGTCTTCAGGCAGATAACATTATTCAATCACTCTAAAAAGATTTGCCTTTTGGTGTAGCAGTAAAACTTTATAGGATGATTGTCTATTAAATATCTGTCCTGTAGGAATTGTTAAATCTGGTATAATAATATCTCCAAGCTTTGAGGTACTAAGGGACCTTGCTGGAATAGAACAAAATAATGTTTTTCCAAGAAGTAGATTTATGGCTCATTGGAAAGACTCACCTCCTCACTGCTCTTGCAAAGGCAGAACAATATAATTTTATGGGCTGTCTTCTTGTTTGCAAATGCATGAATTTAATCCTTGAGTAAATGGGTTCTCAGAGGGAGGGAATTGTTCCTGGAAGGACAGTGAAAGGATAAAGAATGTCACATATGAAGTTCATACAGGGTCAAAGCAGAATGTGGCTGAAACTGGTATCATGTTTTTTAAGATGAGAGATAACTATTGCACAGTACAATTATATTAAACTCTGCAGGCAAATTGAAAGTGAGAATGTGACCTTTTGTCCTACTTAGTTAAAAAAAAAAACCCTGTAAAGACAGCTTACCTGGAAAATGGCCGTGGAATTATGAGGATGTGCCCTTCTGCACCTTTCCTTAGGGATTTCACTAAAACATCAGGTGTGCTGCTGGAGAGCTGGGCTGTTCTGTTCTCCCTGGGGACACCTGTGGGACAGATCCATCCCAGAGCTCTGAGGGGGAGTGGAGCAGTGTCAGAGCAGGTCCAGCTGCCTCCCTGCCTGGGGCTGTCTGCCCTCCAGCCCTTCTCCCTGGGAAGAGGCAGCTCCAGCCTCACCAGGCAGGGCACAGGGGATTCGGGCTCCTGTGAGAGCAGGGCTGGGGAGCCCCCAGTGCTCTGCTGGCCTGGGCAGCTTGGAGCTACTGCAGCTCTTCTGTGCTTCATGGAGGGGCATTTCATATTTCCCCATGTCATTACTGTTGGAATCCAGGGCACAGAGAATGTCTCTATGCCTGTTTTAAGAAATTCTGACCCTCAGCAGAACACTGCTTTTAACCTTCATCCCTGGAAAAAATTGCCAAAACTTTGGGATGAGTCAGAGCACACAGGTAGTAATATATAGTAGTAGCAGTTTATAATTTGGGTGAAGAATTTAGGGTTTTAGGATTTTAATACGAGAGTGAATAGGAGACAAGATGGAGGATTTTGGGTGTTGTCTCTTCTTCCTTCTTGTCCCTCTTCAGCTCCATTTTCTGTAGTACTTGTGGCAGAAAGTTATTGGTTAGAGTAAGCAGTAATGTGGAAGTTACGTGCATAGATTAGTAGAAGTTATTGGTAGAAAAGTAGAAACAAAGTACATGCTAGAATGTAATTGGGTTAAACATCTTTAAAATGCCTTGGTTTGGGTGTTTGGGGTCCATTTTGTGCCTTGCTTCTCACATGCTAAGTCTGGTGTGCAGACAGTGTGCTGAACTGAAGATAAGATAAGAATAAACAAAAACCTGAAGACCGAGAAAGAGAGTCCTGCTTGTTCTTCATCCTTGGAAAAGAACTCAGCAGGGGAACCCCCTCCAAAGGGCCCAGAGGGTTGGGTTCCCACACTTGTTGGGACCAAAACACCCCAACAATTTCCTGGCTGTGCCATGCCGAGTGCCAGAGCTGTCTGTACCCAGCCGGGTGCTGGCCACGGTGCCCAGCTGGTGCCAGCTCCTCCTCTGCAGAAATGGATGGGCAGGCTGTCCCAAGGGAGAGACACTTCCACCCTTTCTTCTTCCTGACCTTTTCTCTGCTTTAGATAGGGTGTTTTATTGATGACCATGAGATGTTTTTCCTGCTTGGGACTGAAAGAGGGATTGCCACAGAAGGGCCACTCTGCTAGTGAAGGTCTTGCTTCATTGAGTCTGCAGTGATCTTAGCAAGCAGTATTCCAGTGACAAACCAGAAATATCAGACAAGCAAAATTTATTGGTATAGTACCTTATTTTAAAGCTGCAGATGAAATTTTGTCTTATTTGGGGGCCTTAGCAATATGTTACTTTTGTTAATTTGACTTTTCTTTCCTGTCTCACAGAGTTAAGTGCCAGATGGGTAGGACTGAGCTGGGCTGTGGGTACCACACAGCAGTTACTTAGCAAATCTGTTTGTTCAGAGGTTTTCCTCCCAGCAAGAGAAACAGTTAAAGAAGTATATTTTTAATTTCTGTTGTTTGGTTGACTGGTTCAGCAGCCTGTGAAGACAGTTTGAGCTGTAAGGACATGGGAACACTGCTGCCTTTTCTGCCAACACTGCTGGGGCTGCATGTGAGGCTGATGTACTGGCAAAGTGGCATGGGGTGTCAGCAAGGATTGTTCACTGAAAAAAATACTTACTTATAACTTAATAAAATCAATGCTAAATCAAAATAATTCTATTTGAACCATTCTGTTAAGTAAATTTCCTTCAATTTAGTTTTTAAAGCTAAAAGATTTAATCTGAAATCCCCCTTGACATCCAAATATTTTATTTCAGACTAAATATTCTTTTCATTGAAGCCAAAGAGATTTTTTTTCTGAGACCTTGTCTCACTGGAACAAAAAGAAGTATCTTTAAAATATTCCAAATAAATCTGATTTTTTTTTTATAACTTACCCAGCACTATTTATATATAGTCCTATATGCATCTAAAATCTAATTTACAGATCATCCAACATCTTATCCCACCTATTTTTCCTCAAGAATTCCCAGTTTGGGGTATGTAGTTTATTGAAACTTGTGACTTCTCTTAGGTTTGTCAGAGATGAAGAGGTGTTTCCTTGTGGGAGATGTCAGCCCTGACCTCCAGCATGTTTGAGCAGTGTTTTTCTGTGGTCCTGCCTTTGGGTGAGATTGTCACCCTGGCATGAGGATGTCCCATTTGACAAAGCTGTTGTGCTGGAGGCTTCTCCCTGCCTTTTTGCCACTCAGACTCTGATGACTCTGCAGGGCTGCACCAGTGCCAGATTTCCTTCCTCTGAGCTTCTGATTGGATTATTTTGTTAACAAGATTGCTGAGTGACTGTGGAAGATTTTACCTCTGTGTCTGTGTAGTTGTATTTAAAAAAAAAACTAAAGGGAAAAAAGAAGGAAATTTATAACTCACCTCTTTGAAATTCTCAAAGGCTTCCAGGAAAGTGCAAAATGTTTTACTGTTTTATTCATTGGCTATAATTTTTTTTTTTTTTTTTTGGTTACTAGGAATTCTGCAACGTGTTAGGGCACATTGTGCCTGTGTGTGTGTGGCCACTTCTGGTGTCAAAGGAATATATAAAATAGCTCATTTTTCAAAATATATGTCTTGGAGCCATTATTCTGCTTCTGACCTGCAGTCTGGGTACAGCTGATTTGCTGCAGTGAAGTTTTCACTCTTGTTTTACAGCCCCTGGAAGAAGGCCAGGCACTGGAGAGAGGCAGCAGGAGTATGAGATACTGCCGTGGGTTGGGACAGCCTGAAAATGAATGTCATTTATTCTCAGCTTTGAGAACTGAATTCCATGGGTTGTAATTGAATCTGCTGTCAGACCCATGGGGCTCAGTTCTTCAGCTTGGATATTTCTGTCTTCACACACACAGGAGATCAAAGAAGCTCTTGATCATTCACTACCTCTTCTGGATGGTGATAGCAGCAAGCAGGAGAGGAAGCACAACTGATGTGAATCATTTCAGCAGGGAGGGGTCATTGCAAAGGCCTGGCTCTCTCAGGATAAATGGCTGTGCAGTGATTGAATCCCTCCTGAGCTCATGGGCTCTGTGCTGCTGCTCACTGTTTGATTAGCTTGGTTCTTTCATTGTTATCAAGGTTGCATGTAAATCCCTGAGGTACTGTTGGTTGGATGATGGTCCCCAAACCCTGCTGAGTGGTGCAGCTCTCCTATGGAGCTGTGCTGAGCTCCTTTAGACCCTGGAAAACCTGGACCTCCCTTGGGCTGAACACTAAATTTGCCAGCTGATAATCTGCTGTACCCTGCTCTCTTGGCACGACTGCTGTGCATTTACGGCTTCATTTGCTTTGTCTTGTGCCAAATGCTCATTTCTGACAGAAACTGTGACCATAAAGATTATTCATTCGTACCAGCCAGCCAGCCCACTTATATAAACACAGATTTCCTTTCCTGAGGTTGGTGATGTGCTCTCAAGGTGTTTGGTTTAGGGGGTTTCCAGTGTAATTAGTGGTGGCAAGGTAAGTGCTGTTTGAAGGCTTGGTAGCACAAACATCCCTCTGTAGGGGAATTAATTCAAGTCACAGGTTGGTGTTTTTTCTTGGAGGACCTATGTTAAAATTTTTCATTCAGGGATCAGGAAAAGTAATTGTTGTCTTTAAGCTGTAAAGAGTTACGATTACCAATGAGCTTTCCATCTCTTTCCTGCAATAATAACACCTTCTAAATTACATTTTTCCAACTCAGTAAAGTGGATCATACACTGATCTTATCCCTGTGTTACAAAGCTTTTAAGGGCATAGAAATGCTAAAATCCCACAGGTGCAGGAAGAGCGTGTTCAGCTGAGTAGCTTAAAACTGCCACGTGCCTTTCATTCTGAATATGTATTTACACACAAAAAAATCAGATATTAATCACTGTTGCCTGTAGATACAGATGTACCTTCATACTGATATACTTTTCATATAAATTTTTATCCTAGGTGTTGAAGAGTTTCAGTTGTGGCTGTCTGAGATGTATTGTGCTCACCAGTTTAGAAATTACAGTTCTTGAAAGAGCTCACTGGTTTCACCAGCTCCTGCTGTGGGAATATCCATTAAACAAGATGGAGAAACAGAGCAAAGGATGATATTGAAACTTTTCCTTTTATTTTCATCTATCATCCCTGTCAGAAAGAGGAAGTGAAATTTGAGGTCAGAGTTGGCAAAATGTTCAAAAGAAAAGAGATCAGTGGAACAATTTACAGTGTGTCTGATGCAGGCAGTGTGGTGGATATTAGGTGCTGCAAAACTACATCCCCTTCCTTCACTGTGAAGCCTCAGGGCAGTGGTGCAGCAGAGCAGGTGATGTGTGCATGCTGGTAACAAGGCCACGGATGAAATCAAGGAGTACAGAAGTCTTTGGAGTCCCATCTATGTGACAAAACAAATATGGTGTAAGTAATGCTCTTTTTTTCTTCTCAAAAGCCTGCAGTAAGTAATGAACTAGTAATAGCAGTGTTGATGCTGTCTCAAACTAAGCTTAAGTAGTTAAAATGCAGAGGGTGAACAGGTCACTGTCATGTGGGCAGGGAGCACACACAGGGCTGTTGTTACCCTGCTGATGGCTGGTGCTGGTGCTCACTGCTGGGGCCAGGGGGTACCCTGGGTGGGCCAGAGCTGTGTGTGTACCCCCAGAGTGTGTTTCTTCACCCCCACAGACGCACAGGTCACCATGCCTTTGGCACACTGCAAATGGGATGTCACTACCAAAAATGTGGCGGCCACATCTGCCTGGCGCTGAACCTTCCCAAATGCACGGAGTGGCTGTGCCCAGGGGAGAGCCAGGAAACCTCTGTCTATCTTTGGGCCCCAGCTCTCCTTGAATGATGGCCTTTCATGTAGGAAAGCTGTCTCATAGCCTGTGTGTAATGGAAAATTAGATGGTCCATGTGTCCTGAGCAAGTCCATGTTCTGATCATAGCGTTCATGTGGAAAATGGTAAAGGAAAAAGCTGTTTCCAGAGTTCAGTATTCTCAAGCTTTTTTCCTATCACAGCTGCCTGCATGTTTTTGTGCTCTACAGTTGCTGCTCAGTGAGAGAACAGATGAGAAGGAGCAGGTACAGAGCTGTTTTGGAAGCAGATGCCAGCCTGCCTTCCAGCCCTGCATTCACCACCATTGTGTGCTCCTCCTCAGGCCCAGGCTGCCCCAGCCCCTTTGAGGCTGCCTTGCCCTTCACAACAAGGCATCTGCTCTGGGGATATTCTTGATATATTGAAACAAGGTCAGTTTTCTGCTCCCAGGCTGTCCTACTGACAGCACTGTGGCTTTCCAGCAGAATAGAAAGTATTTTTAGTGTGTGTTTTCAGTGTAACCTGTCTCATTCTGCTGCCTCACAAAATACCTGTTTATTCTGCTTCTCTCTAACTGGGGCAGCCTCAGCGTGGCCCAGCCTGCATCTCACACCCTCAGCCTGCACAGAAAGGAATGCACGGTCACAGTGCTGAAGGTAAAATGACTGAGTGCCTCCTCTCCCAGGGTTCTGTCAGATGTACAACATGTCAGGGTATGGTAATGGATCTAAATCTTTACTGAATCTACCAGCTCCATGCACAACCACCAGAAGCATCACTGTAACTCGTCTGGAGGATTTATCTGTTGCTCCAAACATTTAATTCCAAAGTGAAATTCTGATTTTTCACTTTATTTTTCAGTACAGAAGCATTCAGGTGACTTCACCTGAATTTTTAGTGCTGGAATAGAATGAAACCTACTTTTTGGCACAAGTAAAGCTTTTCCTAAAAAGATATACTCTCTCTATGTCTCTTTTAAACTGTTCTACGACACCTTCTGGTGTTTATTCACAGATCTCACTCTCTTTATTTTGTTCTGAATAAATCAAAGGGCTGAATCCCCCTGGCACAGCTCTGGCAGACCAGCAGGGCCTACATTTTTACAGACTGAGAGACCAAACACTTTAAGTGGAGAAGCCCTGAATTCTCTTGCATGCTTTTTGCTTTTGACTTGTGGTTTTCTGCTTACTATTCACAACAAACAAATGAGGACAAACACCTACATACTTCTTCTTCTTGTAGGAGCATGCCCCAGTGTCACCACACTGCTTGTGTGGTTTGCTGCCTCCTCCTCCCTTCACTGATATTCTGTTCTTGGTCCTTGATCCACCCCTGCCTCTCTCAGGGCATATCTCCTGAAGGTTTTCCTGCTCTTCTCTCCTGTATGTTGTGTATTATCTCTTTTCCTTAAAAAAAACCCACAAACCTTTTTTTTAGCTCATTCCTCAAGATTCTCTTCTCCTTGCTCCGAGATAATGCTTGGATCTGGTGAAAAAAAGCAAACCTCCTGTGCTGGAGGGGCTGATGAACTGCTTCAAAAGCAAAATGGGAACAAAGAGCAAAGCAGCACAGGAGAGGAGCTGCAGGTAAGGGGAGAAGGTGCCCTGTGGCATTGGCCACTGCTGCCTTTTGCTGCCTCCACCCATCACCCTGCCCTTGAGCTCTGCCTTTCTTCCTCACCCTGTTGTGCCTCTCCAGGTGAATGCTGGGCAGAGCTGAGTGAGGGCTGCAGGGGGGGGCTCTCAGCAGGTGATTCCAGGCAGTGGCTGTGCCCTGCACACTGCTCTGTCCCCTGCTCCTCGGGACTCCAGGACACGCAGCCCTTGCAGACCCTGGCTCATCTTTTTGGCTAGCATCTCTTTTTCCTTCCAGGAAAACTATGAGTTTATGTTGGGCTCAGTAATCCTGATGTCTGCACAGCTGAGGGAAATAGCACTTCACTGAGAGTGTGAGTGCCTCTACAGCTTTGGCATCTCGTCTGCCTTGGGGAAGAGACAGCAGGGCTCAAATCTCTGTAGTCACAGAATGCTGACTAAGGTCAGTGGTTTGCAGTGACTCACAATCTGTTTTTCTGGCAGCCCAACCATACAGCAGGTTGTGCTTTTTTTATCTTCTGTTTCTTTCCTTGAAAAAAGCCTCCACATCAGAAAAGTTCATGCCTAAAGATATACAGGAAGGTCTGACCCCTTGACAGGACACATGCATGCCAGTACAGAATTCTCTGTTCACTGGCACCCCTTCCTCACTCTGCTGTGCTGGCCTATTTTCACCCTGGCAATGAGAAATTTTTATAACTTACATGATAAAATATATTTACTAGGTTGTCTTTCTGGTAGCCATTATTTTTTTCCACTTTCTGGTCACTTACTGCCAATGTGGAAAGGGATGTTGGGCAAAGCCAGATGAACAGTGTTGTGCCAGGATCTCACTGAGTGACTGAGATATTTCTGCCTGCCATGAAGTATCTAATTTCTAAAGTGAGGGACTTTTCCACCTTTTATTAAAATTTCTATTCTGTGCTAAATATAGTACTTCAACTGCTTCAGTACCTATGAATCATAGAATGGCTTGGTTTGGAAGGAATCTGAAAAATCATCCATTTCCAACCCCCTGCTATGGGCAGGGCCACCTTCCACTAGACCAGGATGCTCCTGGCCCCATCCAACCTGGCCTTGAACATTTCCTTGAGTACTTGGAATTAGTAAAAAAGTGTAATTTATTAGAAGAATCTGCCCTAATAGCTTTTTAAACTTTCCTTTTTCTAACTTTTATTTAAAGTTTTTTTCTGACTTAGTTCCCCTTGGTTTTTCTTTGTCTCTTACCCCAGAATAATTTTGCAGCAAACAAGCATACAGTCATTGGGAAAGGAAGCTGTTTCATTTCAAGATGTGAAGGTAATTTTAAATCACATTACCTTGTCCAGAAGATTTGTCTGTATGGATCAATATCTGCTGCTTGCCTGTAAACTCCTCTGCTGTGCAGGTGATGGCAGAGCAACAGGAGCCTTCAAACATCACCAGCCCAGCAGGAGGAAGCACTTCCACTGTGCTCTGGAGGCACCTCTCAGAAGCAGGTTGCAGATAAATGAAGCAATGTGAATAAAACCTGTAAGCACTGAGATGGTTTTTTCCATATTCATAATAGTTATGAATCATAATGATCATTACCAATGATCATTAGTAATGATCATTAATTTGTTGTTTAGAAAACCACAGCCAAGCATTTCCACCTTCCACAGATAGCAATTCAATTACTGTTTTGGTGGAGTTAAATCTCTTGGTATTCCTCTGAGAAATTGAATCCTTTATTTATTTTTGTTTTGTGGACTGGGACACAGGGACATACTTGCCTGAGGGCACAAAATGATTTCATTTGAAGTTTTGTAGGAGTTTTGCCATAGTCAATACCACAGGTTGAAAGGAGGCTCTCAGTGCTGTCCTTTGATTAGACCTCCCCCAAATAGGTGCCCAGAGTGCAGAAATGTCTATTTTCTGCTCACACCATTGCACAGAACATTGCTCTGCCTATTCAAGCCAGGGAGAGCTCCTACAGAAGAAGAAGCAGCCTCCTGGTGCCCAGCAAGCCCTGAACACCACAGGAGGGAGGGAGGAACACCTAAATCACAGCCTCTCCTCCAAGGCTCCTGCAGTATTTTACACTTTCCCTTGTTTTTCACGTTTCCTTTCTGCATTTTCCTGTCCAGGCTCAGGCAGGGAAGAGTTTTTCCTGGGTACAGACATCTGTGCCTCTTGGGGCATTCTTAGTCCCACTGCTGCCAGTCCAGCAGCCCATTCAGAAAGCCCTTCAGAGCAAGCCGAGGCTGTGGCACGTCCCTTGGTGCCTGGGGACTTGCACCAGGCTGGGGCTTGGCAGTGGGAATTTTTATGTTTTCCAGCATGAAAACAAAGCTCTTCTCCTGACTGGGATCTCTGGCACTGCTGACAGCATTTCCTGGGGTCCTGTCAAATAACGAGGAGCAGTATTTTCTCTAAAAACCAAGACTCATATAAAAAGTTTCTAAGCTGTGTTTATGAAAATCTTGGACTCATTTGATTAGGAGCTTGAATCTGG
Source organism: Dicaeum eximium (assembly GCA_013396995.1). Taxonomy (NCBI): domain Eukaryota; kingdom Metazoa; phylum Chordata; class Aves; order Passeriformes; family Dicaeidae; genus Dicaeum; species Dicaeum eximium. Next base: position 83,186 of record VWZP01007284.1, read on the forward strand.
TCAGACTCCTTCCAGCTTCCCCACTTCATCTTCATTTCTGTAGGATACTGCAGCTGCTCTGACGAAAAACAGTTATTTAAAAATTTGCTCGTATCTATGGCAACCTCCATGAACTGTATTTCAATGGAAAATCTAAAAGAGCGCCAGAAGTTTCTTAATAGGATATTTATGAAGATTTTAGTCTCTGTATGTTTTAAAATTGAAATATTCAATTTTTAAAGGGGGGGTTTATCAGAATCTCATTAATTTTGGAAACGCATTTTTATTGTAAGGACTGCTGCTTAGCTTTTTTTTCTTTTTATTTATTTATTTATTTAAAATTTGTTTTGGTTTGGTTTGGTTTAAGATTCCTCTGGTTGCTTTAACTCTTCAGAGCCTTAAGACCTGGAGCACTTTCCAAGTGCCAGCCCCTCCCTCCTGTCTGTGCCTGGCCCCCACTCTGCGTTGCAGACCCTGGATTTTACTGGAGGAACAGGGAAACAAGTTGTGTTGGCACAAGGCTGGAACAGTGCTGGGGATCTCAGACTTTGCCTTCCTGCAGTAAATAACTCAGGGGGTTCACTTAGCCCTTTGCCCATTAATTGCCTGGTGTTTGTCTGCTCTGAGAGAAACAAATAGATGTGTTTGTAGTTGGGTTATTTGGTGCCTCCATGATATTTCAATGTTCTTTCTCAAAGGCACAAACTACCACAGGATACTCAGTTTGCCTAGGCACAGCCCCAGTAGTGTTTAACCTCCCACACAACTCACCTTGGAAAGGTTAAATTTGCAAATCTGCTATTTTTCTTTTGTTTTCTTCCCTTTTCCTTTCCTCTCTGCCTTTACACCTTCAAATGCATGAGGATAAAATTGAGGAAGCCTTGCTGAAACACACAGTCTGCTGCCCTAAACCCCTGGAGCCATGCTGATACCTTCTGGTGCCTCCGAAGTGTGGATTAGGTCTAATTAATACTGTTTCTTGATCAATGGTTTTGACACAAGTGCATCGAAGGGATTTATGTAATTACTGCTGTAACAGCAAGGGATTTTTGCTAGGCAGCTCCCAGTGCTGCAGCAGGGAAGTTTGCTCCTAGTGACAGGATTTTTGTCTGCTGTAGGTGGCTGCCACATCACTCTGGAGTTTTTGTTTGTTTTTCCTTTTTCCTGGACAGGTTTGCAGCTGCTGGTTTGCAGTGGAAGATGTCTAAGGTGTGGGCAAACACTTTCCTCAGGTGTCACAGGTTTGTATAACTGAGCATTGGCACCTTTTGTCTGATTACTCCTGAAGTGTTCACTTTTGGAACTGCCTCACAGTGGGTTATAATGAGGAGGTGTTTTCAAGGTATTCAAAGAGGATTTTTCTGTTTCTTTATTGTGTTCTTGAAAAAAAAACTTGAATTGATCACATCTCTCTCAATACATCTGAGGGGAAACAGGCAAAGGATGTGAAACATTCAACAGCCTCTTGCCCTCCTGTTCTGGGTGTTGGAGGACTGACATTGTCTCCACTCTCCTCTGGGTACAGTGGCCTTCAGTGTTGGATCCACTTGTCTGTGGCTGTAATCAGATGGGACAGAGAGGAATATCTGTCTGTCAGACAGGGCTCTGAAAGGGGAACTGCACCACTGCAAAAAAGAGTAAATTAAATTATGGGGCTTTGCAGTCCACTGACTGCACCAAACCAACTACACTTTATTTAGGGTTGTGAAGCTCTGATGGAACTTGGAAAAAGCTGCCAAAAGGGCTGGAATTCTGTATTGGAGTGGAAAGTCCCTGATACAATAAGAAATTACAAGGACCAAAGAAAACAAGACTGTGTGGGATCTTAAGGATTCCTCTGGTCTAGCCCATGCAATGTGATAAAAGGCACAGAGAACCAAGGAGATGCAGGGCTTGGGTTCAGGGCTGGATCTAAGCTTGAGCAGCTCTATGCTGTAAAATTTCCTTGTCATGGTGCAACTGCACACCAAAGGATATGTGGCAGGGGCAGCCCTGCATTCCTTTGGCATGGAGGTGAAAGTTTAGGAATGCTGAGAGCTGAGGTCACATAGTGCCAGTGAGGTCCTTTATAAGCCAGCACAGCATGAAAGAGGCTGCAGGTACAGGGCTGCAGAGACATCATCCAGCCATATCTGCCTCTCTTTTACTCATTTCATGCATAGAACTACTTGGTTAGTCTCGAGATTAAAGCTCTTCTGCCTTTCTTGGGAAGTGCCACGTGCAGTGAGCAGACACACAGGGCTTCACTGTGCTGTTATCCCTGTGCTGTGAGCATGGCAGGATCAGTGCCAAACTGTGGAATAAAATAGCATTAGCACCATCTGCTCTGGGACATTGTGCAGAGGCAGTCGGACCATGAGCCAAACTTACAACTTCAGAAGAAATATTATCTACATTTTGCATAGAGGCAGCCAAGATGCTGTGTTAGAAGCCCTAGCACACCTAGTTGTGCTTTTCTGTTTTGCTTGTTGGTTTTAAAATCAAAGCGTTCAATGTTTCAGTACTCCTTCCTAGTTAGATATATGACAAGCTCTGGTCTTTCCACTGTTTGGTTTTACTTTCCTTGAGTGATTTTTTCCCTTAATCTTGAAGCTCACATCCGCAGGGGAAAAGGGAATAAAACCCCGCGAGTTCTCTGAACTTCTGCTAAGTAAAACCAGCTCAAATAAACTCGGTTCGAGGTCTAAGAAATCTTGTGATCACGCCAAGTTCTCTGATGCACACTCTTCAAATTTGGCTGAGAGTCTGAAAACGTGCGTATTTACAAAACAAATATTTCCAGGAGCCGCGGCAGATCTGTGCGCTGCCATCTGGCTGTGCCCGGCGTGCGGGGGAGCGGCAGAGCCGGCCGGGCCGGTCCTTCCCGGGATTTCCCCGCTCCCCGGGAATAGCAGAGGCGGTGCCAGGCTCCCTTTGCCCGGGAGAGGGCACGAGCGGCGCGGTAAAGCGCGCGTGGGGAGCGGCATCTCTGCTGCGGGAGCGGCATCCCGCTTTATACAGCATCCCGCTTTATACAGCATCCCGCTTTATACAGCATCCCGCTTTAATACAGCATCCCGCTTTATACAGAATCCCGCGTTAATACAGCATCCCGCTTTTTACAGCATCCCGCTTTATACAGCATCCCGCTTTATACAGCATCCCGCTTTAATACAGCATCCCGCTTTATACAGAATCCCGGGTTTATACAGCATCCCGCTTTTTACAGCATCCCGCTTTATACAGCATCCCGCTTTATACAGCATCCCGCTTTATACAGCATCCCGCTTTATACAGCATCCC
>VWZP01007284.1:86948-122534 GCA_013396995.1 Dicaeum eximium
GATGTGGGTGTGTCTGGAAGTGATGTTTGTTTCTCTGGGTCTTGCATTGGGTGTTGAATGAGGCTCTGTGACTCCAGTATCAGAAGGCTGATATGATTTATTAGAATGACTCCATTATTCAGAAGGTTTTAGGGCTAAATTGCCCACATTCAGAGTTACATGTTTCCTCCACCATGTCAGAGCAAGACTATTGCTTACAATGCTAGAGAGATAAGAACCTTTACATCATTGGCTAGAAAGAGAAAACTACATCTCCTGTATCAGGAGACAGGCAAAGGAATGCATCTGTTGTCCTTGAATCTACACACAGACATGGGTTTGTTTTTACAGAAATCTGCAGACAAGTCAGCTTTCCCATGGAAGGAAAAATGTCCAGCAAGTTTCCATATAAGAAACTTATAAAATGGCTGTGACACAGAATCCTGCTTTAATACAGAATCCCGGTCTAATACAGAGTTCTAGTTTAATACTGAGAGGAATGACAGACTGTCTTTACAAACAAACTGTGGGTCTGCTGGTAGACCAAATTAGCACTGAGAGATAAAAGAAACAATGAGAAGGATTCCACTGCTCCACTTTTGTGACACCCCACCTGGCGTGCTATACCCGGCTCTGGGGTCCTCATCATAAGAAGGACGTGGACTTTCTGGGTTCAGAGGAGGCCACAAAGATGCTCCAAGGCCTGGAGAACCTCTGCTATGGAGACAGGTTGGGGAAGCTGGGGGTGTTCAGCCTGGAGAAGAGAAGGGTCCAGGGAGACCTTAGATCACCTTTCAGTACCTAAAAGGGCTTCAAGAGAGCTGGAGAGGGACTTTGGACAAGGGCATAGAGTGATAGAAAAAGGGGAATGGCTTTAATCTGAAAGAGAGTAGGTTTAGATTAGATGTTAGGAAGAAATTTCTCTCTCTGAGGGTGGTAAGGCACAGGCTGCCCAGAGAAGCTGTGGGTGCCCCATCCTGGAAGTGTCCAAGGCCAGGTTGGATGTGGCCTTGAGCAACCTGGGATAGTGGAAGGGGTCCTTGCTCATAGCAGAAGGTTAGAACTGGATGATGTTTAAGGTCTCTCCCAACACAAACCATTCCATGTTTTCATGATTTCACTTTAAAAATACTAGATTTAGCAAAGAATTTACAGGTGTAGTGGAACAAGGGGTAAAGTCAAAAATGGGATGTTCTCAAAACCATTACTTTCACTGACTGGCACTGGGCACTTTTCCCATTCCTTTCTAGAACTTGGCAGGAAGAAAGATTCAGTGATCCCAGGCTTATTTAGTCAAAATAGCTCTGTGGTTGCCTTTGGTTCAGGAATTGTTTGCACAGATGATTGCTGAGCTGAACCTGACAAACATTTGCTTCATCTCCTTCCCCCTTCCCCTAAGGCTCCTGGTTTGCAGGAGTGTGTCAGTCCCCTTTGTGAAGCTGCCTGCAGAGCTGCTTGGGAAGCCAAACACAATTCTTCAGACTTATCAAAATGCACTGCTTGCTTGTTGTCAACACTGCTGGTGTCTGCAGGAACAACAGGGCAAAACCATTAATATTAGGCAAGTCTGTGTAGGGTTTATCTCACACACACACACAAAGTTTGGATTTGGCTCAGCTGCTTCTGTACAGGCAGTGGTGGCATAGGTCCATAATGGTGCTGGAATTAAGGGCAGAAGTCTGGGTGGCTGCTGGGCTTAATACTGAGCCAGTTGTCTGCAGGGCTGAATCCTGACCCAGTGCTGAGCATTCCCACGAGTGCAGACCTTTGGGGCAGCACTGCAGCTAAGGAAAGCTTTTATCTGCTGAGGCTGGACACAGAGTGAATGGCCCAGTCACCATGGAGTGCTGTGAGGGCTGGTACTGTGTCTGCCACTCTCCATACACAATGACAATGACAATACAAAAGAGAAAGAGGCATCTCTTCAGGTGCTGTGCTGGGAGAGCATATTACAGAAATAGAAACAGTTGATCTAGCACTGCCCTCCTGTGGGTAGAGCTGCCTTTCCACAACGCACAGAAGCACCAAAACTGCTCCTTCACACATGGGAGAAAGAGTAGTCTTCTCTTCTGCCATTACTGAAGAAAGGCTCAAATTAGGTAATAATTTTAATGGTAAAGCTACTTGTTTTTCATCTGAAAAGCTATGGCTGCTGTCCAAATCATCAAGGTCTTGTTTGTCTGAGTAAATGAGTAAATATTTCAAACACATGATAAAACGGTGGAGTCTCACCGAACACTTTCACAAAGAGGCTGAAAGATAACACTGAATTGCTGAAATAAAAATGCATCAGTGGGTGTAAATGGATCTCACCTGTGAGAATCAAATCCCTTTTCTCTGAATGTCTGGTTGTGACCAGCCAGGGTTTGCAACCCATCCTGGGCAAGGCAGAGCTATTTGTTTAAAATGCTTTACCTTTGTGTAGGAGTTGCTCCAGTAATGACTCAGGGGGAGATTGCAGCGAATTGAATCAGTACTTAAATTGTCTAATGCATGAGAAATTCAGCTGCAGAAAAAAGGTTAGTGAAAAGCCTCCAAAGTGTAAGGTGATCACAGCCCAAACTGCTCTGATCGTTTTAACTTGGAAACTGCTGCAGTCTGGGCTGAGCCTCACCGCAATGACGTTTTTCACTGCAGGACTCTTCTCCTGCTTTTCTTTGGATTATATTGGTATTGCCTAATGTCCAAATTCAGAGCATGTTTCCATTCAGTGCTTTTTGTATGCAGAATGTGTTAATCTGCATTTTCCATAAGCTGATATTTTGACACTTCTTTTGGTCCATAGCTACTTCAATTTTCCTGAACTCTTTGACAGGGAAACATGTCTTGGGACAGAAAGCAGAGCTGCAGAGGTCCCACTGCTTAAAGAACTGAGGTACCTTCAGCTGATTAAACTCTTCTGTCAAAGGAGTCCAGGCCTACACAGACATACTGAAACTGTGGTGAAAATCTTGCAGATGTGATTTCCTTTCTCTAAAGGAGGGACTTTGTTCCTGTCAGGTCAGGAACTGGAACAGAAAGGTGACACCTTTCTGAGAAGGTAGAAATTTTAGTTTTTAAGGATAACAACTTCTATGGAGAAGATGGTCCTGAGGGTGGCAAAGGGATATTTGTGAGCAGCCTCACCAGAGAGTATCCCAGATTGTCAGTGGCTCCAATCAGACAGGGGCAGTACTGCTCACTGCTAAGCCAGTTCTCAGCTTTCTGCCCAGCACAACTCACCCAGCCTCCCTTTGTGCCCAAAGAGATGGAGAGCCTTAGAAGCTGGGAGGATGGATCAGCAGCCAGCTCTGTCTGCTGGGGACAGAGCTCCTGGTCCCTGCCCTGCAGCCCTGCCAGCTGTGCCAGCTGTGCCAGCTGTGGGAAGGATCCCCACATGGGCAGGGCTGTCCTGCTCCAATATTCCATGGACTTCCCTCACTTGTACAAGTCTGAGCATTAGCCATCTATACTTGTTCAAGCCAGGGAGAGTCTTACAGCTCCAAAATAATTAACTGCAGGGACCAAGCATTTCATGGCAGTCTGAGTAACCTGTTGGATGGTGGGGGGTTGGAAAAACCTCATTTTCCCACAGTGAATAATGAAATAATTACATCATAACAGACAAAGCTGCGGATTTTAAAGAGGTTCTGTTTCCCAAGGGCAATGCTAAGATAACAAGCTCTTCCCTCTGGTGTGACACTTACTGCTCTTCCCTGTGTGGTATTTTATAGTGGTTTCTATGGAGCAAGTGGCTACTTAGCAAAAGCAATATGTCAGTATGAGAACTTTATATGGGGTCTGGGATATCATCATGAGCTTTTCATGCATTTAAAAAAGCATAATAATGTCAGAAGAGGTAATTTATCTATTGCTTACCAGTTTGCTTCCCAGACCACACCACAAAACTTTTATCCAGAGGTTCTTGCACTGCTCCCAGAAGTTATTGGCAGAAGCAGCTCCCTGAAGCTAAAATGGAGAAGACAATTTAATCTGACTAAAGTTTAAAAAATCTTCTCTCCTTTCTAATTCAAACTATATATGATGAATTATCACTCCTCTCAGGGTTAGAATATAAGCCCAGCATCTTGCAGCTGGCAATATTTAATAGCTGTGTGCATGCAGCCTGTTTGCTTTGCGACCCAGGAGAATGGCTTCTTAATATTTATCTTAAAGGCTTAGTGTTTGTGTTGGCTTTCCTCTAAATTCATAGCATCTCATTAGCAGCTAAACTGTAACAAGCCCCACATCACTATTAGGAAGCCTTGCACGTAGATAGAGAAAATGCAGTCACAAGATTGCTAAACAGAAACTGCTCTATCTTTAAATGGTCATGGGCTGTCAGCTGTTCCTTTGTTCAGATTATTATAGGCACACATAAAATATTTGATTGAATGCTCAAGTTTTCCCCAGCTAGAATCCAGACGGATGCCTGATAAAATAACAAACACACCCCACTCCAGCCCTCCTCAAAATCCCCTTCCTGCCTTGCCTGCATTTCTCCCTGTGTTCAAGCCAGTGTTTCAGGGACTAAATTGGAGAAAGCAAGCAAACAACCTCCTTCACATTGATTTCCAAATCAAATCATTGTTAATCCCATCAATATTCCCAGCTGGTTCAGCAGCCCTGGAGTCCAGATTTCTGGCTAAAAAGGGCTCCTCAGCATGGATGCCACGCAGCCATGTGGGTGTTGCCTAGGCTTGCTATTAACTTTTGTTGGAAGCATTCAGGTCTGATTCTTTCACCTCTTCAATTCTGCATGAGACATTGGATTTCAAATCTCTCTGTGAAGGGAAGGGGACACCTGCCTTGTACTAAAATGGTGATCCAGGGCACCATCAACTCACTTGGAAGGAGCCACAATTCCCCAGTCACTGAGAAGTATGACAAAGGTTTCAGCACAGTGAACTGCTAATTTCTGGGGCTAAACTCTTCTCTTTTGGAGTACAGCTCTAGGTGAATGTGACATCTCAGATGGTGTCAGTCTGCCTCCTCAGACTGTGCTGACTATGGGGCAAAAGCCTGCTCTTGCTGACATTTGTCCAAAGGATTGATTTCAAACCCATGTACATCTCTTTACAATCAATGATGTAATTGAGATGCCTCTCATGCTTTAAACAAAGTGAGTGCCTGTGTTTTGGGAGGATGGCAATCAGAGCAGAGGCAGAGGAGCTGAGGTCTGACTGGCAGATGCAGCAGTGGTCCTGGCAGTGTGGGAAGGGATGGAACTAAAATCAGCAGATCTGCTGAGGTCAGGTTTCACTGCAAGTGGTGAACAGCTCCTTCACTCTGCTGCAAAGGAAGGAACAGGATGGAAGAGAAGGTGGGAGACACAAACAAGGCTGTTTCCAGCAATAACAAGAAACCACAGCTGTGTGCACACCCAGAGCACACTCCAGCCCCACGTGGAAATGCCTGTCAGACTGGATTAACAGACAGTCTGTGCCTTGGTTTGAAAAGACAGGTGTCTGCTAGGGAAGGCAGGAGCTTCTTTTGCAACCTAAGACACTCTGAATAGGAGAGGATGAGCCTTGGAGCTCTAAATGCCTTTTCCCATTTTGGCACTGCTCACAGGAGCCCTGTTCACACCTGGGCACAGCTGGCTGGGAAAACAGATGCTGCCCATTTGACAAAAAATAAATTCCCCCTGTCAGATAAGCAGGACTTCAGGGCTACATCTGTAACATCCATTAGGAATGGCAGGGAATGAGCTCATTAACCTTGCTGCCTGCCAGTTCCTTTGCCAGTGCAGTGGGCTCAGCCCTCCTGAGCCCTGCAGGGTCCTGGGCAGCCCTGGCTCTGCTAAAGGCCCCTGTGCTGCTCTCCTGCGCAGGGGACCGAGCTGCCCTCTGCTTAATGAGGCCACTGACAGTTTGATTGGGCTTTCTGTGGCAGTGCTCCCCTGTGCCTGCACTGAAATTGCCTGGGGGTGGGTTGAAATGTGGCCTCAGGGTGGTGTGGGAGCTTTAGAGCAGGATCACCAGCCAGGCTGAGACTGGAATTGGGTTTGGAAGGGTCTCTGCCTTCGAAATGGAAACTGATGAGGTGACAACGGTTCTAGAAGGAGACTTAAATGTCTCTTAAGATGGTTAAGCTGAATTTAGGGAGTATTGGCTACTTTATGGTGGTTTTTTTTGGGGCTCCCTCCATAGTCACATGAGCTGCCACTATGGGCAACTGTTTTGGGTTGGTTTTGCCTTTCCTCATCCGTCTTGACTGACAGCCTCTAACCAGATTTTTGAGAGGAAATGAAATCATTCCTCAGAGCTGGTTAAGTTTTCCTACCCATCCCAAATCCCTCTGGCAGGCAACCAAAATTCTTGCAGGAACAGAGGGAGATGCTGGTTGAAGAGTTAACACATCACACTGATGCTGTCTATCACAGAGTTCCAAACAAATAAACAAACAAACAAAAATGTACTTCTAGAGTAGATCAGCCTCTTGGATCCATGGCTTTGCTCCTGCCATGGCAGAACAGGCTCACCTGCCTGGATGTGTGCTGGGAACTCATTTCATCTTTACTTCTTTTATTTTAAGCAAAGTTGCATTTTCAAAAAGTGCCTGACTGGTATGTTGGGCTCCTGGATTGCAACACAATGAATGATTATTGCCAGAAATATAGAAAGCTTTAAAAAAAAGAAAGCTTGAGCTGAGGAGCAGCTCCCCAGAGAAGCCTTCCCCAGGCACTGTCCCAGCTGCTCTCTGCCACCAGAACTGTGTGGGATTGAGGAGCTCCCAGGGGCATCAGGACATGTGGTGGAGAGTGCCCTGGTTAAACAGAGGGCTGGGAGGTGTCTCACTGCAAGGGTGGCAACCAAGGAAACCAAGGAAACCAAGGAAACGGGTGCCTCTTCCCTCAACACCTTGGTGCAATGTTCTCATCACACACAGAGGCATTTTTCATGTATAAAAGAGGTTGCAAATGTGGTACCAGGTGTGTTGGAATTTGTACCCTGTGCCAGCTCCTTCTGCCCTGAATCCTGCCCTGAGGGAGGCTGGGGTGATCAGTGCAGCCAGAGGTGTCACCATCACCGTGCTGGTGGCATTTGCCTGGCTCCCAAGCCATGATGGGTCACTTGTCACAGCTCAGGCACCAGGGTGAAGCCACCACCCCAGGGCTCTCAGGTGTCCTGGGACAAGCTGAGGAGGCTGAGCCCCTGAGGAGGCACAGGCAGGATCCAAATGAGTCTGGGCAAGCTGCCCAAAACAAGGTGGGGGCTTGAAAAATACCTTGAAATGCAATTGTTGAAGGTGCAGGCAGCTCTGGCACATTTCTTAAATGAGAAACATCTTTTTGGCTGGGATAATCTATCATGCTTGAAACATTCTGAAAGGCTGTATCTTTCCCCTAACTATCTTTACAATTTTAATTTAAAAGCTTTTAAAAATTATCACCCAAATGAATGATAAGTAGCAAGAGGGTAAACTGCTCTGAGCTCTCCATTAGTGCAAACAATGTGAAGCGACTCTGCTCTATTTACAGAAAATTAATGAACTTAAAAAAGATGAACTGCATGTCATTCCAGTGATCATAAGTTGTTTTTCATGCAAGAAGGTTTGCAGCTTTATACATTAAATGCTGGGACAAAAGAAACATCTGCAATATTAATAATTGTAATAGATGATTTTATGTTGAGGGAATAAAAATAATATTAATTTTCTTTAATGAAGACTAATGGAATTGTTCTGATCTTTCCATTACAATTTCAACAAGTTTTTCTAATCAAGAAGACCCTGCTTTTTGAAAGCTAATTTTTCATTTTTAACTTCTGAAATGTCAGTGGAACACTAAAATGTAAAGGCAATATCGTAGGATGTCAGTACATTTCCAGTTCTAATGGGAAATTGATGCATTTCAGGGGCTTTGTTTTGGTTTTGATTAAAAGAAAAATCCTCGGGCTATTACAGAAAAGTTTGTTTTCCTGTCACAGTTCTTTATCTGTAGACTGACATGGCAAATACCCTTCCCTGGGCTTACCAGCAGCTGGATGGACAAAGTGCCTTTTCCCTAAGGCTGACTGGGGCAGGATCCCAGCACTTCAAGGGAAGGGATGCAGTCCTGAGGGCAGGGAAAGAGCTCCTCACTGAAACCAGCTCCTGAGGGAGCACCACAGTCAGCACAGACAGATCCTCTTTGGAAAGCACCCCCAGCTCCTTAAGCCTGCTTACAGATGCTGGACAACCAGCAGAACCTGACTTTTTTGGGTGTTCATGTTCAGATGCACAAAGGAGCAGGGCTGTAGGAGCTCATTTGGGATGAGACAGCTCTGCCCTTTTTTTGCCATGGACAAAGCTCCCAGACCCCTGGGACTGCCTGGGGGGCACTGGCTGCTGCTGAGGTTCTCTCTCTGGACCTGGCCCTGCCCCTATCCCCTCTGCCAGATGCTGGGTATCAGCACTAATTCTGGAAGGAAAAAATTTGGGGTGTTTGCACAGGATTTTCTTGTCTTAATTTCTGACATATAAGTCTTATACTGTGCAGGTGCTGCTACATAAATCTGCTGTCTAACAGATTTCATAGCATTAATATGGCTGTTGAGCCTTCAATATTTTTCACACCTGACAGTTTCTTAGAATGCAGCAATTACTTTTCTACCTGTGTTCACAGCTTTGGTGTCATTAAAAAAAAAAAAAAAAGAGAAGGAAATGTAAGGGTTTATCTTGCTTTTTGTTTAAACATAAGAACTGAATTTGTTCATAACCTTTATATAAGCAAAAACCTGATAACTTCCAAAGCTAGTGATGAAATCTGAACAGGTGAGCTGCTGTTTTCAGGCCAGTAGGTGTGAAGAAGAAACAGGATTAGAAAGTCATACTGAAAATAACTACTGATTAGTGTGATGTTAATGCCATTTCTAGCTGCATTTATGCCCCAAAGCACATGTAAACACTCACAGATACAGGAAGTATTTCTCTCCTATAATGTTTCATTTCTGTGTGCTGGGAAGATTTCCTGGGATTGTGCATCTTGGGCTGAGAAACCATTGGCTTCTCCCCTTCCACTTTTCCTTCCTTCCTCAGCAATTCAGCTTTGTTTTCACACCTGCCTTGTGCCCCAGTCCCTCTCCCTGCCCATGGTTTATTGTCATTCCCCTGGTTGCACAGACAGACACCGTGTTGCCTCCAGCTTCATGCTGGAATGATGCCCTGAAGTTTCCAGGCTGCTGAGACCTTCAGGGCCCCTCTGCTGACTCAGGGGCTCCTGCAACAGCACCCAGCAAAGGCAGATTCCTGACAGATGCAGGAGCTTTGATGTTGTACTCTCTTTTATTAAAACCAAAAAGGACAAAAGGACTTTTGTGTCTGTGTACTCTGTGCTATCCCTCAGCGGTGTCACCCACACATTGACTTGTCCCTTTCCATCACACATATCAAATACCAAAATTACAATTACAGTAAGTATAGACTTTTCTGCATAATTGAGATTAACACACACAGTTAGAGCATTAGCTCAGCAGCTGAACTTTGGGGCCTTCCAGCAATTACTTATCTATTTGCTGTGTCAGGTCCTGGTTAGTTATTTCAGCAGTTAGAGATTTGCAGCACTTTGCCATGGATCAGACCTGCTCATGCCCTTCAGCACACAGTGAGGGCCCTGCTGTACCTGGTGCAGGTACAGGCACACAGGTACAGGCACACAGGTGTCCATTTGTCCAGCTGTGACTTACACGTTTTCCATGTGCGTTGGTGTGAGCTCCATCACACCTCCTTGTGTGGGCAGCAAACACCAGCCTGCCCACGAGGGCCCCCAGCTTCTCCTCCTGCCTCTGGGTGTGACTCAAGATACTGCTGTCAATGCCATTTTATAAGTTTCTTATATGGAAACTTGCTGGACATTTTCCTTCCATGGGAAAGCTGACTTCTCTGCAGATTTCTGTAAAAACAAACCTGTGTCTGTGTGTGGATTCAAGGACAACACATGCATTCCTTTGCCTGTCTCCTGATATAGGAGATGTAGTTTTCTCCTTTCTAGCTAATGATGTAGAGGTTGTAATCTCTCTGACTTTGTAAGCATTGGGTAGTCTTGCTCTGACCAGGGTGGAGGAAACATGTAACTCTGAACGTGGGCACCTTAGCCCTAAAACCCTCTGAATAATGGAGTCATTCTAATAAATCATATCAGCCTTCTGATACTGGAGTCAAGGAGCCTCATGCAGCACCCAACGCAGAACCCAGAGACACAAACAGCTTTCCAGGCACAGATCCTTTTAAAACAACATGCTGCTGCCCTTGCTGCTCTCTGGGTGAAATGGAGCCATCAAATGACAGCTCTCACATGAACCTTGCAGTGGTTGCAACCACCTGTAACCTGGGCTGGTAGCCCTGAGCAAATCCCCTTTGCCCATGCTGCTTTCCCCAGGAACAGTGAGGTTTCTGGAAGACCTCCTCTGCTGACTGTGGAGTCTAAGAGGCAGAGGTGGATTTTCCTAAGGATTTTTGGTAGTTCTGTGCTTTGCAGGTGAATCAGGGTACTGATGGAGTTCTCATGCACCCCTCATGCTGTCTCCAGCCTGGCTGGGGGAAGCAGGGCAGAGGGCTGAGATTGCTCAGCCTGTGGCCACAGGGAAAAGCAGAGAGGACATTTCAGCTGCACCCAAACCCTGCTCCCTGCTGGTTCCTGCTTTTCCTTGCTGGATTCTTCCAGCAGAAATTCAACGTGGCAGGAGCCTGGAGCTTTCCCAGTGAGTGTCAGCCAGGGGTGGCCGAGTGCTCCCCATCCTGCTGTGCCTGGCACTGCCAGGGGTAAATCTGCAAGGGGCCAAACCCTACCAAACCCTACAGCCCTGCTGGGTTCCCCAAGACGTAGCTCTGTCTCCAGGTACCCTCCTGCTTCTCCTTCTTTCTTACTTTCTCTCAGTTTTGGGAGTGCAGAGGTCTCTGCCTGCTCTTCCCATCACAATTTATGTCAAATAATCCCATTTTGCAGTGTAAACAATTCAAGACGTGACAGAAACCATTGGGAGCAGGATTTGGCCCTTGGGGAACGGGGGCCCATGTGCAGCTCCAGCCAGCCTGGCTACAGGAGCAGGAGTGGGGGGAAAAAACACCCAAGGAAATGATTTATTTCACTTTGTTTTCTGCACAAATCTCGCCCTAAAAAGGGCACAGCTGTCACTCCCTTTGTCAACATCAGCAAGTAACTATGGAAAGAAAAACACGTTGTAGTTCTGAGCGTGGTGCTTGCTCTGTCAGGCAGAGCCCAATAGGTGGAACACTTGGATCGTGTGAGGGGTGGCACGGCGGGATGTGCAAGGCTGCAAGGGCTCCTCCAGCTCCTGCTAAGCTTGTTATTTTTCCCCCAATAATAGAGTGAGAATTGAGAAAAAGACAGAAAATCAGCAGTAGAAAAATCAGCTCCTCCTTGTTGAATAGAAAATTGAATTTTTTTTCCTGAGCACAACATACCTGAAGAATGATAAGAAACAACTTTGATATCAAGCTAAATAAATAAATAAAGGTGTTATATAACCTAATTTTCTGTGGGCCTTACAGCAGTCTCTAATTTATCAGCTTTCATTTAACCAGAGCAAAATTAATAAAATGAGAAAAGTAGAGCTACCTGCAATACTACAAGATTTCTTAAAAAGAAAAAGAAAATGACTGTGAGCTAATTATTTTGTTTGCAAGGAGCTGTGTGGGAATTCAGAAGGGCTGACCTTCAGGAGAAGCTGATGATGGGTGAATGGCACCGAAGGCAGGGCCATGGTCCCCAGGCTGGTGTTTGCTGGCAGAGAATTGGCTCCACATGGGAATTTGCAGCAGTGTTGGGCTGGCTGGGCTGGCTGGGCTTGGCACACGGCTCTCTGTGGTTTGGAGGCAGAGAAGCAGGGGAGCAGGGGTGTCCTTGTGTGCCTCAATACTCCCAAGCACTGCCAAAACTCCATGACTTCAGAGGCACCTCATTAAAACAAATTGAAATTATTTACCCTGAGTGAGAGCACCACAAGCCCTTTAGTTCATCATTTCCTCCCATTCCTTCCTCTTCTTCCCCAAGAACAAAAACTAAGGAGGAAAGATTAAATAAACATTTTTAGGAAATGTATTTCCAAGTTTTGGTTCTGCTTGATTTAGAGATGAACTGATACCAGAGCTGCACTAAGGGGAGATGATGGCCACGTGTCTCCCCTCCCCATGGTGTCTGAGGTGCAGGAGCACAGAGCACTTTGATCTGTCACCAGGCTTTAGACATGGCTTTGGGTGCATTTCAAAACCCTGTCAGAAGGAATAACAGATACGGGGCTTTAGATGTAAAATTCCCAATTAAAAAAAAAAAAAAAAAGCAGGGAGAGATCAATTATTTTATTTTGGTTTCCTATTGCACTGCAAAGGCAGGAAGGAGGAGTTAAGAGGGCTTCTTTGCAGCAGTCTTATTTATGATAAATGCAGCTCAGGTGAAAGAGAGGGAGGGCTCAGTGCCTGCCTGACTCGCTGGTGAGGGCAAGGGGATTTAAATCCTGCCAGAGCTCAGCCTGAGGAGTGCTGGGGGTAGCACTGCAGCAGCATGGGCTGGATTAGATGTTTCTGAGATGATGGAACTGCCATCATGAAAGGGGGAAGGTCCCACCCTCTTCAGCAGAGAGGCTTTTCAGCATGCTGTGCTATAGAAATATATTGCAGATGCTATTTACTTAAAAGACAAGTAAATTCTTATTCTGGCATCTGCTTGGAATAAATGTAATTAAAAGCTAAGCAGAGCTTAAAATATTTTTCTCTTCACTTAAAATATTACATTAAATGCAACACACATCTGTGTTGCACAATTTCTTATTTGTATGTGCATTGTTGTAAAAGGCCCTTTTCCAACATTACAAACTGGTGTAAAAAAATCCTGGAAATAACTAATCAAACATTAAAATGCTAAATTATTTTGGTGCAAGATATCTCAATATAATATTTTGTCTTTAAAGTGATTTTCTTGTTACAAAACCCCAGGGAAACTGTGCTGTGACGGCGAGTTGGGGGACAGTGGTGTCCTTCTACTCCCTATGTGATCTATAAAATACAGTGTGATGCTTCAGTTGAACTTCATACTTGAATGCTGGAATTTGAGAAGTGTCGTGTGAATGGTCCTTGAACCAAAAAGATTTGAGTGAAGTCTTCAGGGAATGATGGTCACTGCCCTGAGTGACACAGGGAACAACCTCATCCCTGTGCCATATGGTACATGGTGGGGGCATGGCTAAAGATGTAATTCCTCTCTGCCATAAAATACCATTTTCCTACAGCTTTTCATCCCCAGAAGTTACCTAACACAGAGCACAGCAGGAACCTTCTCTGCAAGGCCAAAAGGATTGCTGATGGCAAACAGCTTTATTCATCTCTTTTGAGCTGATATTGCACTCAGTGCCCTTCTTTCCTTCTTCCTCTCTTTTCCCACCTGAACATTTCCCTTCACTTCCACCTCTCTGTTAAACCCCAGTGGGGGTTGCAGCCTCCTGGGAGGTTCAGAGCTTCCCAAAGTTCATCAGTCCCAGGTCTCAAGGTGCATGGGCAGGATGGGGAGAGCCCTGGGAGCTGCTCATCCTTCGGGGTCTGGTAGAAGCTTCAGCCACCCACAGAGTGATTCACATGTCAGGGTTTAAGCACAGGAATACCATTGCACATCAGTGTCAAACAATGACCTTGCTTGTCACTGGCAGATAAACCAGCCTGTGTGCCTTTGCCCAGGGATGGGTCAGTGTGTGTAAGAGCAAGAACAGCTGCAAGGAAAACTCCTTCTCTGGGGAGTTTCACCAGGGGCTCTCTCTCCTCTGCCTCTGTGTAACCTGACTGCAATTCCAGCCCAGCATCACAGCTCTGGGTGGAAAGGCAGTGTCAGCATCTTGCAGACCCTCCCAGTCAGCTTCCAGGCAGGAGCCTCCACGCCAGGCTGCTAGAAGGGAGGAGTCTTTTCCAAACTCATCAGGAATTGTGATTTGATCTGTCACTAAATGCCTACAATTTCAGCCCTGCTTTTAGGAGCAGAACTGGGGACATATCAATAGGAGGTTTCTTTTGGAAAGCCCCATTAACCCCATCACTGTCAGTCTGTGGATACTCAATGGGAGGTTGTTTTGTCTCTGTGCCTTTAACCTCAGTTGTGAGCTCTTTCTTCAGCTCTGAGGTCTGATTGCATTCCCAATCCCACTTAAATTGGCAGAGCATCATTCTACAGCCCATTACAGCTGCCAGTCACCTAAATTACATGATTTGCATTTATTTAATAAACACAAAGAGTTTTTTTAACCATTTAGAACAGAAACTGATTTTCTGTTGGGGTTGCACACACAATGCCTGCAGAGAAAGGTGTGCTGGGCTTCCTGTGCCTTCCAGTGATCTCCCCTCCCACCCCATGGCTGGTGCACACCAGCTCACAAGTACCTCCCTGTGCTGTCAGCCAGGCACTTTTCAGGGTGTTCTGCCCTGTATCCCACCCACCAGCAATCTTGCTATCAATGCTGAATTTTCTGTGAACTCTTACACCTTTCTTCTATCAATGAGAAGTGCAAGGGGCTGGTGCTGTAGCATAAGCACAGGAGAAGACATTAAACTGAAGCTCATCCCCTCATCAGCCCATGGGTTGTGAAGTGTTTGTACAGCTAATTAAACTTTTTTCCATCTTTCTCCTAAATGGGAACTTCTGATGAAGAAGTCCAAACTTCTTCTGGGGTTACAGCTTTGCTTCAGCATCACTTTTCTCCAGCAGCTGTAGGACAAAGTAATAATGAAAGAAGTAGAAAGATGTAGTTTATTTGTTAGTGAAAGTGGTGGTGAAGTAAAAAGGGAAGCTTTAAAAAATAAAAGGGCAGAGACAGTTTTTAGTACAGATGGAAGGTATTCTGTTGACCTTGCTTTAGAGAGATGAGACACACTCTTGTTCATGAAGCAGAAAAAGGTAAAGGTTTATTCCCACATCCCATTGTGTAGAGTTTTACAAACATATTGTGCCTATTTCTAATTGGTCAGGAACAAGTTGTTGCCTGTAATGAGTGGTCAGTTCACCAGAGATGCTGATGTGCTGGCAAGCATCTGTTTTTAGATATTTGCATTTTTCTCTTCTATGGTTTGGAATAGCTTGTACAGGTGCAAGAAACAGTCTCAGTCTTAGACTTCCTTCTCAGGGAAAAAAGCTGGTTTTAACTGTTACAGGATTCTATTCTTAGGGAAGGCTGGTAGCTTTCTCATGGCTCTGTCTGAGTCAAAGTCCAGTCTGTGGAGCTTTGCAGGTCTGCTGTGCAGCCACCACAGGAAGGCAGAACCAAAAACTCTGCAAAGGCACAAAATATGCCATACTGATAGATTGTCCCAGTGATTCATTAGTATGTCAGAAAAAAAAACCATCAAAGAAATGTTTTTTACTCTTTCTTTTGCTGGATTCTTTGTTATGTTCTTGCTGACCCCGAGGGGAGCCCTCTGCTACTGTGTGTTGGAAAATCTTTTGCTCTGGTGTCCTCTGCTTGGTTCCAGGCTGTTCCTGCTCACCAAGAGCATGGAAAAATAACAGGACACCCTGTATCCTGTGGGAACAGCTGCTGTGGAGAGGTGTCACTTCACTTTTTATCACACTTGGCTTCCAGGCAGCAAGGCTTTTGCCTGTTCAGTTCTTTGCAGGGCAATCTATATTGCTCAGTGACTTTAGGAGAAAACAAGTTGCTTATGTTCTTTCATGGAAAATATCAGTCTTGGAGGGGAGCTGAGGAAAGAACAGGGTGATAAGAAGCGTTGTTATGATTAATAATTGTCTCACTGATCTGCTGTGGTTTCATCTTAGCCCATAGAGTAGAAAATGTTCTGACTGGAGGCAGCAAGGCCAGATTTAGTTTTTAATTACCATCATTCATTATATATAATTTTTTAATATATATATATATAGGCAGTGTAAGAGAAATACTGCTCAATAAAATTTATGTTTTGTGAGGCCATGGGGATGATTCAGCATAAATGAATGTGTAGATGTTGATGTCAGACCCTGGAACATCCACGTTATTAAGGAGTGATGATTTCATGTGTAACCACTGTAGTAGTAACAGTGCTTTTATTTTGTGTATTTTATTTTGTACCCCAGACACTGCCAGCCTCACCCCTCTCTGCAGGCCTGGCAGGCAGGGGAGTCTGTAAGAGAGGTTGATGCAGGTAGAAATGAGAATTACAGAGGACTCAAGGAATAATCAGTGTCCTCAGTTTTGTTTGTTGTGTGAAATCTGCTGCCCTACAAATCTGCCAGCCCTTCCTGCATGGGACCAGCCACCTGGGTGTACAGATAAAAACCAGGTGGCCCCCACAGAGCCTGTCTGGGCATGAGGCATTTGAAAGGAGATTAAGCCCAAGAGTCACAGGAGATAGGAGGAAAGCAACAGAGGAAAAGTTTTGGAGCAGAGCCATTCAAGAATTATTGTAAGAGATTTTTCCACTCTGGCTTCCATTTAAGTTATTTTCTTTTACCCCCCCCACTCAAACTTATTCCTTTTGTTGGGCTCAGATTTGTTTTAAATCACTGTAGACTTCTTAGGTGTATTCTGGAATAGCCTGTTCAGCCAAGCCTGCAGCAGACCCCATCAGCACCTGCTCTGTCCCCACCTTGGAGCAGCCCCTCTGAGTGACCTGGAGGGTGACAAATGGCTGCAAGTGCAAACTCAGAGAAAACCTGACTGCAGGGGTGAGCTACAGGCACCAGCTAATTCACCTGCAGACTGTGTGGGTGAGCAGAAATCACAAACAGCCAGACAATGCAATGCAATGTGCACCCACTCCTGGTTTTTCCTAGAATTTCTGTTTACCTTACTTTTAGCAAATGCCCTGGTGCATTACAAGCCTGAAAATTCTTAGGAAATTTCCCTTTTTTCTTCTTCTCTGAAAGCTTTTAATAATTAAAATAAAACAAAGAAAATCTCAGGAAGAACTACTCAAAATACCCTGCTAAAATTATTATAAGGCTAAATTAACTTTTTGTAATTCTGTTTTTTTCATAGTTTAAGCTCATAGACTGTAGACTGGGTGGTTGACTTGATCCTCAGCATAGCTGATCCATCAGCCAAAATCAGCCTAAGTTTAGCTGACCACCATGCCTGCTCATTTTGGCTGGACACACAGAGAGATTTATCTTCTCCATGAGTCTTGGCAGTGCCAAGTGACTGGGAACTTGGGAAGTTACTGGATTTTAACTCTACAGCCCACCATGATCTTGATCTTCATGTGAGCTGAGAGCAGTTCAGTACAGACTTATTGAAGAATAAGGAATTGTACATACAAGGAAATATTAAATACTTTGGACAAAACATAACAAATCTTTCCTCTTTGATAATATAAGGACCTGGAAAAACATGGAACTAACCTAAAGTAATGTACATAGATACATGCAGACATACATGTCTACAAATCTTCTGGGGGTGCATGTACACCTTTCAGAGGAGAGACTTGGGAAATGCACACCTTTATTTCCCAGGCTTACAGCATTTCATGTTCAGCAGTTCAACTCCTCCCACTGCATTACTGCCAGCATGACAATTATTTTTTGATTCCATTCCTCCTGTACAGTGTTAATTTTTTAATACAAAATGTGATGCTTTTGACAAATGTATAAAAAGTATTGATTTGTAAATTAAGGTATACAGGATTTTCTGTGGAGTTCAGCATGGCCAAGTCTGAATGTCCTTCAGAAGTTGCTAGGTGACACTGCCATACCTCAGTCTGTTGAACAAATAAGAACTGGTAATGTTGATGCAGTGTGCTCAACCAAACATCCTGCTCTCATTTTGACAGAGGCTTTTTTCCTTTCTGCAAATCACTGTATATTTTTTATGAGCTGCAAGCAAGTTCAGATTATATTTTTTGCCAGTGATTTAGTTCTTAAAGCCAATGTAAGTCTTTCCATGTTGCTTTTATGGAAAGCACAGCAAATTCATATATTTGCAGGAGCAACAACAGAGTGATCCAGAAAATTTAACAAATTTCACAGCTTCAAACCTGAACAGCATTAATTCTTGTTTTGCTGCCTGCACTGAAATGCAGAACAGCTGAGCTGAAGTGCATCTTTGCAACCTCCTCCACACTCAGAGCACTTGCAAACCCACACAAACCCAGGCTGTGTAAGACAAACATATCTACGTGCACTGTGTGCTTGTGCACCCAGGACAGATGAGTCAATGCTAAAAATATGTATCCTTAACCAGAACAAACATAGTTTTTTTCCTGGTTCCTTCCCAGTAGCTGGAACAATAATAGGTAATACTAGAACTTTATGACAGTGAAAAGGAGGAAAAGAGCAAAAATCCTTTAAATTTTTCTCTTTGTTTTCCTTTTTTTCTTTTCCTTAAAACAAATATTTCCTGATTTATTTACACCCTGTTTTGAAATAGTAATAGTGCTGCTCTGCCTCAGGCTGTTCACAAGGTGATTTCACTTACCTGGAATTGGTGAGAAATGTGCTTCTAAAAATTTTCCTCCAGGGAGGGACCTGTGGAGCCAGGAAATGTCTCTTAGTGGACTCCTCTGAAGCAAAATGGTGAGTTTGAAAAGAGAGTGTTGATGGGTTTCAAGGCTTTGGTCTGTCTCTTCCAGCATCATTTTTGTGATCCAAACTGGCATTGATTTAAGGTGTGCTCCTCCGCAGGTAAATAATAGCTTAAAGCAGCTGTTATTCAGCTCAGCTCTGTTCCATTCTTGCTTTTCATGTCTATATATCTCCTTGAGAAATAAGGGGCAGAAGGAAAGCATCCAAGAAGAAGCAGCAAGAACACAAAAGAAGTGGTTGGGGATTACAAATGGAAACTCATCTCATAAAACTTTACATAAATCTGGGCTGCATCTGTGCAAGGAACAGTGGCTTAGAAACAGAAACCTGTCAGTGTCTGGAGCGAGGTGCAAAACTTGGTGGCCTCTTTACTTGTTCATGGCCATGGAGTGTTCAGCTCTGAAGTCTCTGCCTCATCTTGCCTCCCCTGCCCTCGGCTGGGCACTCTGAGCCCCTCTGGGGGCTGTGGCTGAGTGTGAGCCCAGAGAAAACACCGTGGGCTCAGCAGCTCTTATCTCGCATTTATCTGGGGAGAGCAAGCTGCCATGTCCTGCCATTATCTTTTGATCCATTCTTCATATATAAATATGTATATATCATATATATATACACACACATACATATATAAATAACCATTCAGCTTCTGGCCAAGAGGAAAATATTATATATTGATATTATATATAATATAAAATATGATATATATTTAAGGATATATAAATAATATATTTGTAACACTGTTGCCCACTTGACTGCCTGGTAAGGATTGCCTTTCTGGGAATCTCGGGATCATTCCCAGCATAAGTCAGCAGGTAAAAATTTGTGTTTGCAGGTGCAGCAGGTGTCTGCAGAAAGTCATTGCTGAAAAAAAAGTAAAATAAAGAACGCTACCCATATAGTACAAAAACCAATGGAGAATATTTCTCATTTTTTTACAATTCAAACTTTCAATTTCAGAGTATCACTTTTCATAGACATTCTCAGAGGAAAAACATCTTTGGTACCTTGCATGACCAGGCTGAGATTCTCATCCTGAGTGCTCAGTATTTAATACCTGAAAAACAGGACTCTTCACAGTCCCCCTGGAAGGGAGTGTGCTGGGTCAGTGTGCCAATGGGAATGCCACCCCCTCCTTACCTGCCTGCTGCCCTGAATGGAATTTCAGAATTACCTGAAATGAAAACTTTCATCTCCTATATAAAGACCACCTCAGCAATACTGAGCAGCTCAGGCTCTGCTGTTGGTTGGTCTCCAGGGGTTGAGGCAGTGCTTATCTCTCCCACTTATTCTCCAGCCAGTCTTTCCCTAAATGTTCAAATAAAAGGATTGAGGCATCCTCTGGTATCCCATCACAGAGGCTTTCTCATGTAGCATCACCTCTTGGCAGTCAGTCTAATTCCACTGTTTCCAAACCAGGGAGAGCAGCCATCAGCTGCCTCCCAGAAGGGATTTAAAGGCTATGATCCTGCTTATCACTTCAATAGAGTATGGGGACAATAAACTACTCAGTTTAGTCTAATGGACAGGTGCAATCTGAATATTTAGGGTCTTGTTAATATTGTCTGGAAAGACTTCTGGGAAGAAATCTGAATGTTGTGGGTGTCAGCTGCTAGAGTGGCAGGACATGAAACAGTGCTGATGAATCTTTGTATTTGCACAAGAGGTTAATTCCAGTTTATTGTCCAAGGTGGTAACTATTGACATTAGTACTGTTTAAAATTTCCACTTTACGAATCTATTCAGATTTCCCTCTGAAATTTAGTTCTCATAAGGTTAAACTCATTATTAGGGATTTCTCCTGATAAATCTGATCTGTATTTTCTCCACATTTGGCACAAATATTTTCTGTCCATCATCCCCCACTTCTGCCAGCATTCCAGCCACTACAACTTAAAGCCTGCTTATTCTCCTATCACTTGTTCCATGTGGAGGAAAGGATTATTATTGCCTCTGACAGACTGGGAGGGCAGCCATGGAGGGATGGCTCTCATTTCCTGGCAGGTATTTTCCTCTGTCAGAATCCCTGAGTGGCACCTGTGGCTGCTGAAACCAAAAGCAGCACATCTATTTATTTATTTATTTAATTTATTTCTTTCCTCAGGGCCAGAGCCTGCTAGGGGATGTGAGCCTGCAAGGCAGCCTTGCTTGGTGGGTTTAAGGTATTTATGCATTTTGGTTTTGTTTGAGTGCTGTTGCAGAGGGAGAAACTTTTAAAGCTTTTTTTTTTTTGCACAGATAGCTCTGGAAAAAGACATTTGCCAAGGCATATTTTGTTTCTGTTTTAGCAGCACAATTATGGGTTTTGCTGCTGGCACCTGCATCTTTCTGACCTGGGACCTCTGTGCTCAGAGAAGAGCACCCTTAGGGGCTGGCTGAGCACAGCCTGGGGAGCAAGCAAGCCACATCTTAACCTCCAAATACTAATTAAAAACTGCCCTTGAGTCAGCTCCAAGTCAGGTAGCAAGACAAAAGGCCCTGGAGGAGGATGAATTTTCAGTAAATAGCAAGACCTATAAGACCTTACTGTTGGTGACAGAGAGTTTCAATATATAGAGCTTAAGTCTTACTGAAACATGATTAAAACTATTTATGTACAGTTTCTTTATCAGAAATTCAGTAAAAATGATTTATCTTCCTCTTCCCAAAAGTCTGATTATTTAGCACAGTTGAGCCATTAGTGGCTTAACACAGAAAGAAGTGTACACAAGCGAATAAAAATGTTTTTACAATAAATGATCTGCTTGCCTTTTGTGAGCTGAAACAATCTTTTAAATTGTGACAGTATTGATTAGAGCAAGATAAAGACTATTAAGCAGACAATATATTTCTTGAAGGTGAGCATTTAGGGGATTCTGGATAATTTCCTATTTCTTGTCAATCTTTAGAAAGATTTTCATTTATCACTGAACAGCAAGCAGATCTGAAGCAGAGGTTTGCCCACAAAACCACTTGGAATACCTGCTTTTTATCAAACAGATCTAGTTTTCACTTTAACCTATTTTCTGCTTTTCCTTAGGTAATTGTAACTTTCCAGTATGAGTATCAAACATTATTATATGTAACAAATAGAACATATTTAAGGACATGCTTTCAATGAAATAGTTTTCAAATTTTGATGTTTGTGGTCGTTATCATGAAGGTTAATGATGATAGAAATAACAGCATGCAGTAGGTGCTGAAACTCCTACAATCAAAGAGCAAAAAAGTGAACATGAATCTTTAAATACTGGCATTTATGTGCATCAATTATTGTAATATTTTACTAACTCTGCAAATTCCATTTTCCTTCAAGATTTCTGCATTTTTACACCAAAGGCACTGAATGGAAAGCTGATATTTTGAAAACAGACTGATGTCATATTAATTCTGTATTGATAAAACTTTTGCCATAAGCCCCTTGACTGCTATGAAACAAATATCTTTATTTCAGATGGTTTAAAAAATCCCTATAATTTTCTATATATTGGGGTGCCACAGAAATCCTGAAAATCTAGACTGTAGTTACAGCGATGAAACCACTGTAATCAGAAGAAAAGGTGAAGATATCACATAAAAACCTGTCCTGATTCTCAGGACATGCAGGCCCTGTCTCTGTGCCATTGAAAGACCAGAGGTTTGTCACTGACCCCACAGGGCACAGGGTTTTCTGTCCCCTCCTTTCAGTACTGTCTCAAATCTGCCCTCAAGGCAGGCACATGCTAGTGAAATTGCTCTAATAAATTAGTAAAATATAAAAATGTATCTTCCCTCAGCAGAAACTGAAGATGAAGAAGGCCTCCAATAAAAAATGTTTTCAAATACTGTGACTAAAAACCCAGTTTCAGAAACACATAACAAATGTAAACCAGAGAGAGGCCTTAAAATGGGTACAGCTGATTTCCCTGGGCAGCTTTTCCTGCAGTTTCTCTGGTTGCTAAGATACTACCAGTATTATCTTCCACTATGTCTTTGGTATTTGAAATTTTATGTTTTTAACCCCTGTACAAGTGTTCTCCATGCCTTTATGTGCACCTTTCCTTTTGGAATGAGCAGGTGGGGAGTGTAGGTGAGATCCTCCACACATATAAAACCCCAGACCTTCAGTTACCCCAGCAGAGCACTCCTCCCTTCCAACCACTTACATTCTGGCCTGGTAAATACAACTGCTCTGTGTGGAAATCAACACCTTTTAGGCTGTGTCCTACCAGATAATGAATACACTTCTATAAATGCAAAAAAATTCACTGCCTAGAGGTGCCAGAAAATCAGAGAGGTCTGATTTTTAAAGTTTATTTGCAAATTATATACTCAAGTACCTGATTTTCCTCAATCAAAGTAATGTTTATGTCTAAATTGTTTGCATTTTAGTGCTCTACCATCAGCCTTGAACCATCAGAAAGCCTCCAGGCTGAGGAAGTTATTTTCAGGATTTTATAAATGGTTTTCAGAACTGAAGATGGAGTGATTGGAAGGAAACTCGTTCCTTAAAGTTCATCACTCTCACCAAGCATGATTAAACACTATATAATTTAACATTATTTGCTGATAGAAAATCAAAGCATTTGCCCCCAGCATGGTGACATTTACAGCAGGGGGGAACATCTGCACATTTTATGCTTACAATAACAGATGAGGTATGAAATAGATCCCCACAATGCTTTGAACACCATGGAAGCTTCACAGCATATGGGCTTGTTCCAGATCCCTACCATTATTGTGATATGTTTCTACAAACTACAAGTAAAGAAAAACTATTTTGATGACAGATAGTGGATAAATCTTCAAAACTCCAGTAAGCATTCTCCACTGCAGGGCTAATCTTTCTCACAGGGTTTGAATTTTTATTAATAAAGACTTGCATAGACAAACAGGTGACATGGATTGTCTTTCTCTCCTGAGACACTGGACTGTTTGATTCTGTGAAAATACATCACAAATAATGAATTAAGTAATCTCAAGAAACTGCAAATAATTTTAAATTTTAAAGAAGGAAAGTCAAATGTACATGTGGTATCAGAACATTCCTTTTAAATAACTTGCCTTCAAAATCAATATTAGGACTTAAAATGTTTATTTGGTGTGGTGCTTGGAGTGCATTATTGAAGAGTGTTGGAGAGTTAGACTCCTATTGGCTCTAAATGTTAGCTTTGGGGTTTTTTATCTAATAGCTGCAAGCACAATTCTGTCTCTCTGATGTCTGTGTACTATATTCCCTCCCTGCTGTGATATTGAAGATTATGAAATTGAGCAAAGAATCCTAAGAACAGATTCCCAGTATTTATAGTTTAAAATTTTTGAGAAATTCAGTTTGAGTCTTTACAGCATTACCTCCTCTCCAAACATGATTTAAACCATGTTCATTTTAGCTACTGCAAGAGTGGGGCCATTCTTCACAGTCCTCTGCACTCGACCAAGAGCATGCGTGAATGCACACTTCACTGGTTCTACTCACAAAACATGTTAGATGGACATTTAAAGCCCTTAATGGCATCTGAACAATGATGGAAAGCAGGACAAGAATGTGTTAGGAAAGCTCCAGAAGGTCCTGGACTTGCTCATGTTCTTCCTTTACCATTATGGTGCACTCCTGGTCTTGATACTGATAGCTCACCTCCCATTCCATCCAAAGTACACAGGAGCAGAATGAAAGCCTCCTGTGCTCTTCAGATCTTGGCTTAGACCATGGAATTCCTGGCCACAAGCTGCCTAAGCATTGTGAAAGAGGATCCATTCAGATTGAGCTTTGACATGTTTGTCCTTCCTGGCAAGAGTCCTTGCCTAGAATTAAAGTATTAACAAAATGAGATAGGCACTAATAAAACTCCAGTGGAAGCCAGCTGATTTCAAATGTGCTTGACTGACCTGCCTGCAGCCTATTGATTTCTGTTTGTCCTTTTTGAATAAAACCAATAAATGTCTGGAAGTTCCCTAAATGATCTGTTTGATGTTAAATAGAAAAATGTTAATAAAATAGAGAGGGATACAAGCATACAAAAGGCAGGAACCATCTCTGTTTAGACTCTTCTTCCATTGTATTGTCTATTTATTACAAATATTTTTACTGCTTCCCCTCCCAGTTAATTAAATCTTTGTCTCAGCTTTATGATGTTGTACAGTAGTGGGTACAAGAAAGCAACAGCATGACATGGTTTCTGTGAAGGTCAAAATTGAGTCTCTGTGAGCCAAAACGTGACCCTTTTGTCATTTATGTTGGTAATTTATAGAGCTCTGCTCTCCTGCTGAAGAACACAATAAGCACTCCAGCTCTCTGGGCACTGGCATGGAAAGTAGGGCTGGACATGGAAGCATCCTTCAGTGGCTGCACTGGGAATGTGGGTGAATAACTGTTGCCTTCTAAGCCTTCAGACAACAGATCCTCAGATCTTTTCTGAAAAATAGTTATTCATGCTCTATTGAGTCTCAATCTTTTTCATGTAGATGAGAATAAACTGGTGTTATATTAAGGAGCCAGACAACAAGTCCTGTTTGCAGTTGTCTCATGTACTGATAATTGCAACAAGTTCCAGTCACTGGCAATGTCAGAAGTACTTTATAGCTCTTCAGTATGATTTGGTCATCTCTTTAAATCCCACCCTCTGTGACCATTATCTTCAAGAGCCTCTTGTCTCCACATTTATATTTTTGCTCATCAGTGCTGCTTACAAGTATCTACTCATGCCACATCCTGCCTGCAGCCACCTTACCCCTAAAGCTAATAGATCTTTACTCATACACCACCTCAAACTACAACTAAAGAAATGAATTAAACATTGCACCATCAGCCAACAAAGTGGGAAAATATATGCAATTAATCTTTGGGAACAGTAGCTGCTCACTGTGCTTCAGCAGAGAACTCATCTCCACAGAGTATTAAAAGTGAGATATGTAAGGAAAGAGAACAAAGTGGAACCCTTCCTCTCTCACACCTGAGTTCTGGGTTCTACACTGCACAGTTATTGCTGACCTGCAGCAGATAATCAGCAAGAACTGCTGGAGGCATCTCCAGCTGGCTGTATTGAGACAGACATGAACAAAGTGTACACGTGTTTGCACTTCCTGCATCTCCTGTTAAAAGAGCCCAGAGTTTTCCTGTTTTGAGAACATGAGGGATGGCTCTTCACTGGCCATTGCAAGCAGCAGGGAGCTGCATCTATGAGCCAACAGACCTGGCAGGCCAGTTCTTGCTCACCTCTGTGTGAGGTGCTACCTCCTCTTTCACGTAGGTAAAGCTTTGTATAGCCCAAAGCACTGCTCCATGTGCAGTATCATTAGAATAACATCATAGACAAGAATAAAAAGAATGCAGTAATTTCACACATCCCTCCATTAATTTAATTGTTTTATTGTCCAAGCACATGAAACATTGAATATCACCAAAGGATACATTAAAAATGAGACACCTGTTCTGTTATGAATCATTCACATTAGAAATAATGGAACATGGACCTTGACAGTATTATTAAATATGTCTTGAAATAAATAAATAAAACTACCTTGGAAATCTAGTTAGGTCTAAATAACCCATTTAGTAAATACACTTCCCTTCTTCCAAAGAAATTCCTTAGGAGACTATCTGTCTTGCTATAGGCTTGTTTTCACTGGAAAATAAAGTTTTTTCTCTTGATCTTACATCCCCAAAGGATGGACAGTCTCAGCTAATTTACCTCATGATCAAAGGGAAGTAAGTGCCTGTTGGACATTTTTTAACACGAGATAGCTCATGGTAAGTGCACAGCCAGGAGCAGAAGGAGGATCACACTGTTTAGCAGTTCATATGGTCCAACTGAGGCAGCATCTGCTTCAGAGGATGGCTGGCAGCAGTCACCCAGGAGGGGACATGTAGGGAGCTCTGGAGCCAGCTGGAATGCAGAGGTCAGGCCTTGCACGGTGCTGCCTTTCCTTTCTGTTTATTTCAGCTTTCTCCCTCCTCAAGGATCAAGGAAAATGAAGGGGTGGTTTTCCTCTGTGTTGCAAACTCTCCAAGTAAATTCATCCACTGGACCATTTGTGGTAATCTACCACCCAGTAGAATTATCAGTTTGTATGTTTAGCTACAGAATTATTTAGGGCATCCATGAAAAATTGGATTATTTCTTTCTTTCTTTTAACTGGCATAACTATGTTTGGTTACAGCCTAGGAACTACCTAGAAAAGTACTCTTCTGCTTATTTTATTCCCAGACGTAGCAGTAAACGCATTACTAAATAGCTTTTAGGGGTTATTTTGTTGGAGTTCCTAATCAAACCTGTTTTCCCTCCCTTATGTAAAAGGCCCCTCCCCTCCATGCTATTTCTGACCCTAAGCCAGGGCAAAATGCATGGCAGAACTGTTTTGCAGAGACTGATGAGGAAACATGAGATTAATTCCTGGCTTTCAATCCAGGAAATCTTCCAGATTTGGTTAAACATAACCTGTCTAGCCCTGTGCATATGCTTTTGTCATCTAGTTCTTCTGATAAGCATTCCTCCTCTGCACAGGAGAAGCCTCTGGAAACAGGAGTTTGCTGCTCAAGGGTGACAGTAGGAAAAGCTTCACCTCTGGTTTTGTCCTCTCAACAACTCAGCAAGGCATGAGCTTATTACACTTATTTCTATAAAACACTTCACATTTTGTAGTACAATGTGTAAGGAATTGACATCTTAAGTTCAAAGGAAATAGACCATTTAATGTAAACAAAAGCTGTGAATGGCAAAGGATTGATCTTTAGTCTTGCTGCCCCAGGTCCATTCCCAGCTAGTGAGCAAACATTTGAGCAGCCTCACCCTCCACTAACAATAATCTCATCTAAACCTAATTTCCTTCATTTTGTTCATCAAACAAAAAAAAAACCTCTTACTGAATTGTTTAACTGCTGACAATTAATACTCTAACAAAAGGTGTTCTTGCATATGATCCTGCTCCGGCTACCAGAAATCCCAGTGGGAGATATGCTACTCAATTTTGCCTGAGTTGTTTTAAAGTAAAACCTTGAAGACTCTAGCTACAGTAATTATAACATACAGAAGTTAAATTAGCATTTGCTAAATTTATTAGAAAGATTAAATTAAATTTTTATTAAATTTATTTTTATTAAATTTATTAGAAAGATCACATGTTGTCATAAGTAGTAAATAGTTAAACACAGCATGTGTAAAAAAGGCTGAAAACCTATTAAATCAGAACCAGTGGTAGATTCACAAAAGTACAGATAGTTTGAATTTTGAATTAGGTAAGATTTCATCCCACATTGTGAAGAAAAGCTTGGGAAATGGTCTTACTAGTCAACATTTCTATAAGAAATACCAAAGTCACCTTTCATTGCATTGCAATAAGTAGTTATGATGGTGACATCTTATGGTTTTCTCCTGCATCTTTTTGCCCTGAGACACCAAAAAGGGTTAACATATTATGCATATTTTGGTCATTTTACACCATGTATTACTACAATGGTTGTGGTTGGTGACCTTCATATATGGCTTGTCAGAATCTCCATTATTGAGATCCATCAACTAATGAATGTGTGGAGGAGCATGATTCATACTTGACTGAATGCAGCAGCACCACATAACAACATGGGGAACTGAAATAAGAAACTGAATTTCTAGAGGAAAAATCAGGGACAATTTAAGTATTCCAGGACATAAATCCTTGAATGTGACTTGTTATATCTGTCTACATTTGTAGGTATGAAGAAGTATACTCTTATAACTGAGCTCTCTAGGCAGTTCTTGGACTTCAGTACTTGTATTCTTCATCTTTATAAGCTCATTTGTCCTTTTCTTAGCAATATCAGGTTACACTGCTATCTGCATAAAAATCCTAAGCTTACTCTTCAGGGAAAACAGGCTGTAGAGCTGATATTGTTGTATGGGCAAAGTACATATATTAAAACCTGGAACATTCTCTAATGTCTCTCCATTGCTGTTATTCTGCAAGTACCTTTAGTATCTGCAGGTAATAATTTTTCATGCAGAATTATAATTTTTAAGTTACTAAGCTCTTTTTAAGATTTTGATAGTAAAAATCTAGAGTGGGATGCATTACTTTAAGGCTTGGTTTAATAAAAAATAGGTTCTCTTTCTATTAACTCAATAGCATAATAACAACAACAACATTGAAACTTCACAAGTATTCCCTATTAATATGATCCAAAAATATTTGTTGAAAGAAAGTAACTGTGCAATTCTCAGCAACTGTGTGATGCTCATGTAAAGTTCCTGTAACGTGACCAAACCAGGAAGGTCAAAAAGCCAGGTAATGACAAACCCAGACAATGATGCATTCAGCTAAAGCTGCAAATTTGAGTTGCTATTGCACTGCTCCAGTTGCCTCTGTCTCTATTTCTAGTGAGCATGATGGCTGAGCAGAAACATTTTTATTTTCCCTGTACAGTCCTCTCCACATGGGCTGTGGGTTCCACTTCTGAACGTTTCTTCAGAACGTCACTGTACTCAGTGACCGCCGGTGGCTTCCGTAATGAAACTTTTTGGGATAATCCTTAGTCAGTTTGCCACCATCCTGCCCAGGAGCTGTTTCCCTGCTGGCTACAAGGGGATGATGGCCAGAGGAAGGCCCTGCTGAAGAATCAGCAGCAGCAGATTCTTCCTCTGCCCACCTATTAAAGAAGAAATAGCCTTCCTCATGTGTCCTTCTCCTGAAAGGATCAGAGGCAGAAACTCTCTGATTTTCTGTGTCCCCAGGAGACAGGGCTGCTGCTGGATGTAGGAATGGTGACACACACAAGTGGCTGATGCTTTGGTCAAGGTCATCACTGGATGCAGGGGGTGCCACAGGTGCACCAGAAGTAGCTTCTTTTCTTGATCTTAGTTTCTGGATTTCAAGATCCTGCTGCTCCTTAGGAAGTTTATCTACTTGCTGTGCTTTCAGAATAAGAGATGCTCCTAAGGTTCCTCGTAGAGCAAAAATAAAGAACCTGATGAAAGAAGAAGGGAACGGATTTTTTTACCAGTGGGCCCATTCCATAATCTACATCACATATCCCAAATTCAGGTACTAATTTTCCATTGCTCTACAGACTTCTGGTAGACACCTTATACCTGGCAGATGAAAGCTGACTCCTGGATCTTAGCACAACATGTTACAATATATTTAGCTTGACCTGGATAGAGTCAACGATATGTATATATTATAATTTTTTTTAGTATTTATAACTACTTGTTTGCTGAAGAAAATATCTCAAGAGATGGAATATTTGAAAATATGGAAGTTGTATTTATACTCCTAAAACAGGCTAAAGAAGAGACCTTAATTTGTTACATAAGAGAAAACCAGAAGTTAAAAACCTCAGCTTTTTGATTTTTTCAGAAAGCAGCAACAAAATTGTCCTGCTTGCCATTTGCAGGACAGAGAGCTTATGTAACTAAATATTGTGTGCTGTAAGATGCATACATCCTCTCTCCATGTCATGCCAGCTTTGTGTGAAAATCAAAGTCTCTTTCAAAGCATTTGACCTTTACATGTATTTTAAAACAAACACGGGTACTCTGTGAAATTGCATTTAGAAAGGTGCCATCCTCATATCCTGCTGCTCAATGTATGTATGAACAAGAATTACAAGATTAAAAAGGCTAACAAGCAACACTCAGTACAGAAAGGGCTTTTAAGGCAATGGATTTCTTGGGTTTGCACAAGCAGGAGTGGATAAAGTTTATTTGCTGTGCCTGTGCTCAGGCTGGTGGATCCCAACACAATCTCAGAATGCTCAGGAAGTTAAGAGCATGGGAGAGCCCAAGACTTTCTGTGCAGATCTGCTGTGGATCACCATGTCCTGTCTTTCCCCTCAGCTCATTTTCTGTGCCTTTTGTGCAAGTTCCAGGTAAAGCAGACAGGATGACAGAGAAGGGATGGGAAACTGTGAAATGCTCTCACTCTCTCCTGCCCTTCCCACAGCCCTGCAGGGTGGGAGACCTGCTGGGTCTCTGCAGAGGGTGAGACTCAGTCACCTCTTGGGTCTCTGCAGGTGCCCTGGCAGAGCACAGCCTGCCTTCCACAGCTGAGGGAATAATCAGGTTCATATGTGGGAAAACTCCAAGAAACACAGTGCCTTGCCTTCCCAATGAATAAACAGGAAATTGAGACCCCTTTCTTCTTCTCAGACTTGAGGGCTTTATACTTAACTCTGTGTAGTTTGTGTCCCAAAACATAGTGCAGAGGCAGTTTTGAGCTGCAGATGTGCAAAGCACTGCCAGATGGTGCTCCAGGGAAAGCCTGGAGCAGGCAGGGCACAGGCCAAGCCTCCCCCTGAGCGCTGCAGCTCAAACAAAAGGCAGTACTGAGGGGAAGAACCCAAGAGAGAAATTATTTTTAAAAAACCTCTTAGAAGGAAACCAGAACCTCAAGACACCAAGTGAGGAGATAGGGAGCAGGCAGCTCAGTGCACTGGACCACTAAAACTGAGTGCATTTTAGCAAAGGGTGGTTTCAGCACTGCTGTGATCTGCTGGCACAGCTCAGCTGTAGCAGACACAGGTCCTCCTAGATGTTCTGCAGATGAAGGACTCTGCAGGAAATAATCTGGGGTACCAATATGAAGGAACAGCAGTTGTCCAGATTTGAAGATATGAATATATAACCCTTAACCTCAGTAAGCTGCTGAGGCAGCAAGGATCTTCAGTTAAATCTTAAATTTCCAAGATGGAGTGACAAGTTCCCTAACCACGTGTTTGATACAGCTCTCAGCAGAAAGCTCAGGGTCAAAACTGACACTGTGAATGAGGGCTGATAGGAAAACAAAAGTCATGCAGGAGCAAAACAGAATGGAAAAGGATGCCCTGCCTAGAAGACATGATACTTTACTGAATTGTGTTGTTTATTCTGTTCTGAACTTATATAATATAACATAAAATCACAAGAACATCTCAACCCAAATGGGAAAATAATAATAGTTTGAGAAAAACATCATCTACTCTTGAAAAGTTCATTTTCAGCCAAAGATAAGGCTCAGATTCTAATGCCTTAAAGCACTTACAAAAACAGATACTAAAAATATTGTATTGTAAATCCTGAATTTTGTACTACTAGTGTGCTGCATTACTTCATGAGAATTAGAATGAGAAGGAAGCTAGCAAGATAGTCAAACCAACCCATTTCTTTCAATGTCCAAGCAAATAACAAATAAATATTTGAAACAAACGGTGCAACCCAAAACATACCTGCTTTAAGAATTAGTAATGTATTGAACACCAAAAGTAGTAATGTTCCCATATGTATATGGGAACAGAATAATTGCATTTTTAAACCATTTTTTCAGCAACACATCACAATAATTATCCCTCTCCAAATATTATGCAGTCTCAATTAAAGTTATCTTTAACATATCTGTTTTTTTGCAATACAAAGTTAAACTAAAATTCTGGATACAATGAATATTTTTCATATAGAAATGCTCTTAAATTCAGCTTAGTAATACACTGTAATGTATTTAAGACCAAGAATGTATTTAGTAACTCTCAAACATATAGGAATATTTCAAAGATTTGCTTATAGTCTTGATCTGCTCAACAACATAACATTGTGGTTATGACAGTGAACAATTACATAGCAGATCTGTACTGGTAAACTTTGATGCACCCCAAAAAGAAAGGTTTTCCTGATGGGAAAATTAGAAGATATATAGTGACTGATGTAGGCTTACACAACTGAATGGTTCATGAACTGAAAGTGGAACTCAGGCATCTGCCTTCCACACTGATCAATTATCCCTGTGCAGCACGTGTCTGACACATCACACACCTGTACACATCCTTATTGTTTCCTCACTCACACATCTACAAACCCACAGAAGGAAAGCAGAGAAAACATTCAAACCTTGGCAGGAGCGCGATGACGGGGGTAATGAGGCACAGCAAATAGAAGATGGGGTCTTTGAGCTGTCTCTCCATCATCCAGTAAGGGTTGGTGGGAGGGTTGCAGAGCAGGCAGGCAGCGTTGTAGATGATGGAGAAGATGAGGTACAGAGCCACACTGCAGATCATGGTCACCAGCTGCAGCTTGGTCTGCAAGCACAAGGTGTGCCAGTGAGACCCTGACTGGGTGTGAGGTGGGAGGAGACAAAGACACCTGGAAAGAATGCAGCTAACAGTGCATTTTACTGAAATCTGCAGTAGCAGAAGTAGCCAGAAATTAATTTAGAAAACAGCAGTGAATACAGTTCTTCAAGTAGCACTTCCTCATATATTGAGGTATGCAAATATTTTGTACTGTCCTGTCCAAAGGCATGATAGAAACAAACTCTGTCACTGTGCACATGAAGGTATCAGCCTGGGGCTAATAACAAATTCTGGCACTTTGTGAAATCTTAGTGTACCTGTTTCTTACTTTTTGTGACCCAGAATGCAGGTAAATGACTCTGAAAGAGAATGCTATGCCTACACAAGATGCAATGTTCACAGAAAAACCCCAGTGCTGTGAACAGATCAGGTCGAACACATACCCATGTTTTCATTTCTAGAGCCTGGTGCAAGAGAATGGTCAGGAGGGCGATGGTGTTGATGGGATTTCCAAAGGAAAACACATCTATGTCAGAGTCTTTGTACATCTACAAAACAGGCAGAGAGACTGGTGAACCCTGATTATTCAGAATTGAATTTACTACTTCTAAGGAGGACAGGAGAGTGAGACCATCAATAAGCCTGTTACTTACCAAGTAGGGGACAAAGAAGCAAATGAGGCTTTGATAGAAGGCATCCAACATAGTAATAATAAAAGTTGACAAGTTGTATATCTGCAGGAGTTTATAGATAACAGTCATTATGACAGGATATATGTCTCTAGCCTGTCCTGCAAACACAATTGCTGTCTGTTTTTTCTTCCATTCAGACTACTAATTATTGCTAGCTGGTCTCCTTCCATGTATAAATGCCTCCTGAGCAGCTGATTAAACCAAAGGCTAATCTCTAAACAGGCATTTTTTTCTCTGTTAGGTAAAGATAGACCTTAGGAATATTACCAAGTCAACCAAGAGTCTTAAAAGCTGAATTTTGCCAATGATGCATCCCTTCACAAGGGACCTTATTACTCAAATTCTTTATCCAAGCTCTTTCTAGAGTTATAAAATTGGTCAAAAATCCTTTCTTCTAATGCAACACTTATTTTATGCCATTTTACTTTGACTATTTGTCACATTTAAACTTATCTAGTGACCTATGGTGTCACAGCTCCTATGGAGCAGAATGCATTACTGGAGAGACACAAGATTGGCCTCCTGCTGTTTCAATGTTCCAAGTCTAAACTCTTTTCTTCCTTCCCTCACTCCTAAACAAAATACTCTGTGGTCTTTTGGATTATCAAGCAGTTATTTCAGCAATCATGGCATACCTCTGAATTTTGTCCATTCTTGTACAGCTCGGGCAGACGCAGGAGCGTTTCTGCAGAGACATCTTTGTCAAGGGCTCCAAAGAGAAGAGGGGGCACTGAGGTGAAGAAGAGGTTGAAAAAAACCATCTGCCAGTAATCTACCATGGTGCTGCCTGAGAACCCACAGAAGAACTGGTACCAGAAGAGCAGGTTGACGTAGCACTGGGGAGAAGCAAATACAAACAGAGAGTTCCACCTGTGATGTTTATTGAGACACTGGTTATTGACAGAGTCTTCTGAGAGGACAGGATTTTGGTTAAAGGCACTGCACTTCATTCCATAAAGCACTCACCCTAAGGGTCTCTTTCACAGTGATCCACTTTTTAAAAGCTGTTATGGTTCTTTAAGAACACATCAGAGAATAATTAAGTAAATGGTTCACAGCCCTGAGTGCCAGATTTTAGAATCCTTTAAAATCTTGTTGTCCATGTGGAATCAAAGGTGTGCTGCTCCCTAATGCTATGGGGGAAATTAAAGAATAGCAGCATCTTAGTCTGGAGAACTATTTCACGTTGCAAATAAATAGCCTTTGAACTCTAAAAGGATGTCCAGTCAAAAAAAGGAAAGTGTTCATTTCCACTACAAATTTTAACAGTAATAAGAAGTAATCCTTATTGAAAATTATTAAAAACTCCACAAAAAAAGGGTACCTTGAATTCTAAGTAAAAAGTCTTTTATGCTCAGAGTATATTTCATATCAAATGGACTTGTTTGCCCAGTCTTGTAGAAGCTGAATTACTTCATTTTTTCCACTTTATTTCATACTTCAATGCATATCTCATTTGCATATACATTAAATTTTTAATAAAAATGACAGATATGACTGCATCATTATTTGCAAGTGGTTCCTATAAAAATTCAGAGGTTTCACATGCAGGCAATTCTTAGTGCACACTCATCTACATTTGACTGCTAATAATCTGATCTCCCTTATGCAAATTTTATTTTGAGGCTCATGGGTATTAATAATAAAGTTTCTTGTGCTTCCATATAAAGTTACTAAGCCTTGAGTTCTTTTTCCCTCTGGAATAATACTATTTGAAAATATATTTAGAGCCTGTATTTTTCTCAGTGCTCTATGCAGCACCTGGCTAAGAAGGAAGTGACACACTGTAAACTTGCAAAGTGAAGAAACACGAACTGTAGCTTCATAAAAGTGAGAGTACAACCTGCAAAAACCAAAACCAAACAACCAAGAAAACCCTCAAACCTGGAATTAACCTTTGCTAGGATGAAAACTTCACAATTTTAATCATCTTACCACATT
The DNA here is from genome assembly GCA_013396995.1 of Dicaeum eximium. Classification (NCBI taxonomy): domain Eukaryota; kingdom Metazoa; phylum Chordata; class Aves; order Passeriformes; family Dicaeidae; genus Dicaeum; species Dicaeum eximium. The sequence continues at coordinate 121,993 of VWZP01007284.1, forward strand.
TTTGTAGAAAAAGTAAATCACCATCTTTGCCAGGCGAGCATAGCACCAATGTCCATGGACAAGAAGGAGCTTTTTGAGATGCTTAAATCGGGATATTGCAAAGTCACTGGCCATCACAGCCTTTGGGAAAAGGAATAGAAGGTCATTTACAACACATCCTTTTCACAAGCTATGTAATGAAATTTGAACATAGACATTGAAGAAATGTCCACCTATTGAATATTGTAGAAGAAACAAACAAACAAACAAATCCTCAAGAACATAGTTGAAACTTTCTATCTCTGCAGAACTCTCCATTTAAGGAGAATAAGGACAAGGGATGTGTGGGAAAGGATTCAGGGCAGAAGACAGTGAAAGAGAATCAAAAAAACCTGGAAACCTGGAAATTCAGCACGTGAGAAAATTAAGAAATCAGATGCTCACCTAACACCTGGCAGACATCTGTTAATTTTCCAGTCTCATGAGCAAACACAGGTTTGTCCTCACTGTCCTCACATGATAATTTTTTGCTCAAAATGCTCTTTTTTTTTTTTTTTTTTTTT
>VWZP01007284.1:122572-149531 GCA_013396995.1 Dicaeum eximium
ATCTGGACCCATAATTACAAACTGCATATTAATTTATGATGCCAACTTGCATTTTTAAGATGACACTTGAGAGTGTAGGGCTGCTATGAAACTTATTAAGCCTCAAGGGACTACCTGACAAAAGAGGAAAGAAACTGAGAGGATACCTGCATGCCTTCTTGGCCAGATATTCCAATTCCAACATCAGCTGCTTGAATCATGCTGACGTCGTTTGCACCATCCCCTAGAGTGGGAAGACAGGAGGGAACAGTAACAGTGAAAGAAAAGGTGCCTCCATCAGCAGAAGGAAATAATCTCAGCTATGCTGATTATTTCATATATTCTGTACTACCATGCATTTGATCAGGATAACTGATGGGTGGCATCAAGCACGACATCAAGGCTCTGGTCTTGGCCTTGGTCTCCCTCCTTCCCAGGACACCTGGCTCCACCAGGGCAAAATCCAGCATTGGATTGTGCCACTGGTGGTGACACAGCAACCCCAACACCATTTACATCAGCATAATTTTGTGTTTCTGCTTGGCCAAATCCATATGCTAAGGAACAAGTTTTGCAGCACCCTATTTCACTGAATTCTCTGAATCTGTGACAAATTTGATAGGAGGTGACAATGTAACAAGCCAGTTTCAAGAATTATTTTGCTCATTTCAACTCGCAGCAATATGTTAAATATATAACCAAATTTCCAGGGAAAGAACAGCCATGATTATTGCTTGCAATGTGGAGATTGTAAATTAGGTTAGCTGGTAAAGTAAATGAAGCAGAAGACTGAAAGCTTATGGTTTGAACTATAAGGCAAAGTAATATTTCAAAAATAGAATAGACTCTTCCTTTTCTGTTTTGTCCACAGAGGTATACTTTTTTAGTCTGGAGTCATCTAAATCAATTCATCAAGGATTTTAGTGGTATCACTTACCAAAAGTGTGGAAGAAAACTCAAAGCATTTCACAATATTTGGGGGGTAAAAGGCAAACGAGTCAGTGCTTAATACCACTCTGGAGATAATTCTGTTTTTACCAGCTGGGAAAAACTGACAGGAAAAAGGCTTTATGAAAATATAAAATAGTGACTAATCTGGAGTGGTTTCCAGGCCCAAAACAAGGACATTTTGGAGGTAATATGTATGTGTGTTTGTACTGATGTTCATGAAAGGGACTGCTGGGAAATTCTGAATTTGAAGTGCCTTCATCTTGTTTAAAGGGGGGCAGATTTGCTTAGTGAAAGCTGAAGAAGGGCTTTTATATGGATTTTGATCAGGAAAGATTAATCAATGACGTTTCCTCACTGTGTCTATCCGAGGCACAAAAATCTGCCCCGCACAATATATTCCACACCTTTCCCTTAAAGAAAGACCCTGCTTTCCCTGCCTGCTGTGAGGGGCAGAGTGGAGGTACCTATGGACAGGGTCACGGCTCTCAGGTGCCTCCGGACGAGTTTCACCACCATGCTCTTCTGCAGGGGAGTGGCGCGGCAGCAGAGCACGGAGCGGCAGTGCCGCGCCAGCGCCAGCAGCTTCTCCTCCAGCCCTCCCTGCAGGATGATGCTCAGTGTCTGCCCATCAATCACCAGCCCAAACTCGGGGCTGGGGGCCTCAGACGCTGAGAAAGATGCTGGGATGATGCCAAAAAATTTCCTCTGCGCTTTGTCGCCCTCGTAATTCTTCTTCACCTCTTCTAGGGTTAAATTCAGGAGAGATTCACAAGTTTCCTGTGAGAAAACAGACGTGGGTCTAGAAATAGTTATCTCCATCTCCCTTTACAGCACAGCACCTTGCCAAATGTACGTTGGTATAATCATGCCAGTGGGTTTAAGCCTATCAGATAAACATTAGGGGAAATTTACTGAGGAGTGCACTGATTCATCTGCTTGGAGATTATTTCAGTATGACTCCATCCAATCCCTCTGTGAAAACACTGCACATTTTATCAGCCACTTAACTGAGGTAAGGAATTATTTTAAAAGAAAATATAATAGTCTTTTCATCAGGAGGGCATATGTGCATTTATGCTGAGAGTTCAGAAATCAAAAAGAAAATATTTTCTTTAAGGAGATTGAAAAATCTAGTTCTGATATGAATGATGTGAGATATTGCAGCATTGGCTTCCACAAAAAAGAAACTGTGGTAAGAGAAACAAGAGTTCCAGGTTTTCAAAATCACCCAGTAACTTTCAGAGTTAGGCCTTTTCTAAGTCACGTATCAGTTGTGTGTCACAACTGGGAGCAGAAATAAAACTTCGTATTTTCAAGCACTGTGCCTCAAACACAAAGCCTCCTTCTGTCTTAGCAAATCTGCTTCATATTGCATCAAGTTTCATTTTAGATGCCAACAACTGGAATTGACTTGGTGCTAGACAGAAACATGTTTAAGGGGAAAACTCTTACCTCTCCCATCCAGATCTCCTAAATTGGCACATCACTATCAGAGAAAATCCAAAATGATATCAAAGTTATTTTGCTCCCTCTTAGACTCAAAGTCCTCCTTCTATGGCATGGCCCTGAATATCTGAGGAGCTAATCACTCCTTTTTCTGCCATTTCTGTCAGCTTTATTGAGTGGTGATTCAGTTCTATAACGTTATTTTCACTTTATGTAGCATAAGGTACGTGTGTAGGATGTTTGCAAGATTTAAATTTCACTTAAGTGGGAGGTTCTGGAATCAAATGTACCTCTAACATCTAATAAAAACCTGCACCTAGCCTGCACACTTAAAAGCCCTAAAAATATTGAAGAAACGTCATCTTTCTGTGAACAAACCAAAAACAGTAGTGGAAATTCCTGGTTTGCCTTGACTTGCCTTTTGAAACAAATCCCCCAAACTACCTAATTAAGCTGCGCCTTCTTGGAAGATATTGAATTTTCAGTGTTTGAATAATCTGCTGGGCTCAGGGGTAAGGAGAAGCCCTTCCTACTGACACCACTTCAAGAGCTAGCTTGGGCAAAATTAAGAGGTTAAATGCTTTGTATATATTACTTGTGTTCCTCACTGCTGCTATTGGGAGCCTCTTTCAGAAGTTTGTCTTTGGTTTGATTTTGAAAGTGAGGGAACTAAATCTTGTGGAGAAACTCCAGTGCCCCCTGAAGCATGGGGATTCCCGCAATTCCCATGAGTGTGCAGGTTGCTCCTGAGCCTGGATCCAGGGCACAGAGGCTGCTGTGGGTGGGTGCCCATGCTGGCATTTCCAAGAGCCAGGGTGGTTCTGCCTGTAGCATCTCTGCTCTGGCACAAGCTGCTGTCTGATTTCCATCCTAAATGTATTCCTGCTGCTTCCTGTTAAGGCAGATATGCGTTTCAAATGAAATGACACTTGGAATGTTTTCCGTGCCAGATTCCATATCATCTTTGTGTGTTTCTCTGTTTCCATGACATTAAAAGAGACAGATATTTGCACAGGATTTTTTCTCGTTTGGAGAGCTACTAGCTGCAGACAAAAGCAGTTAGAAAGTAGGCCATCTCACTGCTCCATGCAATTGCCTACCATAAGGAAAACAGTCAGTATTTTAACAATATTTACTTAATCCTCACAATAGTTTTATTGAGAAAAGCAAGCATTGCTTTGCAAGCATTTGCTTGTGTTGGTAACCCTGGTTCTCTGGGGAGAAAAGCTGAGACAACCCAGATGGGTAACTTGTCTGGTCACTCAAAGAAGCCCCTCCTGCGCTCCACAACCTCGTGCCAGCTTTTGGAAGAGCTGAACTCACTGTGGCTCTTGTTCCTGCTGAGTGAGGGCCATGAGTGATGCTGCAAAAAAAAAGGAGCAGGGAAAAGGCAGCAGCTGCTCTGAATGCACCTCAGGGGCTTCCAGGTCTCTACGGGAAGTAAGAGGTCACCAGCAAGAAAATCCAAAAAGGGCATCAAAGTGGCATTTTGGACTTTTGTGTTTAGAAATAGTCAGGGCTGATCTTCCTTAGCAAATGGGTCTGGTTTAACCATAATGCCTGAACATGGTGCCCCCACAATCCACCCACTAGGCAACCTGTCCCACCTGGATGCCTGAAGGGATGAGGTGCGAGGCTGTGCACAGTGATGGCCAATCCACTTTCTGACATTAAGGAATGATTTTACTGGTATCTTGCTTATATTGCTCCACATCCAGCAAAAGCCAAGTTGGCTTCTCTAAAGCCTTTTCCTTTCACCATCCATAATGGCATTTACCCTCTTTGGAAGTTAGAGCTCTATTTTCTCTTTTCTGTTCAGATGTTGTCAGGAACAGCCATAGATTGCACCACAGATTGCTCACTTGTGTTTTAATGACTCACAGTGATGACTTAAGTTTTAGCTTTCGTATTTTTCAGGTTCTGTACTGCCTTGCTGTGTAAGCCTGGATTCCATATTAAGTAAATTCTCTTTGCAGGGCAGTTAGACAAAACATTCCTTTTCCAGCTTGAGAACCAAGGACCCCGTTACAGCTTTGGGCCCAAAAAGTGCAAACAACAGCAACTGAAGAGAGCAAACTGGGAGGGTGGGACTGCAAAACCTGAACCTGTCATTGGACAATTAACCCCAATATGGAAATGGACCAAAACTTAAAAGTGTGAAAACTTGTGACTGGTCACCCATCTTGGGTCTGTCTTGGGCAGAGCTCTGGCCAGGCTCTGGTATCCTTTTAAGGCCTTTTAATGAATACCTACTTTATTCCTTTAACTATGTCTAGTCCCTGTTCCAGATCAGCCTCTCTAGGCACCAACAGGAACTGACAGACCTGCCCTTGAAGTGATTATTCTTATTTTGGACAATGTTCCCTTTGCCTACAGCCTGCCCTTCTTGCTGCCCATGGAAATGGAGGGAATTTTTGAACACATCAGCAACTGTGTTTGCCACCACGGAACGTCAAGAAAGTGACTAAGTTTTTAACTGGCCCCCACTTAAACAAATACATACTGGATTAAATTTTCTGCTAATAAATTTCTGATTAAGGCTAATCCAATTAGGGAACATGCAATTAGCAAGTTCTGAATTTACTTAAATCTGCACCTTCATACTTTTCTTGGCTGACTTATACAACACTTTCCAAATGTCTTCTAACAGATATCAATTAGGGTTAAACTGAAATTTCCATTGTAAGGTGGAAATCCAGATATCCATGTTATTAAGGAATTAGGCACTTAAATTGCATATTAATTTCTTCCTAAAGATAATAATTCAGGTAATAACTAGCAATTCAGATAATTTTTAAAAACAATATTTTCATTTGGAAAAATCAGTGTATTCTAATTGAATGAAACTCTACATTAATGTCTTTTATTTCAATTCATCCTGTTATGTGCTGTCTACAGGGTTTCTGGCCTAATGCTATTTGGGGTTTTTTAACTGTTCTTTGTTAAGTGAGGTCTAAAGCAAAGGAATGCCAACCTGCAAGACACAAAGAAAGGGTAAGATAGCAAATTCTGTGCATTTTGTCCTTCTTTACTCACCTTATTTTCGGTGTTAATGGTGAAGACAGTGTCCCTTTGGTTCAGAAGTTTACAGGAGTATGCAATGTTAACTGCTGTCTCCTGTTTGTCTCCTGTCAACACCCAAATTTTTATCCCAGCTTCTCGGAGAGACGCAAGAGTGTCGGGCACTCCATCTTGCAGGCGATCTTCAATCCCTGTTGCTCCTGGGCAAACAGGAAAAGAAGAGAAATAATTTTATTTTTCTTGAAAATCAAGTAGCTATTTTCTTGTTTTAAAAAGGCTTTTTGCTTTCCAGTCATGCTCCTGAACTTATTGAGAATTGAATGGAGGTTTTGTCCAAGAAATAAACATGCAGGCACATGATCTGCATTTGGATTAGGGTCTGAAGGTGTCAACAATCAAGTTCTGTCTCTTCATTTTGCTCATTGCAAGAACAATGCATTTCATTTCTTGCTAATAATCCAAAATGACAGTGTGCTGGCAGACGAATCACACCATATGCATTTTAAAAATATTGCATTAAGTCCCATCAAAGCAACCAGAAAAGATGAACTTTGGCTGTTTAAATGGATGCTGTCCCTGTTGTCAAGTCAGATGCTTCAGCCATCAGAGGCAGAAGAAACAGTACAGTACATTTTCTTTCTGAACATGCACAAACTTAGAAGCAGATGCCAACATTCATCCTGATGATGTTGGGAAATCACCATCTGAATGTTGCAATATTCCTTATCCCTTCCACTAGAGGTCAGTTTGAAGATGCTGTAACTGTGGTACATTAAAGATAGATATTGATTTAGGCTAAGGGAACACTTTTTGCAAATTAAAGTGTGAAAGCACATAGAGCCTTAGTAATTGGCAAAGGTAACAGACTCTGACAAGATCTACATTACCTCTTATGTGGTCTGCTTATGGCATTTACCATTATTACTCTAATTTTTTAAATCACTGCAGAGATTATGAGAAGCCGTAATGCAAGCTATTGCTTGCAATTGCAGAAATTCAATGAAGTATGGGCATAAATTGTAGCCAGAGAAAAATGAGACTGGGATAACTCTAAAAATCAAAGTTGTAAAGAACAAAATGTTTGGAAACAAAACAGAACAGAAAGCACTGAAGTGCTCCATAATTTAACAGAATGACGCTGTTAGATATGACGGTGATGTTTGATGCAGAAATGTCAATCAATGTAAGTTTTAATACTAAACATGTTTTACAAAGTGCACAAAGCAAGCACAACAGTGCAACAACGGCAGGAACTCAGCAGCAGAACACCTACATGTTTAAGTTACTGGATTTTATAATACAGTTCAATTACCAAAATTCCGTCAGAATTTGTGCTCAAAACTGAATTTTATTTATAGTACTTTATAGGTTTATCTAAGGATATGGATGCATGATTGAACTGTGGGAACTTCATTATTTACTGTGTCAGCTGAGCCACAGTAACAGCTGATGTGCATGTTCTTTGCTCGGGGCACACAATAGTTTCAGTACACTTTTGCAAAGTTACTGCTGCCCAAAACGCATGGGAACTTGTATAGACACTACCATTGGATTTTATCTCCCTAGCATGGAGATTTCCAAACCACAGAGGAAGTCTCTTAGATATAAATTAGTATAAGCTGTTGTCTGTCGTACTGCCAAGACTATCACAGGAGAGCAAGTGATACTTCACGCAAAGACAATTCTTATTTTTAGCTACCCAGCAGGGTGAGCTTGGTCTCCAGATGCTGTGCTGTCTCTATTAACAGCTCCTCTCTGTTGTCAATCGCAGCTTCTGCCTCCCGACGAAAATTGGCCCATTTTTGAAAGTCATCTTCGTTCAAGACCTGCATAACACAATTTAAACAGTGTTTATTTGAAATTTAAATAAGAGAGGAATGCCAACATTCTGGATCCACAGAGACTTAACTCCTATCCAGACTGGTTAAGTACTGTGTCATCTTTAAAATAACACAGACCTTTCCTCGAGAAAGCTGCAAGAACAAGTAGTTTGTACAAATGACCTACAGCTGAGACTCAAAAATATGACATAGAGAAAATCTTGCTTACATAACTCTTGCTTAGCTGAGAGCACACAGTTTCTGAGGGCTCATATACATTTATCCAGAACTTGAATATGATCTATTTGTTGCACATTGACAACTTCTGTATGAAAGTATGACAGTAAGATACACTAACTCAGGCTGAGAGCAAGATTTTTGAAAGCTGAGTGCCAAGCAAAAGAGAAGAAGGTTGGCTGCTCTGCAGACTCTTTGTTTCTTGCTTGGAAGCACTGTAGAGAGGTCAGCTGGAGTTACTATACGAGAAACAGAAATAAATATTTTGACACTGACTAAAAATCCATCACATTGAGGAAAAAGAGGAAAAAAGGACTCCAGACAAGGCAAATAGAGGGACAAAAAGATGGGCTGCATCTGGCTGGTTGTCGGAAGCAGAATTGTAACCACTGTATTTTTCTAGCAATTCTATTGACATGTAGGGAACCTGGTGCTCACCCACCTTCTTAGCTATGCACAGAGTTCTCAGTCCATCACGGGCATAGTAGTCCAGGTGTTTCCGTGTTCTTTCTTTTATTCTTTTCAGTCTCTTGTCTGTGCTAATGTCACCTGCAAAACACAAGGAAAAGATTCCATATTTTAAGGAAAAGAAATATTTTAAGCACAGATAATTTTCAATCTAATGGCCTCAGATTAAAGAAGAGTGGGCATTGGAGAAAAGTGGATTCCATTATAATACCAAGTTCTTTAAATCTCAAAAGTACTGGCCATGCAGAGGCTGAAATCTTGCAAAATAATCTTGTTTCCTTTAAGATAACATTATTTTTGTTTTTGTTTATTAATATTATAGCACTCTTGCTGACAACCTGAAAATCAATGGTCAGGCCCTTATGACAGTATTATTGCAGAGTACACAATCCACATGGGTTAGTATTATCAGTGAATTTTAATTATCCCGTTCCATATTTGAAGCACTTCTGAGATGAAATAAATAACTCAGTTTTGATCTGCTAGGATAATAACGAGACAAAGCTTATTCTTTCTTTATACTCCTAATACCTAGATATAATATTTCATGCAGAAAAAACTACAGCAAACTTCTTTGTTAGGAGACACAACAGAAACAGCTCCCTGGCTAATTACCTTTGGCGGAGTCATCCAGCTGGTCCATTATTACAGAGTCAGCGCCTTTTGTGTAGACAACAATCTCCTTGGTTAGAGGGTGTCTCACCACTACAGACATCCTTTTCCTGACTGGGTCAAATCCCAAAGTGTAGAGGATCTCCAGGGTCAGGAGGGTGCCCTGTGGCAGCTGCACAGTGACCTGCTCAGGTGTCCGGGACACGAGGATGAAGCCGTAGGCCTGGGCAGCATAGACCAGAGCTGCCTCGTCTGGGCTCTCAGCCTCGTAACAAAGGTCTGTTGGCAGAGCACTGCTGGTGGCAGACCTAAAAACTTCATCCAAGGAAGCAGTACCAATATCTGTGCTGCCCTTGTCCTGGAGCTCCTGGCCTCTGCTGCTGGCAGAGCAGTCGTTTTCATTGGCACAACTCTCCAGCACAGCAAGAGGCTCCTCGGGGTTCTTTGCACTGAAGCTGGCACCAAGCTGTGAACTAGACTGAGATGATGAAAAAGACTGACTAAGGCTTGCTAATTTTAGCCTTTGAAATATCTGATGAATCTTGTCCAGGGTGATTCCTGAAGGTTTTATTGGTGGTGGGATTGTGACCTAGAAATATGAGAAAAACGAGGGTTAAAAATAAATAAATGTGAACTTCAGGAGCCTTCTCAAAACCTCTCTCTACTTTTCTGCATCTAAATGACAATAATAATAACTGCAACTTCCCCTTTTCCCCTCCCCTGCCATTTAACTGTGGTGGAAGGATTCAACAGAGAAGTCATAAGTGAGATGCCACATAATTTGATGGTTTGTATCCAAATTTGTATCTCTGCCTCTGAAGCAAAGACGTAATGAAGCCCTTGTAGTTCTGTCAATTGCCTGGCAGATCAGAGAAAACCCAGTGTGTTCAACAAACTTCTTACAGCATATATAATACAAAATCTAAAAGAAAAAGTGCAGATCCTGTGATAGCCTTAGCTATTCATCAAACAGAACAAGACAAACTAGGAAGGGATACATAGGCATGGAAGCAATAGATATTACAGAAAATGTAAAGGAACTAGAGGACAACTCTCAAACAAACCATTTTTCACCACTTCAGTTTTCACTGGACACTACTCTATGTTGTTAAATGGAAGCATGATCCATTTTCCTCATGTATTTAAACTTAGATTACCCTTTGCCTTGGCTCAGTAGCAGTGGAGACCAGAACCGAATTGCAAATGGCAAGAGCAAGAAAAAAGTCAGTAAAGGATGTGTAAGTCTTCGTATGTATGAAAGGAGAAAAGCTTTCAGTCTGGAGGGCAGCTTCTCGCACTCGCCTCAGCAGCCTGCTGTCAGGAGTCACGTACTTTTCCTGGAAGAGAAAAGACTTAGTGAGGATTATTTTCATTTACCCTTGTCCTCAAGGAATAACTGGCAACTTCACAGACTTCTTGAATTTAGACCAAGAAAATGCTTTTTGTACTTAACGTCTATGGAAAAAAGATATCTTTCAAAAAGTGCATAACTAGATAATTGGAAGGAAATGCATCTTCAAACGGAAGATTATCTCAGAATTTTATTTTTTTGAGATCTACTAAAAATCAGAAAAATCTATACTGTATTCCTTAACTTTGAGACTGATGACTCCTGAATTAAAGGGCAGTCCAGAAGAATGCATACTTGGGGTCTCCCACTTTAGTGTGGAAGCTGATAGTTATTTCAACTTATTTTGTGCTTATGGTTTAGTTATAGCAGCATCACTTTTTGTTTCCAGAGCAGTTTTATTTTGCACCCAGAAAGAGAAGTGCTCTCAAACTCTACTTCTTCAGTTTTTGCAATAAATAAATAAATTCTTATGTGTTCCTGAAATGTTTCTGTAATTTTACTACCACTCTCTTTCTAATCAAACCTAAATTTGCAAGTCAAACTACTAAACAATGTCACTTCCCTACAATTTAATTTGATGTAGGGCTATGGGAGTATTACTTTTAATAGAAATTTCATGTTAGCAGAATCTGGTTTGTATTAAGTTCAGGTCCGTATTTAACATGGAATTCCAAATTTAAAAGGCATCTTCCCATGAACCAGCAGTTTTCCATGCCTTCTTTAAGGAACTGCCAAAGTTATTAAGCTGCTTTCTAGTTCATCTCAGCTATTACCCTCACCTCATTCAATCTGGCACAGTTTTCCCAAGTTCTGTAAACATGCAACAGAAGTCACCCAAGCACTCCATCTCCTGCTTGCTAAAGTTACAAGCAGTTCTTAAATAATCCTAATAATTGCAAATGAATCTACTGCTCATTTTGCAGCTCGACTGAAATCCAAAGCTGGAACAGAGCTTTGCAATTTCCCTGCTGCAGAAAGCTCTATGTGCAGATACAACTGTCCAAACAGTTCTGTTGGGAATTTTATTATATTTGAATCATGCAAGATTAGAATCTCACCAACACCTTGCATAATTTTTCATCCAATTTCTCCATGCATTGCTACAATTAGAATGAACATCCCAAACACCAAATTATTATGTGTGTATCTCATCTCTCCTATCTGTCATCATCCCACCCAATTTCTTTTTCATCTATACCCTCAATGTCTGCTGCAAGTTCTTGTCAAAAAGGACAATGCACTACTGGGCATTTCACTTCAGCAGCAACCTTCTGAACTCAAAAGCTTACTCTGGAAAAATCAAAAACTGACAGGCTAACTATGGCCTCAGAGGCAGATTTTAAAAAGAAAACAATAAAAAATTTTCAGTATTTATCAGAACAATTTTTCTCATCTTCTTTTTCACATTCAGTGAAAACAGTGCTGACCTGAATTTTCAGCCTGAACATATATTAAAAACCCTAACCAAGCAAAAAAGAAAACTGAATAAAACAACACTAATTATGATAATCACTTAAATTTGCCACCTTTTCAATGTTAACAATTTTGTTAGTGAAAATGCTGATATAAAATGGCTAGTGCCATTCAGTTTTAAGGTTTCCTCATTAACTTGATAGCATTTCTTCTAGCTGATGGCATGAAAACTTGATGACCATGGGACAATGAAAATCTTCGTTAAATGTTTCTAATAGCAGGGCACTGCTTATTGGAACTATTAAATCTAGAAGGAAATATATTGTCACTCTCTTAATTCATGAGAACACCTAAAGGTAGAGAGAGGAAGTGTTAATTTTCTATCATGTTCCATTGTTGAAAGATGGATTTTTCTTACAAACTTCAGTCTGCTGCCATACACACAGGTCTACAAACACACTGTGTATACCAGGAGTACTCAGGATGCTGCAGATTTGTAGCAGAGTAAAATTGCATCAGATGAGGTGATGTAAGTTCCAAAGGGCAGGAACCATAGAGGCACTGAAAAATTTATTATTCCCATTTTATTAACAGGGAATTGGCTCAGGTGACAAGGGATGCTATTATGTCTCATTTAAAGGTCATACAGGGCAGGCTCTGTGCAAAATCTAAAAGTCTCTATTTTTACAACATCTTCACAATCGTCATGGGGCATTAAAACAATTTATCCAGATAGAGTGACACCTATGAGCAGCTAAGGCTGGTTATTTCCATAACAACAGCTTAATCTTCTTCTACAAAAGAGAATTTGATACTAGTTCCTCAGGTATTGCTTTAGAGTGAATTAAAAAATGTTTATTTCTAGAAGAAAAAGAAAAGGCGTGGCAGTAAAAATGTAATTAGAAAAAATACTGGTAAGAAATTTCTGTGTCATTCTTCAATAGTCATGACCTATAAGAAGTTCTCAGAAGTAATGGCTCATGGGTTCTCAAGAATCCAGAGATGTTCTCAGAAACTCATGAGGTTTGGGCTGGAAAATGCTAGGATAACAACTTACAAAACTCCCATATTCCAAGAACAGTAGGAGTTCTGAGTGGTACTTACTACATGACAGCAGAATCATACAGGTAAGTAGGATCTTGTAACAGCTGCAGCAAATAAAGTTCTGAGAATTCTGCATTTATTAGACTTTTTTTTTTAATCAAGATTTGGATGGGTTTTCCAGGCCTTTAATTTTAATTGGAATTCTAATTTTGAAAGTGTATGACCTTCTTTTGGTGTTCACAAAAGCCTTGTCTGAAGCGTCTGTTAAAAAACCTTCAAGAGGAGCAGAACAGTCTGACTTTAACTAGGCTGTGTGTGAATTTGGGACGTTTCAACCTAAATTGCAACAGATTCTGCTCCCCCCTGACTGCAGCCTTCATGCTCCAATCGAGCACTCCGGTTCTTTGTCTCCCCCTTCTCTCTCTTAACTCCAGCAAGGCTTGGATTTCTCCTCTCTACCTGTTGGCTTTCCATCACTAAAGGCAATAGAAGGGATAGCTTAGAAGGGGTGTAGTGCTCTTGGTTTGCCAATTTGAGATTTTGGCGGTTTTGACATTTTTCGTCTTTAATGTGTTTTTCACAGAGGCGTGTGCAGCTTCTCAATAGTTCTACAGACTGCCATACTCAAAAGCCTTTACCTCACACCCAGAGATACCTCCCCCCAACCAGCCCAGGGTGTTAGCCCAGGCTGTGGCACTCACGATGGGGCTGCTGAAGGCCACTTGGGACTGGCTGCTGTCGCGGCGGCCCACGGACCTGCTCCTGGCGTGGCCCTTGGCTCGCACGCGGTCGCTCTGGCACCTCCGCAGGGGCCCCACGGTGCTGTGCTGGTACGTGCCTGGTCTCTCCAGACTCATGGGAGGAAGGGTGAAATGCTGCAGTTTTGCAAAATCCTCACTGTCTAAATCAAACTCTTTCTGTGTTTTCAGTCGCCGGTCTGCATAAGAAAAATGAAACTTTACCTCTGTTTCTGTTTTTTTTAAAATTGTTTTTTCATTGTTTGGGAGGAATTCCTTGATCAGTTAAAAAACCCGAAACAAATTAAACTGAAGCCAAAACATTTCAAAAGCCATCACCAGAAAAATTTCACTGTCCACAGCAGTTTCTGGCAATTGCCACTGTTATTATTGCAAGAAAATAAAAATTTGCTTTCAAAGTGATCAGTCACTTTTATAGGCTTCCCTTAGTGTTTTGTCTCTCCAGCTGCTTTTTGTTGGAACAGGAGAGTGAAATATGGTAATTCACAAATTTGCTAATGTTTTCAGTCACAGAACACAAACATCTTCTTGGCAGCTGCTTGCCAGCTTAACAGGATCCTTTCCACTACACAGAGCATGGAAGGAACCTGAGTCAACACCATGAATTCAGAGCACCAAGCCAAGATCTTTCAGATCCGGACTGCAGCCAGGATCCACCCCAGGAAAAGAGTTCCTGTATTTGTCATATCACACAGAGCTGTGTGTTTACATATTAAACAGAAATAATTACTGTTGGACCCACTGAGTTTAAATATTAACTAATATCCGTTTGTGAACTTATAAAAGGTTGTCTGGTGTTCATTCAGAAATGAAAGAGAAAATGTTCTCTTTGTGTGCTCTTTGAATGCAGGGCAAATCCTGGAGGTGCCTGCAGAGGGATCTGGAAAATCTTTCCCATCTCATGTCTGAATCATTTAAAACACCTTCATTTTAGTGAATCTCTGTAAAACAGCAGTCCTCCCTCACAAAAAAGTGGCTATTCCACAAAACTTTACATTCAATCAGAGGGCTCAATATGTTTAGGTATTAATATTTCAATTAATAGCATTTAATTGCTCAGACAAAAAAAGCAAGTATAAAGAAGTGTCTCTCACCATTTTCCTGATGGGAAAACTCAATTCCATCGACAGTACAGCGTCGGAATACCATTTTGTTTTCTGTTAGTGTCCCAGTTTTGTCTGAGAAGATATATTGGATTTGTCCAAGGTTTTCAGTAATAGTGAGGGCACGGCACTGGATGGGCAAATCTGCTTCTTCATCATACAGGTCAATGTCATTGTGAATTAAGAAGACTTGGCCCAGTTTGACCAACTCAATTGACACATAAAGAGATATGGGGATTAAAATCTGAAAGAGAGTTTAAATTCTCAGTGCGGGGTGAGATAAATTCGGCTGCTTTCCATCAGCAATGTCCCGGCTCAGGTATGCTAATGATTTCCAAAGAAATAGTTCTTCCTAGAGACATATTTTAGCACTGATGTATAATAATTCAGGAGTGAAAAAACATCCTGCACACAGCAGCAATGGAGAAATAGGGATAAGTGGCAAACTTAAGATTAAATTCCCAGAGTACTAAATTCAAAGGTGGGTCTTTCAGAGGGTGCCCTTACAAAGCATGTTTTCTGGACATAGGATCATGCTTGCTCTTACTCTTCTGAAACCCTGAAAGGATGGATTAGCACAGACTAACTCTTAGTGCAGAAAAGTTTCACAAACCATTGCTTTGCACACAACACTTCCCACCCACAAGCTTCCTTGCCCTGAAATAATGAATTCTTAACATGCACAAATATTCTGTTTCAGTAATGAAGAATAATCCCCCAAGGAATCTCTGAGCATATCTGAAAGTTATATTTAGTTTTTATTCATATTAAAGAAATTCTGTCCACTAAAATCTCAGTGCTGACATCAAGAAATCTGAAAAGTAAATGTAATTTTTTTCTTCACTCAATAAAATATTCTTTCTCAATTAGGCTTAATCACACTCAGATATACGAGTATCCTACTTCTAATTTAGCTTCTTTCCTAGACTAGATGAACCATACCTAGTTATTATTCCCCACTGGCAAATTGGCAATTTTTGTTTCACTGTTTTTCTGAGATATTAAGTGGCCTTCTTATTTTGGAATTCTGGATATAGGCAGAAAAAAACCACTGACATTTGGATGTAAATATCTTCTTTATTGCATCTGCTAGATATTCTGAGTTAAAGATATTATACATGTGTTTCCTATCTATATGCTTGTGGGGTTTCAATAGCAAGAAAAAAATCTCCAGTTAGGAATCATAATAAAAAAAGAAACAATATTTCACACTTGGATGATTTGAAACACCCCTACAATATTTTGAAATAGGACTAAGAATGCACTACACAGCTATTCATTGATATTATTTGTTCATTACCGATTATACTAAATTTTGAGTAGCTTCGTCCTTGGAGGTAACAGAGATTTTTGTCTTTTACCTGCAACAGGATTATCATTGTCAGGAACATGTAGAAACCAGCAAGAACTGGAGACACAAAATTGCCATTGCTATCTGGGACATCATAAGGTGGGTGGTCCCAAAAGGTTCCTGTCCAAATGCCATGCCCTGTAGGAATGAGATGCAAGATAGAAATTGGCTGAGCAGTGAAGTGAGTGACAAAGCTGCTGAAATGTGCAGATATGGACTGCTCTGCTACTAAAACAGAGAGAGCATTTCCAAAACAGTGCTCCCCAAGCAGTGCTGCAAATCTTTTGGAGAATGCAAAGCACCTGCAGAGCTCTGTAGCACGTGCATATAATTGATGTGCTAGTGAAAAGTAAGTATTCAGGGATATTTTCATTCACCTCTGCTTCATCAGGTGTTTCCCATGGCTCTTAGCTCTGCACAGATCTTTTCCCATTCTGTGTTTCCCCTCTGGAACACTCCATCTCTATCACCTATCCATAAAAATCCTCGCTGCTGAAGACTCTTTCCTCTCACAGATCTAAACCTTAGAATTTTGTATATAGAAAAACTAAAATATTTCTTATTCTCCCTGACCATTCTTGATTTTAATCTGTCTCTGTTAAGAGTTGACAAACCCCCTAAATTCAGTCTGGGCAACTCATCTTTACACAATTAAAGCATATCTCAAACTGCTTCTTCCTCTGTGTTTTAAATACCAGTAGATATCATTGCACTGCTACAACAAAGCCTCTGTGCCAGGACTTAACAACATCCCTTCACAATTGTTTTACCACTTTCCATACTGTCCTTATTGAAATCAACTTTCGTCAAGGAGGTTTCTAAATTTACAGCATCAGAAGCTTCCCACAGAGCTAAGGCAAACCGCTTGGTTTCCCCCATTGCATCATTTGTCCAGATGCCAAAAACCTCCATCAGTCCACTTGGCATATCCAGCTCAAATAAAACTTCCATTAGCACCAGTTAACCAAGCAGTTGTTTTGCAGCATCTGCCTACTAAAATGCTGCCAAAAATATTCAAATTACTCCAGCAATGCTCTTTGGCTGCTTCACACCACAGTCACATCTGAACAAGGACAACTCTGCTCTACAAGCCACTTCTTACCCCAATTTGTCACTGTGTGCAAGAACAATCCTGATAACTGATCCACCAGTGATAAGTTTTCCTAGAACTCTACATTCAGACAAGGCTGGAAAGCAAGAACTCATGGTAGAGTCTCTGGACATTTTGGAAAGCTAATGGACTTTTTACTCTTTTACATGTTTCACTTAGACTGTGAATATTTTTCTTTAACCTAAGCAGAAAAATTATTTTTTCAATGCTGATTTTTTTCATCTGAGACTTCTTTTAACCTTACATTGAAGGACTTTCTTACTCAAGAGCCCCTACACACCAGACAAGGCAAGTCTCAAATCGACATGACAGCAGCCAGGGAACAAGGGAAATAAAACCTCTCCCTCACACAGAGCTCAGTTGTGAAACTGAAATCCCATTTTGGTGCCAAAAAGGCCCACTGAACATGAAGCAGTAGTACTAAAGAAGTGATCAAGTCAGTTCAGTTCATCTGTTTTGGATGGTCCTCACTTCCCATGGTATTACACCTGATGTGGTGTGTCACAGCACATACCTGCAGGGCAGGCACAGCAAAACTTGGTTTGGCTGTTGTTTAACCAGAGCAGTAGCACTTAGTGAGTTGTCACTGAAACAAAATCCATTAAAAGAAAAAGGGCTCATGGGAGCCCCTGTTATCTCCTTAAAGCATTGACCCATTCAAAAGACAGTAACTTAAAATTTGGTCCTTTGCTCCGAACTGTGAGATCCCATTAATTCTGGCCTGCCTGGGACAGAGAATTAGAGCTGGAAGGCAAGCAGGTGCTTACACACAGTGAAGTTGATCTTTTTGAGATTACCAATCCAGTAAACTCCAGTCAGCTGACAAACACCAGTTACTAAATTCTCATGTGCTCACCTGCAAGGGCCCCAGAAAAATACAGGCTATTCCAACACAAGTAATTATTCCATTTCACAGCCTGATGTAAAGGGGTTTTTGAGAAGGAAGGAAGCCGTGGAGGATGTAAAGTGAATGAATTAGTTATGAGCAGCTCATGGGTTTTTAATTGTGTGTCTCTGTTTAATATCACTCCCAAACATATTAGAAGAAGGCACTAGTGAAATGAAAGTAAAGCAAAATCATTTTACTTTTGGCCTTATGCACAAGGAACAAACAGCCCCTCAGGAAGCACTCAGGAAGGAAGGAAGATCTCAGCTGACAAATATTGATTCCTAAAATGCAGTCACAGGATGGCTTTCTCTTGCTTTACATGTATGATACCATGGTGAGGATGAATCTTGTCTGAAACATTTATAGCCATGTTTGCTTCATCTGAATTGCTCAGGTTTGCCATTTTAATTCACCTATTGGAAAGACCAAGGAGCCTAAAGACCCCAGGAGCATTCAGCTGTAGATCTTGCTCATGTCTATAACATCCATTTAAATCACCATTTAGGAAAAAGATTTTTGTCAGTGCTTCATACCTACAGCTCCAACAAGGCACATCACAAACAGGAGTCCCACACACAGGAAAATGTCCATATTCATCCTCTGCTCTATCCTGCTGCGCTTGTAACGAGGGCCTCTGTTATTCAGCATGGCCTTCGTTTCATGGCCTTCAAAACACAAAGGAATATCATCATGTTTATGTAATAGCTTGTATTTTTGTTTGGTTTTTTAAGAAGTATTCTCTCCCCAGATGAGAGCAGGATGACTCATGTTGACATTCAGAACTTGTCCATCTTCCTATCTGATTGACTACATCAGAGTCTAAATCTTGAAGTTTATCAAAAACCTCCATTATATCACAGGTTTCAGCTGTCATATACATTTTTCTGTCCCAAGGACAGCAGATTTAGTAGGATCATAAAGTTTGTATATATTACCAAAAGCCAAATATCCACAAGAAGAAAAAGAAAAGGAACAATATTATTATATTTTTGCATTTTATGAACAAATTGTTTAGGTGCTATACAGATACCTGAAACCTACATTTGAATATTTTTCAGCAGCAATTCAAAAACCACCAGATATGTTTTGCATAATAAATAAAATTCAACAAGTCAGTGAAAAATAATAATATTTAGCTTTTCATTATTTGGCTGTAAAGTGCTAACAAAATAATAGGATGAGAAATAAAAAAAACCCAAAACAATTCTTAAACTTAGTGAGTTAGAATTGAGCTGCTATACTAATAACGAAAAAAGAGGAGTCACGCAAGAAGTCAAGAAGCACAAATTACTTTTTCAATTCTATTAATGTTATCTAAACTGTGGCTCCACAACTGGGATATCTGGGCACCATCTGTTGTTATATTGAATGGTATCTTTTATGTTTATTTCTGCAGTCCTTTTCCCTGAAAATACAGACCCTGAAGGCTTGTATTTAGTTTTCATTTTTATGTGCATGATGTGTCTGACAAGGACTGTTTTCCAAGCTGCCTTTTAGCTTTCTCTAGGGAAGTGATTTAACCCAAAACCTGGAAGTTAGGTGCAGTTCAATCACACCTGCTGGATTCATTCCAGGTTTACATCAGTGGTTATTAATTAAGAAGAGAGCTAGGGAGAAAATTACTCTCCAGCCTTATGTTCAGGACATTGACTCAAGAGCTGGGGCTCCTGACTTACTATTCCAATGAATATGTAATTATGCACACAACCTGGAGCTGTGTCAGTGGAACCAGGTTATGGTACCAGTGCTCCTGCCTTTCCAACTCACACGTAACTACAAACCCCCTTGTTCCACTTAGCAGGTATTCAGTGTGCAGGCTGTGGAGCAGGAGATGTGTGCTCACTCCCACACAGACAGAACTCAGAACAAACCCCAAACCTTCCCTTTGGTGAACAAAATCTCTTAAGCACTGAGCTACACTGAAGGGGAGGGCACTGCTGCTTGCAATTCTGTTCCTCCAGCAGCTGTGTGACTCTTGTTCCTCATGTTTCTTTTATGTCAGGCGTAATGGAATGCTTTGTATTGAAATCAAAACAAGCCAAAGCCCTCTAATCCCTCCCAGAAAACGCTGAAGTAAGTGTTGATTAATTTATTTCAGGAAGAAATCATGATGAGCTTCTTTCCAAATATCAGTTCTACCATTCCTTTCCACTTCAGGTAATCATCAGGAAAAGGACACTTCTGTAACACACTTATCATCTTATAAGGAACAGAAAATCAGAAATATGAGGAATAAACTGCTTTATTCTCCTCTAATCCTGACCCTTTCCTATGCTGTGAAGCACAGCACCTCACCTACCACCCCAATGGCACCTTGTCTCTCTATTTATAGATTCTGATGGACTCATCTAAAACTTCTTTCTGGTACTTCACTATATGAAAAGCATATAATTCTTACTGCTGTCCCAATCACAATGAAAAAACTACATTTGCTGTCACTCTGTAATGAGGTTTTTGTGTTTTAGTGCTATTGCTTTGTGTAGAACAATTTGGGTAGCCATGAAAAGTGTAACTATCCTCAGGTCAGATGAGAACTGCACAGACCAAGCAATTGCAGTCAGTGATGGCTGTACTCCTCACAAAGGCTTCCATTAGAGGGAAAGCTTGAGGAGTAATAGAGTCATTAAAATGGAAAATGTGCCATCTTATTATGTGACTGATCTTGATTGTTCAGAAAAGGCCACAGACCATGATTAAAAGCCAGAGTATAATCAATGTCAAAGAACCCTAGAAATGAAGATTATACTGACTGAAGCCAGTCTAATTTTAGGAAAAAACCCAAAACTTTTATGCTGACATTAACAATAAGAACTCAGTTGGAAATTGATTTGAAGACCTACTCATATGAAAACCACCAAGTCTTGGGAATAACTTCAAAACTCCAATCTTTGCTACTGGCAGCTTAGGCATCATAAACAGAGATCCACATTAGGATCTGTGTTGGTGGTCAGGGGAGCATACTGGGAAATCTGAGCTAAACAGAAGAAAATTAGGAAATGCTGCAGGAGAAGGAAAGATAAATTACTCCAATTATATCGGGAATGATCCCCACTGAGATTTTTATACAGTAGCTACTTTGGAAACCCAGGTTGCTGAGTTTGGCTCTGGCTCTCCTCCTCTGCCTGGTGGGCACCACCCTTGCATGTGGTGCTCACAGGGAGACACAGTGAAAGACCTACAAAGGCAAAGCTACCTTGGAAACATATGGGAGCTGCAGACATCCAGAGTCCAGTGGTGTAGCAGTGAAATAAACAGTCTGGTGCCAGGTAAATTGTTCTGGCTGTGGAGATTAACCTAAGCTAAATGACTCTCGTAAAGGGGTGACTTCTCTTTTGTCTTAGGTGGCTCAACCCTGAACCCCTTGCTGCTGGTTAGACATAAAACAGTTAATATAGCTCTACTGGAAAGACAGTAATAGCTAAAAGGATTAATTGTTGTGTTTGATTTGACTTTTATTTAATCTACAAAGGAGAGGATAGCTGGTACACTCTGTCTGATGCAGAAGAGGACACAGCTGGCAAAGCCAATGATAAATCATGCTCACTGAGTAAAAGAAGTGAAAACACTCCAGAGGCAAAAGATGCTGAGAAACAGATGAACTGACCCACTGCTGAACCTGGCACTGCTGCATTTGATCTGGGCACCAACACTGTCTTTCTTTGTCCACGTGTCTCCCGCATGAAGTCCATGGTTGCACAGGCTCCCTGTGTCTATGTCAGCACAAACCTGTGCTGCTGCTGCCTTTTCTGTCACCTCCAGCTGCTGCCTCACTGCCTCCTGCGTGCTGGCACTGGCACAGACTGAATGGATGAATGAAATTCACAGGTGACTTTTTTTCTTCTAATTAGATCTTTAGCTGCTCCACTTTCTTCCCTGAGGAGCCAGTGAGACCTCCCTTAGGGCAGCTGTGTAGATTTTATGACAGGTGGAATTAGTAGGATAGCAAGAGCTGATGGTTAAATACACCTGAGCAATTTTTGCCTTGTCTGGTTATTTTTACAAGATATTTGACATGCATAAGGGTACTGTCACTTGCCAAAGACCAAGTGCAAGACTTGCTGGCTTTGGAGATGGATGAGTAATACCTTCATTTTAAAAAAAGTTATATACTTTTTCTGTGCACTACCAATTTTTAAAACAAAATGTCAAACTATGCTGTAATATTAGACTATACTTATTTTTTAAGGATATTTCCAGGGAAATTCTCAGTTTACCTAAATAAAAAGTATGCCTTACCTGCATATATAACAATTCCTACGGCGGCCTCCGTATTTCTGATTGTACATCCACGAAGCAAGAGGTTTTCAATGTTGAGACCTACCTGTTCGTGGTCTGGCTGCTCCCTAGAGGAAAGATAATCAAATAGAGCAATTAATTTTTCTGTTCTAATGGAGTGCTAAAGAAAATTTTTGTGTGCATGTCTGTTTCAACTTGAAATAAAGTAATTTTTTAGGCCCTATTTTACTTTTATTTCCCTCACTTTTAAGGAAGACTCCAGTAAAAAGTTACAGAGAAGTCCAAGTCTGTCTTTTAAAGACCATTTGCACAGTGTGTGTCATGATGCCAATACAAAGCAAGTTTGGCTTTCACCTGGAAACTTATCTGGCAGATTCAATATCTTATGAAAGAAAACAAGAGTCATTTTGCAACTTCTTACAGGCAAATTTATTTTATAAAGATGAGCAGAGGTTCAGACGAATACATCTGCACCTTGCAAGAGCCTCTGTGTCTTTGTGACTCTCAGTTCACCCAAGCAGTCTTCGGGCTGAGGAGCTCTTCCTCATTCTCACCCTGGATAGAAGATCCTCATTTCCATCCCGGCTAGAGGTGCCCCATCACATGCCAGATCCTTCTGCTTGCAGAACAAACTGGTGAAAACCATAATGTCAGTGCTCCATCAGGCAGGCAATTTGTTACTTGCCTCTGGAAATTAATGGCACACACCTACCCCTACCCACAGCTTTTATTTTACACTGGTAGATTCCTCCTGAGATCTTTACCAAAGCTGGGAGCTTCTATTTCAGCTGCTTTGTCTTGTTTTGTTGTGTAAAGGTCAGGGTGGGAAAAGACATTTTTTTCCTAGAATAATCATCTCTCTCTACTTTGTGTTTGGTATTTAATGTTTCATTTACCAGTAAATAGTCTCATCTCTCAAATGAAGGGTAAGGCTAGGTGTTATATCAGAGCTAAGTACAGTCCAATGTCTAAGTGCAGCTGCACATGACTACATAACTTAAACTAGACAAGGGAAAAGGTGTAGGTGCCAACAAGCTGGGGGAATTCTAAAAACATAATGTCAGAAATCTGTTTTTCTTGGAATCTAAATTCAGCCTTGGGGAACTCATTTAATAGAAGCCTTCTTGCATTCCCTTGAACAGAATTTTCTGTGATCAGGCATGTCAGATGGATGTCACTAAGTTATTTCTTACCATTGTTATCAGAGAGTACTCCTGCTATTTTATAGCAAGGCAATATAGCCTCAATAATTTATTAAGGGTTCATGGAGAAAAAGGTAGCCTGCTCCAAATAATTTGTGTTTACAAAATAGCTCAAATCTCAGCAGACCAAAGACAGAAACTCCACTAACACTTAGCAAGTAATTTTCCCCAGCAAATTCTTTCTTCTATCCCTGAAGAGGGGAGAGAAAGGCAGTTAATTCCATGTTCCATCAAGCAAGTGAGATAATAGGCACGCACCTATTACAGATTCCTGTTACAGACTTTTAGCTGAGAGTTGAATATTTTGAAGCCAGTTCTGGATCCTAAGGGTGTGTATTTGTGTGTGCTTTCTTGTGACATATCTCCTACATTTCTGTAATCTCAGTGCTCTTTGCTAATTGGAGGGATTGCTTCAATTTAGATTATACCCAGTGGTCCCTGGAGGAACAACCACAGCCAGCAATCAATACAAACTCAACCTCTTTTTCCTTTGCAAGATATTTTAGCAGAGGAGAAATGGCATTGCTATTAGAGGCCCCATTCTTACAGGGCACAACCTCAAGAGCAGATTAGATATGGTCAGTGCTAATGGAGAGAATCCCTGGTTTACCCTGCCAGAGAGCCAGGCCATTTGCAGCTCCTCCAGCTGCAACACTCACTGCTTCCTGGAGTGCCATGAACTCCTAGTTCAGCCACAGGTAAATTTAGCAGAGCTGGGGCATGGGTGAGGATGCTGGCACATTCATGCAGTTAAATTACTTGTGTAACAATGGGGCATGCATTTGGTCTGGGGCAGCAGGTATTTTGGACAATTCTCTGCTGTGGTGTGGGAATAAGCACGGACTGGTGACTGCTCTGAAGAGGGCCTTGGGAAAGGGTGCTCTGTGTTGGAGGGTAAGAGGATTTTAAGGCATGAGCCATGACATAGAAATTTGCCTTATAATTCATAAATGGGGTTAAATCTGCTGAATTTGCTGTTATGGCTGTGTCAGAATTATTTAATGAAGAAAGACAAAAAAGAAACCTACCCTACTTTTTTATACCAGTCTAGTGCATTGGTTCAATAGCATTTTGCATGCATGTTTGCTTTTTCTACCTTTCTAATAACAAGAAACTCTGGATTGTTTATTAGATCTTGGACACTTTTCCCCTGTGGCTGTAAATGTGAAGAAACTACAGGCATGCAGCTGGATACCTTTAAACAATTTGGAAGGATTTATTTAAAATCTAGCTTAGTCTAATCATCAGGTCAAATGTAAATGAGCTTATGTCTAAGTTTTGACGAGAGCTGAAGCTTTGTGAAAATAGTTTGTATGAAACAACTGCAAATGCAATGCCAAGCCTTGGTCCTACCTTGCCACAAAACAGAGTCAAAGTCTATATTTTATATTGACTTCTGAATCTGGGAATAGATAATAGTGACAACCACCAATTTCATCAAAATATGTTCCTTCTATCCAATTCCTCCAAAAAGAATATCAAAGTACAGATCCAAAATGTAGTTATGGATAACAAGCACTTACATATAACCTTTGAATTTATTGAGATCATTGTTTGGCATTTCACAGACGATGGTGTTTTGGAAAAATTCCGGTTCAAACACAGTATCCTACAAGAGAAAACACACCCAGAATGAGGAGTGTCACATCCAATGAGTATTGAAATGCTAAACACTAAGAAAAGCTTAATTTAGACCACTAGGGCTGGAACACTTGTCCTAGAAGGAGACACAAAGACATTTTAGCTCATTCAGCCTGAAGCAAAGCTGAAAGGGCTGAGTATTTCCTCCTCTTGGAATAACAACTGGTTAAATTAAATGAAGAAAATGCTGTATATTGGACAAGACATCACAGATGCCAATTAGTGAAAACACCTGTCTTCATTTAAAGTGAATATAACAAAGATAGTAGATTTAGATTAATATTAAGAAGAAATTCTTCCCTGTCAGGGTGGTGAGGCCCTGGCACAGGTTGCCCAGAGCTGTGGCTGTCCCACCTCTGGAAGTGTTCAAGGCCAGGCTGGACCAGGCTCTGAGCAACCTGGGCTAGTGGAAGGTGTCCCAGCCCATGGCAGGGGGTTAGAACAAAATGAACTTTAAGGTTCTTTCCAGCCCAAACCATTCTGAGATTCTGTGGTTTTATGAAATATTCTGATTACTTAAGAAAAACATTGGTCAACCAAGAGCAAGCTCAAGTGAAAATAATTTCAGGATTTAACAGGATTTTTGATTATGCTAGAAGACTTATGTTACTGTCCAGGATGGTATAAACATAAAGAGACCACACATTTGAATGAATGTATCATAACCAAAGAAAGGTAAAATCAAGACTAACAGCATAAAACCCCCACCACCCAACCCTAAAATGGATGAACAAATCCAGAAGAGGGAAGGCAGTAGAACAAACCCACACTGCTGGGAGAGACAAAGTGAGTGTGGTGTCTCAGGCACAACGGAGACACAGAATCCATAAGAAAACCCAGGGATGCCTTGGCAGGGGACTACGAGCTTCCTTCCAGGTGCCATGCAGCAGTGAACCCCTCGGGGCACGGCTTTGCAGCGGCACAGTGGCCACATGTGAGCCAGAAGGGCCCCTGGGCCGGGCTCCCGGGCTGACCTGGCTGCTGAAGCCCATCACCACGCGGCGCTGCTTCAGGTTGGTCTCCCCATCCAGGCTGGCCGTCTCCAGGTGGCAGATCTCGCTCTGGTCCGAGGAGTGGAGCAGCAGGATGTCTGCTGGGATGATCTCGTTACACTGCAGCTGCACAAAGTCCCCCACTCTGACATCCTTCCAGCACTTCTCCACGTAAGCGTGTTCTTCCCTGTTGCATTAAAAGCATATCGGGGGTGCTGAGTGAAGGCAGGACTGCTGGGTTGTGGGGCTTCAAAAAGAGACAATAGGGCAGGGGGGCACACTTTTCTTAAATGACACAGCACAGAAGCTAGAAATTAATGATTCAGACACTTCCATAGCACCACTTCACCATGTCATATTCAAGCTAAATCTTTACATGGAATAAAAAATTTACAGCAGTTCTCTTTCATTCTAGCACGAGTCCTATAATCTGCACAGCAAAATATAGGAGGCAGTTCAGACTAACAGAGGTATTTTTGAGTATCTTATGGAAGAAATTTAGATTATTGTTTTTGACTGTGACTGTTTCCTAGATACTTTCCAACATCACCATATAGATCTTGAAAGAAGCAAAGGTACCTCAGCCACATTTGCTTCAGGTCTTTCCAGTTTGTAACTCTCAAGAGTTACAAATCTTGAGCTTAGTGCACAAAAAGAACTTCAAAAAGTAGAAGAGCTGACAAATGGTCCCTTAGCATTAAGCAAAAAAAATACAACCGGAGCCCAAGTTTAATGGAAAGTTAAAGTGAGAAACAAAAAGCTTCTAAATTATCAGAAAATTAAAAAAAAAGTAAAAGAAAAAGAGCCCATGGGGTTCAAGGAAAAGAAATTATTATTTCATCAACAAACTAAGTTCAGCAGCAATAGCAGAGTTTTTTTGACATTGCATTTTCAGTAATTAATCCTTCAACTGCTCTTAACCATCTAAGCAGACCAGAAACTACACAATAAGCTCTAAAATTAGTTATTGGGGAAAATGCACTGCAACAATGGCTTGCTTCCTCTAACTCCTTGAGAGGAAATTATTTTTTCAGGATGAATAACTAAATCATCTTATGCCTTGCACTGTGAGAGGGAAAATGCTCATGATACTTCACTAGACAGACAATAAAAGCCCTTTTGTAATGAGTCAGAGTCTCATTTTTGGTTAAGTTTTTAATCATCCTCATCTCTTGGATGGAGAATACTATCTTTCATTGAAGTGTTTGTATCATGAGAAGGGGAGCAGTGGCAGACAGTGACTGTACTTTGTGCTACAGTTCAAAGCACACACCCAAGCACTGCTTCACAGCCAGGCCAAGGGCTGCTCCCTGCTGACCCACTGCTCCCTGATA
>VWZP01007284.1:149861-182732 GCA_013396995.1 Dicaeum eximium
TAACCCACTGCTCCCTGGTACCCACTGCTCCCTGATAACCCACTGCTCCCTGGTAACCCACTGCTCCCTGGTACCCACTGCTCTCTGATAACCCACTGCTCCCTGGTAACCCACTGCTCCCTGGTACCCACTTTCCTGGCTTTCTGCAAAGCAGAGCCAGCCACAATGCTGCCAGGCAAACCCTCACACTTGGCTGGTGCCCTTATCTGCAAAACAATGTTGACTAACAGTTACCTTTACAGGTTGCAAGAAGTTAATTTCTGCCCATTTCCCAGTGGTACTGACTTTTTATTGGAAAAACAGAACCCCCCAACCTAATTATTTGAATCCTTTTACTGCTGCTTTTGAAGCACTTACTAAACGATGGGGTTGTAGCAATATTTTTTCCATCATACATTAATTTTTCTTTCTTGAATTTTTCATTGTTATTTGTTCTGATTCTACTTACCTGCATGTCCTTTTTCTTTTGCGCAACAACAGACATAAAAGACCACACTGAAGAACAGAGGTTTGTTGTAAGTTAATTAGATGTTGCTATGCATTTAAAAAAATCTAGCTAAATTTCCATTTGAAAAGTATTTTAGCAAGTGTATGCTGAATATTTAATTCTCTACAAAGCAGATTCTAAGTTAATATAACACATCAACTATATAAATACCAATCCTTTCCATACCAAACACCTTCTGAATAGAATTTCTTAATTTGCTTGTTTAAAACATGAAAGGAAGAGAGTGCAAGATCAGTTTAGAGGAAGTAGATGTCTTGTCTTGCCATCCTAGACATTTGGATGCCATTTATAGTTTGCATATAATGTTTACTGTGGCTTTTGCAGGGCAATCCTACCTCTATGTACGTCAACTCTTGCACAATTCAGAAGTTTACAGTGCATATTTCTGATTTTGTCCACTCATAAAATGCTATAGAAGGGCCTTGTCCAGCTGGCTGTGTTCCACATCATCTGAAAGAATCCAGATTAGCCCAAATAATCCACAGGAATCACAGATTTTTTTTTTTTCCCCAACAAATCCCTATGAAACCTACACTACACGTAAAGCTTCAGGGTTCTACCCTGTCACTAATTACAGAGGAGACAGTGGGTCAGAAAAGCCAAATGACCTCTTTCAGATCAGAGGAAAAGCCTTACATATCACAGGGACTACAGTTTAGGGATTGCTAGAATCCCAAACCTGCATTCAGGTGAACTGTCACTCTATCCCAGCAAGTATTCAAAGAATACACATTTTCTGCTCATGAAGAAAACTCTTCATCTGGACCTGTAAGACTAAAAATTTGATTATAAGATTAATAATTAAAAATATTAAAAATAGTGCAAAGCTTTTCTACAACTTTGTAGGGAATTGCCAGTGGAGGAAAGAAAGAAAAGTACTTCACGATGAAACTGGTGCACCCCTTGGCAGCACTGTCCTAGTTGTCTAACAAGATTTTTCAGATGAAGCAGTTTCCTTTCAGCAATCCCTGCAACTGGGAACACTGCCCATTTTCTGTTCAGTGATGAAAGTTAATAGCACAAGCTCTGGTTGCTAAATAAACAGAGGAGCTTAATAAACCCAAGATGGTCTGAGGAGAAACATACAAAAAGGGCAAGGGAATTGAACCAATAAAATAAAACAGATGTGGTGTTTTTCAACTGGTGGGAATCCAGAGACTTGATTCTTACAGCATGTGGTATCAGGGCTGTGGCACACTGAAGACAAGATGTAAGATAAAAGTTCCTCAGTGCCTTCTCTCTTCTACCAGGCAGTTTATCAAAAGCAGATTCCAAAAGTTTTCCCTTGCTAATAGATATCATGATGATGCCCATCAGAAGATACTAACAATGAAAAGAGGCCTTGAACAGTCAAAATGATGTCTGCCACAACTGTTACTGAACTCATTAAATCTGAACAGAAGGCCTGAACTAAACAGACTTTATGAAGTCATTTCTGAGGAAAAAAAAAGGGCCATAAAAAGTCCTGCTGCAGTTGGAGATTATGGGGGAACTTGAATAAATTATTGACTTTGTGTCAACAATTTGATTTCACTTTCTTGGACTCTATAAAGATAAATTTCAAACAAAAACTGGATCAAAATGCATGGCGAATAGAGGGAAATAAAAATTATTGTTCTGCTATACGGAACAGATTAAATAAAAGTAATTTTTCACATGCACTCCACAGCATGTGTGTCTCCTAGACTGTCTTAGAGAAAGATCTTTAGGAATCTTTGTCATCTAGAAACATTTTATCAGACAATTAGTCCAGTGAATCTTATTCCCTAGAATAACTGCAAGCTCCATCTTGGGATCCTTTGCAGTTCAAAATAAAGATATTGTTTGCTCTGCACTGTATCCCCCCAAACTGTCACCAGGTCATGGCACATGGAAAAATATATCAGTGTCATCAATACAGAAACCTACATATTTATATTTTCTTGTATGTAAATTTGCTAGAATGCTATATTTGAAAATGGCCTCCTTCAAGCATCACCTATTTTATTAAAAACACCAGAATTCTGGGATCCTGGTTCTACATGGGCAACAGGTAGAATCACACAGCTGCTTACCCTTCACAGTCCATTTTTGCAAATAAAAATCTTGCACAGTTTTATGCTATCAAAGATTATATCAGCTTTTATATGCAGACTCCTCACAAAATCTTTTCGAAGATCACTTCATGCCCATGACCTCACCATTAGGAACTACTGCCACAAAATAAAAAAACCTGACAACAAAGGAGCAGCTTTAGGACTCAGAGAAGGCACTAGATGAGACAGGAACTGATTCTGGGAGCTGTCCATGGGTCAGAGTACAGCACAACTGGCTGACAGCGTTCCTGAGCTGCAGGATATGAGTCAGAAGGCTCCTGGTGCTGCCTGAGCAGGGAAGGTGCCACAGTCACCGGGTGGGTCTGGCTCTGGCTCCTGCCACTGTCCCATCCTGGAGCAGGAGGGCTTTTCCTGGCACCACGTCAGCCCAGCAGCACCAACAATGTCATTTAGCAGTGGCCAGTCCTGTACCCAGCCTTTCCCCACGGCACCCAACTCTCAGGATTTGAACACTATATTAAGACAGCAAAAGAACCTTTTAAAAATAACCGGAATGGAATTTTTCTAAAGTCTAATAAAGTACATACACATATCATACTGGCATTCCAAATTCCTCAATGCTAATAACAGATCCTATCTTCTTATGTACTTAAACTGCCTATAGCATCATAACAAGTAACTTATTTTATCCATGATACAAGCCTATGCTCAACTTCTGTAACCAACTGAAGCTTACATAAACTTTAAGTAAGTACCAGAACTTTATAGATGTATTATTTGTTCATATAAATGGTTTTGGATTTCTTTTAACTCACCTTTGAAGAAATAAAATAAAATAGATGTAAACAGAGTGTTGCTTGGACTTTACTAGGTTAATTTCGTAAATTGTAGATTATTGTATTTAGGAAAATGTATTTTTTTTACTGCCTTGAACAAAATACTATTGTTACAATTCTTCCTGGCACCAGCTGGAAGGAACAGATAATTTCAAGGTGGCTTAATTAATGTCTCCTAATAATTATCTTTAGTTTCTAGGGACTCTCATTAACTTGTGGAGTTTCTGGAAAGTGCAGATTACATCAGCTTTTTTGACAGTCATATCCTTATATGACCATGTAGCTGTTGAGGTCAAATGGTAGAAACCTGACACTCTGCAGATTTTAATGGTATTTTAAAAGTTCAGACAGTTAGGTTTGAGTCTTAATGCCACGAGGCCATGATTTTGCAGGTCTCTGAGCCAAAACCAGAGATTCTTATTTATTTGGTCTTAATGTTTAGTCATTAGCTCCTGCTGCTGTCTGCTGAGCTGTTGCACCTTTTCTGTGAAGCAGCTTTAAATGCCTTGGCAGGTAATAGATCTTGAAGAAAGCTCTGATAAAGCAATACATGAACCAGTGGTAGCTTTAGTAATGTATTTTATGGATTTTCTTCCCCAGAGACCAAGGATCCTCAGTGCAGCAATACACCCTGACTGACAACAATTAGAGCTCACTGCTCTTCCACTTTCAAGTGGTGCTGCCCGGACCAGCTGAGGGTTGGTTTGCATTTAGTCAGTTCAGTATGTCCCATAATTCTTCCCAACACAATCATCACATCCCACATGAGGTGTTTTAATTTCTTCATGATTTTGGTACCACTGATTTCAAGCAGTGTCAGGGTGACATAACACACCTGAGTGTTCTGTTGGCCAAGGACATTTTCTCAGCTCACAGTAAGGTTGAAAGCAGAAGGAACTGTTCTTGCCTTCAGCAAAACTCACTGCTAATCCACGTATCCACAGCTCAACCAGGGACAAAATTTACATAGTATCTGAAGAACAGACAAAAATAGGGATGACAGAGGATGCCCGTTGCCAGAGAACAACACATGTTTGATGTTAGGCAGGGGGTAGTAGCTTGCAACTACTCTGAGTAGATGCTTTGTGGCTGTCACAGGAATGCAGCTCTTCAGGAGATCTTCAGCTGGTGAGATTCCTGCACTGGTCAGGGAAGGTACCACTGAGGTGTAGAAGCCTTGACATTGCTATGCCCAAGAAAACTGCTTGCAATTTTGCCTGTGGTGAGGTTTCAAGTGGGACACAGGCTTTAGACTGTGTTTTTTTTTGTGTATAAAGTGAACCCACTAAAGCCTCCAGCAGGCTCCTAGTTTTTAAAGTTATGCTTTGTCAGAAAACAAAAATAATAAAGCAGAAAGAAAAGGCTCTTTAACAAATGAAAACTCAGTGCTGCTGACCAAGACTTTAATTTAAAGTGTTGGCAAGAAATCTTTCTGCTCACTGTGCCCTTGACAGAATGGGATTTTCCTCTCATCCTGCTTTCTACTTCACAAACTTTCAGGTTCACCTTGGGTTGAATGACTTGCATATGATATTTCCGAGTCCAGAGAAAAATAGTTTTTCTTTAAATTCAGAGTTTTTCCAGCAGGTTAATTCCTGTTTTCAGGCATGTCCCCTACCCTTTTCTCTGCTTCCTTCCAGATGCCCATACCTCTGTTGGTCACTGCATCCCTGGCCAGCCCCAGGCACTATCCCAGGCATGGGGAGCATCCAGGGGAGGTACAATCCCTCCTTCATTCAGAGATCCAGCTGAACAGAGCATACAAAGGAGGTTCAAACAGAAGGGCAGCCTTTGCCTTTGATGCCCAGCTTCCCACAGAGAACATAAAGTACCCAGTGGTCACCTGTGGGCAAGCAAATCTCCATTGCTGTCAGAGAGAAAATTGCAGAACAGAATTACAATACTTCTATCGGCTGAAAAATTTTAATTCTCTTTCAAAGCAGTGGGTTCAGATTAAGCCACTTTCAGTTTTTCAGCTGTTGGCAGTTCTGATTTCATGCAACACAGTTATGAGCACTTTGTTTTTCCCTTCTTTCTATACCTCTGCTCTAGGGCTAACCCAGAGTTAGTGCTGATGCAAAAATCTTGAAATGTTCTAAAACCTTACACTAAGCAGACAAAGAGTCAGAGTCTGAGTGAAGGCCAGCCTAAACTTTTTGTACTACAGACTTCAGAGGACTTAGAGAGGAGGAGGAGATGGATGCTTGTAGGAACTACCTGAAAACCACAGGGTCTGAAAGCATTACAGAGGAACTTTCTATGGAAAGAGTAATCAGACTAGCTCATTTAGGGTGACTGTTGGCTTACCTACTTCTCCAGAAGGTCCACAGGATGATTCAAGGCATATCAACAAGGTTTCTCTGAGCTACTGTCTCAGATATCTGAATTTAGGTTCTTAAAATTAAGAAAATATGAATAGCTTAATTAATGTTAATGTTTTTGTTGCTGCTGCTATGCCATACTGAACTGTGCATAGCCTTTGCATTTGTATCTTAGTGTCTACTAAAACACTGAGGAAAAAATAGGTTTAATCTTCCAAAAATATGAAATTGATGGAAAAACCTGCTTGGGTGCTATGGAGTATTTACAGAACTTGATCTAACCCTTGGGGTATATCACAGCCAAGCTATATAATAATTACATATCAATGAGTTCTTTAAACATTATAGAGTTTCAAGAAAATTGAATAATACCTTTTAGCAACTATTGCATTGACATTCACTTTCAGGTTTGTGTACCACATCCAGTGCTGGCCCCTGTTAGTAAGTTAAGACAAACTGAAGAAAGTTTAGAGAAAAATAACCATGGGAGGTTTGGAGGGGCTGACTGACAAGAAAGATGAAAAGAGCAATCTGTGCCAGTCTTGATTAAAAGGTCTCTGAGTGTTGCATACAGCTAAAGCCTTAAAAAATAAGGGCCTTGTTACCCTTGTAAAATCATGGTCTGTACCATCTGCAATTCAATTTTTAGTGTTGTATGATTCCTTCCAACAGCACAGCAGTTTATCTACAGAGTATGATTCCAACAGTTTTGGTTCCAAATCAAACTTCTAGGTTTTTGCATCTCCCCAGGACACTTTAATGCCAATTAATTGTTTCCCATTTTTTCAATTAAACATTCTTTAAATACACCACTGCAAGTGTCTTTTCTTTAATTTGACCAGCAGACTAGATTTCCCATTTCAGCTGATCTCTGTGAAAAGAAAATTAGAACAAATATGTTTACAGGCCAGCCTATTTAATTTTAATTTTCCTTGCTCTGTGTAGAAAGGAGGCAAGTTACTGCATTTCCCCTGGTCTTCAAGAAAGTTGTGGAGAACATTCAGTGTCTGAAAAAGTTTGGTTTGCCTTTGTATTTCTTTTGGAACAGGTGCCAGAGTCCTTATTAAAATCTGAAATAAAGACAACATACACTCCAAGATTACCTCTTAAAATCTAAGTAATATTTCATCTAGGATGGAAAATCAGTTGTTCTATTAGAAATAACTTTTTCCTGCCACAAGATTAACAAAATTTGTGTCCCAAAAAGACTTTCACCTATGTTAAAACAATGACCTATTTTATGATTCATATGGAAGAAAATTAGAAGACATCATGCCCTTCCATGACTATGCAGCTAGCAAGAAGAACAAGAAATATCAGCTTCCCAAAGCACCAGAGAATCCTGACTGAAATTATTCATAATATAATAAGCTGTAGTGACTGATCTGATGAAAACTGTTATTACCCACAGTTTTTCCAGACAGGATGAATGCTGTAGTCTGAAGCCTTTCTCATTTTCCTTTCCCTTTTTGGGCCATAAAACTTTGGTGAAAGACAAGATCCTAGACAAGACTGATTCATAGATCAAAATCTTCTTTGTGGGATGGAATAACCAATTTTAAGGCAGGCCCGTCTCCTGTTTCTGCATAACAATCTTGAATCTGGATCAGAATAAATATTGTAATTCCATGGTGGATATTTTTCCCTTATTCAAAACAAGTTCTACTGTATTCCCTACTTCTTATGTTCCCATGGTAAAAGGCTTTCAGATCTAAACTGGCATGGTTTCTGTGTGTAAAGAGGAAATAAATAAGATCCCTCTGCAGATTTATTCATTAGCCCTACTGCTCCATTTATTCTGTCCTGTACTGGTTTTAACAAGTATTAACAAACAATCCATTGCCTCATGGTCTAATGCAACTCTGGAAAAGCTAGAACATTCAGCCAGATGGAAATTTCAAAGACAGACAGAAAAGGCAATTTGCCAGCCTACCTGAAGAGCTATGATTATTGACATTCTTCACCATGGAAGAGATCTTAAATCCACAATATTTAGAAACGTGTAAAATGACAGATTTTTAATAAAAGTTGGCAAGGAGAGGAGTGCAGTTTTTTTTTTTTTTTTAATGACAAATCAGTATCTATATGTGGGCCTAAGTTTAGCCCCTAAACAAGCAACCTATTCCTTTCCTGTTTAACCAGCAGGACATAAAAATAAAAATCTAACAAACACATGCAGGAGAAACAAGCAGAAATGGCAGCCCCATGTGATAAAAGCCAGAGTTCTACAAGATCTCGCTCGTGAAAGCACATTATATAAAGCGCTGTTGATTATTTTGAGGGATGACAGGCACATTCACGGAGATGGAAAGTTTTGCACTGACTCCCAGATGTGATATTTTATCAGGGAGAAGTCATTTGCTACTCTGCTGAGAGAACAGTTTTGATACAATAAAACATAATTTTCAATCTTCTGAATGTCCTAAAAGCAAGAAGTCATGAAGCACTTTGAAGAAGTGAGCACAGACACATGTAGTTAATTCATTTAGAGGTGACTAAACAGAGGCATACATTACTATCTTTCATTTCTAGACTGTGTTTTTTTATTTTATATACTGCCTAAGAAAGAAAAAATAACCGAAAGCTAGACAACAACGTAGAGTATAAAATATAATGTAGTTCAAAGAGCCAGGTTTTTAAGCTATTTCTTGGCATCAAAGAATGCAAACAAGTCCCATGACAGATCTTGTTCTGTGCTACCTTCTATTGATAGAATTAAACCCTCTTGAAAATGTCTTAGAAATTCAGCTGCTTGTAGCTCTTTTAGCACCTATTTTCAGTGCACTGTATGTCTGAGAGGCTGATAGACAAACCAATATAACGAAACTCAAGCTTAACTTCCCAGGACAAAAATGTTTAAAAAAAGGGAAAAAAAAAAAAGAAAATCCCTGTATGAGAACAAATACCAGGTGATACACAGTAGCCACAACTTTTCCCTATTTCAGCTAATGACTGTGATTTTTCAGCAGTTATTCATTAATTTTTTTAAACAAAAAGCCTCACCATTGATACAAGATCTCGACCCAATGTTTTTGGCAATAAAAGCTATACAAAGCTTACCTGCTGTAAATGTAGCATCCCGTATGATTGATTTCTTTGTCTAATTTATACCGCCGGAAGTCCTCCCAAGCATCTTTAATGGCTGTAATGGCCATTATAACACAAACTGGGATCACAGACGCCTCTGGTTGGAAAGCATTCACCACTGGCACAAAATTCAGCAGTGCAATGAACACAAAATAAATATTGGCAAAGCGGTGAAACTGCTCATAGATATTTTTAGGGAGGAAAGTTACGATGGTATATTTTGTGGTCTTAATTTCATTGGAGTCATAGTATCTGTTTGGATTTTCCTTCCACTTCTTTCTTCCAAAGGGCAAATTGGAGATGATCACACGTTTATTTTCATTTTTCTTCTTTCTTTTCCTTACTTTCCCTCTCTTCTCCAGCTCATCATTTTGGACTTCCGTGTCTGAAGCGCCACATTGACAGCAGGTTTCCTTGAAAAAATGTTTTTTCCATGTCATTGTAGAGAAGCAGCCTGGAAGAGTTTTCCTTGACATCCTGTTTTTCTTTCAAAAAGTAGCTTCAAGTTGAAAACCAATGAAGTTAGGAGAGTTCAATAGTCCAAATGAACTCCCAAATGGTGGAGGGAAGAGTTGAGATGTCCGAAACCCGGCGCTGCCTCTTCCTCTCCAGCCTCCACGTACCCAGGGACAGGGATCATCCTGACTCAGCTCAGCAGATCCTAGAGCCTGCCGGGGCGGCTGCACCTCACCCACGCCAAAAACATCCTGAATGTTCTGTTCTTCCTGCCAGCAGATGCCTGGAGGCCCTGCTTAGACCATTTCCCTGGCAGTAACTCTCTGCTCTTATGAAGTGTCTCTGCTTTAACACAGAGCAGTGGCAAAGCTGAGAACACACAAAGGACTTTCACAGGTCACTCAGGGAGTTTTGCATCACTTTACAACCCTGGGAGTGGCCAGGAAGCTCAAAGGTAATGGGCAGAGTTCTGTGTCCCAGTTGTGAACAAAGGATTCAGTGCAGAACAAGCCTCAGTGCAGACAGTATTTCTCCTTTATTTCCTCTATCTATTGTTTGTCTTCATGGCCATACCATAGATTATTATTAAACAAACAACCAATCCCCACTCTCCCAAGCTAAGCAAACCTATGATTTTGTTGTCAGAGGAATCATACATAGACATAAGCAAGAGAAGTGCAATGTACCTGGGTTGCCCCTCAGCCTGATCCTTGTCCCTGCTAGACCCCAACCTTCCTCTCTCACCCAGACACCCCTTCCCCTTTGATCCTTCTTCCTCTGACATGTAGGTATGTCAGCACAGATAAGGGCTGATTTCCAGAAGAGCTAATGACATGTATGTAAACCACAGCAATTTTTTTTCTTTTTGGCCTGGGCTTAAGGGCAGGTGAAAAAAAGGAAAGGACACAAATATTTACACTTATTTTAAATGAAAACTCTTATTTGCTTCATGACATAGTGGCAAGTTAAGCAGTCTCAAGTCAGTACTTGGACAAGAAACCCTGATGAAATCAAAATGTTGCAATAAAAATTGCAGTGAAAATATTTCTTCCTTCTGAGTCAGTATTGAGCAAACAGCTTCCTGCAGGTGTTGCACCAGCTCCAAAGCCAACCCAGCTTGTATTGATCTCTCTGCTTACTGGAAGTTCTACAACTTTTTTTATCTCCTGATTATGATTCACCTTGAATGTAGTTGATCATTAATTTCTGTACTACTGGTTTTAAT
The DNA here is from genome assembly GCA_013396995.1 of Dicaeum eximium. NCBI lineage: Eukaryota > Metazoa > Chordata > Aves > Passeriformes > Dicaeidae > Dicaeum > Dicaeum eximium. Next base: position 160,331 of record VWZP01007284.1, read on the forward strand.
GTGAAAAATCTAAAAGACATTGTTCCAATTTTCTGTACAGCCCCAGTTTTCTGTTCCAGACTTGAGTAAGTTTCATTTATCCTCCAGATCCTTCTGCTGTCAGGAGAGGATGTTGTGTGTGCTGACAAGCTGCTCTGAAAACTTGGAATGAGAACCTGTATATATCAGCACACACTGTTGTGATATGCAACAAAGCCTCAGCGATATTGAGATGATTTAAATGTGATACATAAGGCATTTTTAAAGGTAGAAAATGTATTTTGTAATGGTTTTTCCAAACTTACAGTATTCTGAAAGGTCAGTGAGGGCATTACTGTAAAATCAGATGAGCAGTTTCTATCTAAACAGAAGCAAGGAAACAAATAATTGATTTAGTTTACTTACTTGTCATATACCCTGGTTTTAGTGAAATTTATTGTCTTATCATACTGGTATTTTCTGTACTCTTCAACAGCATCCTTAATCATGCTGGCAAGCAGCACCACAACCAGAGGCAGCATCGTAATGTCCCTGTGGAAGACTTCCACTTGTGGGAACCAGTTCAGAACCACCAGAAAGAAAAAGTAAAGATTACCCAGCCTGAAAAGGTATAAAATAAATTAAAAGTAGTCAGAAATTAGAATGTATCCTTTCCTTAATGAACAACCCCCATTCTGTGTCTAAGGAAAATTAATAATTTCACTCCTATATCCTCCTTTTCCTTTCTCCAGAATGAATTAATCAGCTGCTTAACCAAGATGCTAATTTTTTTCTTTAGAAGAGCCTGTGACATACATTTTCATACGATTATAGCAAGTTCCAGTTTTCTCTTGTGTTGGAAACATTGTTTGTCTCTGGGATCTCCAAGGTCTTCAATGGCCCCTCACCACTTCAGTCTTGAAAATAAGCACAAAATTAAGCAAAAGACAAACAAATCTTAAAAAAAGCTAACCAATGAATTTATAGAAATGTTTCCACCAGGAATCCATGAAGGATCCTGCAAGTGGCAGGTCGAATTAGGAATGGGCCAATCTAGTGTACAGAATGAAAATTTCCAAGCTAGAGATGGATATGCAACTTCCATTTCTCTTTATCGTGATGATGGTTCCCTGGGCATCTTTTTGACTTGATTCTTTATGCTGGGGTGTTTACATAATTTTAAACCAGCACTTGGAAAGAAACCTGACCTTGCACTTGCACATACATAGGTACTATTTCTACATCGGTAGACAGAGAGTTTGTGACATTAAAAATATATAAAAATTGAGCTGCTGAAACCACAGAACTTCATAAGTGTCTCAACACATCCAATGAATTCTTTTGGTGCGATAAACACCAGAGGTCTAGGCAACACAAAACCAGAAGGATTTTTAAAGAAAAACTTGGTTCTTTCACAGAGAATTGTTGCAGCATTCAATTAAAAGAGCTGGTCACAGCAGTGGTTAAGCACTCTCTGCGTGCTTTAATTAACCTTTAATCTGCCATTTCAGTGTCATCTGAGTGCCATTTTGTTACAAATTATCATCACCTAAGGATTAGTATGGTTGCAACTACAAAAGCAGCCTTTCTCCATCACACATATCATAGTTTAGGAGAGAGCTCTTGAATCTCACGGGTCAGTCATTGAATGAATTTTTTTTACCTGTGAAACTGTCACAAAAGATTTTGGGGCAAAAAAGTCAACCACGTGTATTCTGTGGTCTGTATCCTGTTTCTGGAATAAAAGGTAGCAGCTTGTTTCCAGTGTTCCCACTGTCTCCCATTGTCAGGGGACACAATCCTCGGCTTGTTGAGGCTGAGCTCTGGTTTGTGTCTGACTGGGCCCAGCAGTGGTGTTGGTTCTGAGGGAGCCTGGCAGGCACCGGGAGCTCTCGGCCGCTGCCACCGGCACAAAGCCGAGTCCACGGACAAAGCCATTCGCAGCAGGGAGGGCAGGCTGAAAGATAAAGGCACGACAGGTGTTGAAATCCAGCTCCATTTGGGTGGAAAACTCCCTTCATGTTTTGCAAGCAGAGCTTTAACACAAAGACAATTCTCCTGCTTGGTGCACTGCGTGTTCTTCGACCTCAGAACTTCTGCGGAGAAGGCGCAGAATGAAAGGCACAACAAAGTCCTCAATATGAGAAAATCTATTTCTGTCTCTGGGGACAAAAAAAATCTAAAATCTATTTTCTGTGTCTTAGAACAGCAAATTGACAGAGATAAAGCCAATTTAACAGTGGTGAACATTGGCTTTTCCATCATGAATCCTGTATCCTATTTTTCAAATTACAAAGTGCCACCAAATCTATTCAGGCATTTTTCTTAAAATGTCTGGCTTGCTTACAATACTTTTCCTGCTCATTCTTACTTATAGCCAGACTGGTTCAGGTGTTGAATCTTAATAGCTCAGATAATAAAGAACTGCAGCATCAGTTTAATCACATTTACACACAGGTAACAGATTTCCAAAGTCTTCAAAGAAATCTCATTTGAAAGGAAAATGCCAGCCAGCAGTAAAACAATGGATGTTTTATGGGTTGGAGAGATAAAGGAATTAAATCTCCCAGTACTAATCCTATTCTCGTTTCAAACTTGTCTCCTGATTTGCTCACACATTCACAGCTGCAGGTGTGCCAGACGCTCGGGCTCCAGCCACACAAGAGTAGGTGCTGTAATGCTCAATCTGAACACAGCAAAATCTCATTCAAACAGTGCGAGTTTGAGAACTGGAAGCTGCCATACAATGACAAGGCACTAAATGTGCAAAAGAAAACCAAAAATAAAAGGCACTGGCCTTGTGCAGCTTCAATGTTCCACTGAACAAAACATGTGAACTGAATCCACCTGATTTAGACTGGGGGAAATACAGAGTATGAGACTTCCTTTAGAAAAAAAAAACCCCTTAATCATATTCAAAAATATGTGCATGTTTGAGTCTTGGAAGAAGAGAAAACTACTCTCCCAGCATGCAAATGAATGTGCATTTGACTGAAATCAAAGTTATATTCAACATATACTAACTTAGAGCCATGTCCTTACAGTGTAATCTTTAAACTGTGGTGCTGAAGGGTTTTATAATGAAAAGGCAGAAATTCCACTGTTGATAGTTACCAAAAAACACACACTGAGCACTCAGTGAAAACATTGTCGTGAAATGATGCAGCTCATATTTTCTGGGTTAAAGGCTGGACACCTGGAAAATTTTGCCACCTTGTTCTTGTTCTGAGCAATTAACTCCCCAGTTGATTTCAGCTTAAATTAAGATCTTAACAGTGGATGGAAAAGTGACCTAGATACATCTTGTACTACATACATCTTTAACCACATTATACCTATATCTATATGTCTTCCTATAAGTTGCAGGTGACAGAGTTACACACTACCTATCAGAGCACCTCATTCTGTATCTGAGGTACACCAAGGTAGGTTGAAATTCCAGATAATTTATAAATGAAAAAAAGCAATAATTTCAGGCATATTGCTAAAAATAAAAGTAGACAAGATTAATTAAGGCAGCTTTACACATAGTAGAACCATGTCTTCCACAACTTCCCCTGGGAACCTCTTTCTAAAGCTTCACAAATCACAATTAGGCAAGCCTGCTTGACATTCAAGAGTGGGTCCTTCTGCCCTCCATCTTAACAAATTTCTTACTATATAAACGAATTAATGAAATGACTCAGTTTTATTCAGTTTGGAAATCAGCCCTCCTCCTGATTGTCTTTGAAAGGCAGCAGTCAAACAGCATCATGGCCATGAAGAGGCCAATTGCTGCCATCAGGCTTTTTTTAGATCACAAAAAACATAAAGGATACTAAATGTGCCATCAATGTTAGCAGATCACCTAACAGGAAAGAAAATAGAACTCAAAGATATGTCCTTCTGTAAAATAACAGTTTTCTATAATTCAGACAGCTTCTTACAAGATATTCCAACGTGCTGGAAGTTTGATGTGTTATGTCATCTTCTATATGGCAGGAAATCTACAAAAATATTGCACTCCTTTGGCAATATATTTAATATGTCTGTCCCAAATCTTTCTGAAAGAGCTTCATAAAATCCATGTCAGACTTGGAAGGGAGGGGACAAAACAAAGTCATCTATGTTCTTAAACTCACAAAAGCTAAGAAATAGGAGGCTTTCACTTCAGGGAAGCCATGCAGAGGAATACTCATGACAATCTTACCTCTATTGTTATATAATCATAGAGCATAAACTTTTAGTGTGTCTCATTGTCCAGTCTTCTGTAAAGTTTCAGTCAATTAATGCTGTTGTTATCATTCCCAAATTGAAAACTTAAAAACTTTCAGATTCAAGAAACTATTTACCTTCTTTTTTGCTATTCTATTACTGCTGGATGCACTGTAGGCAGTTTTCAACAGGGCAGACACAGTTTTCCCATCTGTAACTCCCACATGTTTTTCTAGGAGAACACAGTGAATCTAGCCTAGGACAAGTCCCCTCCCCTGTTGTGTAGATGCCTCTCAAAATTTCTAGACTCACAGAGGTATATTTATCATTATATAAAATGAAAACAGATCAGGACCTCTTTTATTCCTCCTTTTAGAAAAAGCACTCCTCCCCACAGTCCAGTTTTTGGTCACTTTTCTCTGTGCTTCCAGTGGAGACACTACAGTCTCAAGAGAAGAGCAAAGATCTAAAACATATCTAGGTATTTCGATTCCTGAACTTCTGCATTTGGAATGAACCAGACAATCAACATAGAAGTGATTAAACTACTATGTGTTTATAGCAAAGGTGACTTACCCATACAGAAATATGTCAGCCAGACACTCAGTTACACTCAGATGTGAGATGATAAATGTGTAAGATGGTGTTAGTGCAGCAGGGTAGATGCAGTACTCACATTATTTCACAAGCTGCATCAAAATGTCTGAAATATGAAGCAGTAGTGAAAGCATAAAAACCTTTGCACCTCTCCCAAAAAGCTATGCAAGAAAGCGTGTCCCAGAAAGTTTTCAGGATTTCTGGTATTTGATGGAAGAATGAAGTGAATGATACACTGTAAATTAAAATGGTATCATTCACAATGTCATCAGGCAGCTATTGAAAAAAGAGAATTTCTTTGCAACAATAGGAGCACTGGCATACTCTTTCTTTAGAGTCTGGGGTGCCATTTGGTAACTTGTGTCATCAGGCAGCTCAGAGGAACAATGTGAGGAAACAACTTTTCACTGTCATTTGCATGTGGATTAAAATATCCATCTTCTATTAACTGAAAAGAGTGCATCGTGCTATTCCTGGAGGAGACACTTTTTCCTAATGGTTTTGTAATGGTACTCTGAAAAAGTTCCTGTTTGTGAAAAGCTATTAACAAGCCTGTCTCCTAAGGGGAACTTTGCATATGGAATCAACACAACTGCAATGTATTCACTGCAATAAGCAGCTGTTAACTCTACCTTATAAAAACCAAGGCCACCATTCATGTTTTGAAAGCCTCTTTTATTTTCTTCTTCCTGTATCTAATCAATGAATGAAACTTTCACCATTGGTGAGATTGTGCTACATTTCTGTCCTAAACATCTGTGGAGTCACTGTGCTCCTGATTCACAGATAGCCCTTGCCTGTATCCAGCACATAAAGTATCCAGGGCACATGAACACATTTGAAAAAAAGAGAGAAACAGGATAATTATTTGTTCCTTTTGTTGGAAGAGCAGAAAGGCACACTAGGTTGGCAGAGACAAAGGGAATCACAGTGGCAAGTTCTTTCCAAGTGTGGATTATAACATGTAGAGACAGATCTGCATACCACAGGTGATCTACCTTATACTTACCTGTCTCAAGCCTTCTCAGGCAGGCCATTGTTAATTTTAAAATTATTTTATATATATCATATAATAATGGGAAGTTGTAGGCATTTTTATGCAACTTGTGAACTTTCTTTTTAAGAACTTAACAAGAAAGAAACCAGAAGGAAGATAGCACTATACACCCAAGCATGCAGCAGACATAATTTGGCATTTTGATCCCCAAATGCTTTATCTTCTAGTTGTGAGCACTGCAATTGTAAGCCAGCAAAAAGTATTTGGGAAATACTTCTCTTTATTGGAAAAGGGATGCTGCAACAGAGCACTGATGGTGTTTTCCTTTTGCATCCTTGTGTCGACACTGGAAAGGGCCCTTCTCAATTTTTCATAGCTAGCCTATATAATTAGCATTCTCCCTGTGATTGCTTCATCTCATCCAATACTATAGAAAAATTCCCTCTTATATGAAACAGACTGCATTAGAGAGCTCTGCTGATGCTATTAGCAAGGAAGGAGAGGTTGTGACATATATAATTTACAAGTATTTTTTCAAATGCTATCTCTCTTTTGAAGACTCTAGTATAGAAAAGGGGTATTGTTAACTGTAGGAGAAAGCTCACCAGAAAGTCAGCAATAAGAAAACTATTTTCTCTCCTTTGAGGTTGCCTCATTCCTGCCAAAAAACAGGCTCAGCTGCAGATCTCTGCATCCCAGACTTAAAAGGCTGGAGAAAGGAATCCTGTCTCTCCTGCATATGCAAAACAAGTTTTACACAATCATGCCCCGTGCTGTTTATTAAAGGGATCCACATTAAATGAAAAACAACCCTGCTCACAGGCTTATGTAAAAACAAATTCAGAAGGTAGAGATACAAAACAGTCATTTTCAGAGCTATCAAAGAAAGACAAGATCTGCACCTTGTTTCCAAATGCTAGTTTTTGGAACTTCAGGGCAAAATTTCAGACATGGTGGAGCTTATTTTTGAAAATCAGTGAGAAAGTGCAGGGTTAGCACTTGGTTTCAGGAGGGTGCATTATCAAGAATTATAACTACGTAAATGATTCCACGTTTTGACCTGATATTTTCACTTCTACACTACCTGTAAATCAAGAAGGTCTCAAATAACACAAGTCCCCTCTAAGGCTTAATTCCATTATTACAAAATTTTTATTCTATTTCCTACTTGAAAGCAACAGCAACTTTTCTTCTTGTAGCCCCATATGGATGATGCAGCATCCATTCAAAAGAACCATTCTGGGGAAGGTTTGACCAGGGAGATAAACATTACCAAGTGAATTGAGTATTATAGAAATTTCAGGCACAAGCTTCTTTATCTGCTTTGCAATTATCTGCTAGAAAGCTCTTTCACTTTTTGGTAACACTATATAGAAATTCTTCCTCAGTCACAGTTCAGAGACAGTATCATGTGGTTAAGACTAATGGAAAAAGGAAAGGAGATTGGGCAGAATTAAGAATGCAGTTGTATTGATTAGCAGGATAGAGACCACAGCCTAAAATTATCCTGCAGCATTTTATAGTAGAGCTATAATACTTGCAGTATTAAAGAAAGATGCTCGAATGGAAAAAGAGCTCCAAAAATCTACTTCCTTCAAAAATCTTAGTGCAGACTGTTCTCATTCAACTGACAAGAGAAATGTATTATGGATTAACAATTATATAATGGTTTTGAGTCCAAGTTTGTGTTTGTGGGGGATAAATAGAAAAGAGCTTTTCATAAATCTAATATGTCCAATTAGACCACAGAGCTTCACTGTTCTATCACTGTATTAGATTGACATGTTTTTCATGTCTTACCTAGATGCTCTTTCCTTGGGGAATAAACCCAAAAATCTTGCAATAATAGGTTAATTATAAGGCTCTTTCCTGAGCCCAGAGCAGGTTTCAGTGCTTGATGCAGAACTTTGCTGTAGCTGAGCAGTGTGGAGGCATGTCCAGGCAGCTCTCCCTTCTGCAGGGCTGCAGCTGTGTTATTAAGACTGGTTTCAAAATAGAAGTGCTCTCAGCATATGCTGACATACAGGTCATGCAGACAAGGATGATTATCAGATATTATTCAAGAAGGAAGTTTCCAGCTTGCAAACAGTAATGCTGGATGCTGTGTTAACTTCACTCTGTGAATAAGGAGCTTGCTCTGGTCTCCCACATTATGTGCTCATTTAAACAGAGAGTTAGACTAAAATTATCTGGCTTGCTGCAAGGAATATCACTGCTGCCAGCACGCCCAAGAACTACAGTGGGCTATTATTACACTTGGGCCCACTGTACTTTTCACAAGTGTAGGCAGAGGCAGCTTCTGCCACCTTTCAAAGCAGGGATTACATTTGCCCCGCTCCCATTTTCAGCTGAGGAGACGCTGGAAAATGCCCCTTGCATAGAGCCCTTCCAAAGTGCAGAATGGCCTGGTGTTACTTGGAGACATCAGATGGAATAAGCAGCCAGGGCTGTGGTTCTCATGACTTTTCCTCTGGCTTTTCTTACTGCCAGACTCTGGCAGTGAATTCCTAAAAATATTTTATGCGCATATATATTTTCAAATAAGTAAACATAGTTGCAGAGAAGACTGCAGGCTCAGGCCAGTGCAGAAGCGAGACTGAGAAGTGAGGACAATTTAAGAAATAGTCAGAACTACACATCTTGGCATGGATATTGTTTTGAGGATGCACATGAAGGTACTGCCCTAAATACAGATGTTTTCTGAAAACAGGCCTTTATTACTCTTATCCAAGAAACATAAGAGACATAATACAGAATCTCTTATAGTTCATTTTAAATAATATTAAAAATTTTCTATGCCACATGAACATACATTTGCTTAAACAAAGCTGTATATACAGCCTATACCACTGACATTTGGAAACAGCGGCCTCATAAATACAGGCAAACATACAATTCTTTCTTTGCTTATAGAAGAAAGGGTAGTTCATAGAGAAAAAATAAAAATATTCCAGACCTAACTCCTTCCTAAGCTCTAGAAAACTTCATCTCCGTTCTTTCCATAACCTGGTTATCAGAAATAAACACCCAGATAAGGAAATGAAAAGATGGGCATGCTACAGTAACTCTCACTCATTCAGCTCACAGAACATAAATCTGCAGCTCACCACTGCTCTTTTGAATGGATGCTGCATCATCCATATAGGGCAACAAGAAGAAAAGTTGCTGCTGCTTTCAATTAGGAAATAGAATAAAATATTTGGAATAATGGAATTGAGCCTTAGAGGGTATTTGTGTTATTTGAGACCTTCTTGATTAACAGGTAATGTAGAAGTGAAAATGTCTTGATTGCGTTCTGCATCTGGGGAACCTGCCTTATCTATAAAAACATATAAGACACCAATACTCAGAGAAAACAGCAGCAACCAGCACCAGCAGTGTTCTACCATCTTACCATCTCTTCATGGCTGAGAAAAGTCCATCTTTAAGGATTTAAAAAGTACTAAAGAATTTTGGGCCCAGTACATTCTGGCAGTAGTGGAGTAACAGACTGCAATAAGCCCCCTAAACATCAATCAAGCATGACTACAGTAACTCAGCTTGAGCAAAGTAACCTCTGGGCTAGGCACACTCCTGGCCAACAGCAGAACACTGCAAGAAGCCATCTCCACCCAGGTCCTGGGGAAAAGAAAGCACAGAGACAGACTGGGGAGGCAAGTCAAGATTATAGTAGGGCAAAGTGAGGTAACTTGTAGACCCACTGTACTGGAAGCCCATTTAATCAGAAAAGGTTTAGTTAGTAAACTGTAAATATATGCTTCCTGCCCAATATCTATCTCTGGGTGGGGCTTTTTGCCCAGCTATCTCTTGTATTTCTAAATAAATCACATGAGCAGCATTTTCTGCTGCAGGATTGGGAAACATTCCCTTGTCCTATTTAGAAGTCCTTTGAGTTTGCTATTAGAAAGGAAACCAATACCTGTTATCCAATGTATGCCTCTGTCTCCAGCTCTGAGTGATCCTGCACACGACTTAATTAGAAGACCATGTATTTCAAACTCCAGCAACAGCAGAATTTAGTTGCATTTTAGCCCAGAAATGAGGACACCAAAATTAGAGCAATTGTCTGAATAATAATTTTTTTTGTTTGTTCCACTTAATATTCAAAATCAAAGTGAAGTGGCCTCTAAAAGACAATCTAATATTTATAGTGTGTATGATTATAAAGCACTTAGGCTGAAAATTATGTTGCAGATGTTCATGCGGGAACTCAGCAATGCTGAAAAATTCCAAAAGGAAGCAGAAAAAAATGAAAATAAACTGGAAACTGACCAGAAGATCCTTTATATGTAAAAACCTTTTATGCATCTATGTTTTTGTCAGAATGTGCTGACTCTAATTTCAGTTCTCCAAATCTGAATATTAAAATGCCTCAAAGAGAATAGTTACTTATTTATATGAAATGGAAAGAAAAAAGAGAGAGGCTAAAAAGACTGCCAATTCACTAGGGCACAGTTGCATGTCAATCAAAGATCAAGGGAAAGCTTAATCAGGACCTAATCACACAGCATTGTTGAAGGAATGTCCAGTGACACCTGGGCTGGTGGCACAGGTGTGTGCTATGTGTACACAGCATAAACTTGTTCTGCTTCTCTCCAGAGCAATTATTTTTAGGTGTGTTTGAAAGAATGACATGAAAATCACTTCAGTCCAGAACCACACTCCTGGCAGTCGTGCAGCACATGGAGAACACCTGGAGACCTGAGAGGACCATGTCAGCTGCTGGAGGGTGGACACAGGTTAAACTGGACACAGATTAAACTGGACACAGGAAACTGATCTCCCCTTCTTCCTCACAGGTTTCCTTGGCCTTGAAGACTACCACAAATTTCTATATAAGAATCTGAGAAAAAAAATGCATAATAGCATGTACTTGTAAAGTGCTCCTTGGAAGCATTAATTCCCTCTTAATAACATTAGTAAAATTCCTCTCAATCCTATCTCTCCTATACTATAGGAGATGCATTTTTGCATTTAAATAAACTAGATAGACAAAATAGGATAATATGACAGAAACTATTTTATAAGCCCACAAAAGAGTATAATACAAAATTCACCTGTTGGCAAGATGTTTCTCCCCAAATCCCTGTTAATAAAACCTATAAAGCCAAAATTTACAGTATGCCCAGTCAAGGCTGGTTTTCCTAGGAAGGTTTCTGACCACCTTATCCTGTCCATATCTCTGATCTTTCTTGCTCCTCCATCAGTCAGGTCACAGAGTTATAACATTAACCTTAGGAAATGTCACCTTATTCCAGAGAAAATAAGTCACTGGACAGGCAGCCAGCTCAGGCAGCACTGATGTGGAGTGGGAGAGGACAGGGGCAGGAGGTAAACGCTGATGCACTCACACTGCAAATTACTGTAGGTGCCTAAAACTGGTCCAGCAATTCTGGCTCTTTCTAAAGCAAGACATCAGGGGGAAGTGGCCTACAGGCAATGTTCCATGAGACAAAAAGAGTTTATGTTTGTACTGCAAGGTGACTCAAGCCAGACCTTTTGCAAGGAAACACGGATTATTAAGTAATTTTGGGAAACGTCACATCTTATCCCCATAGAAAAATACATAGCTGAAGCAAGAGAAATTAACTCAGTCATGTCAGAAACTGCATCTTTGTAGAACACCAGATGTACTGCACTGAGGCAGCATAAGCAGAGACCCAAAAGCACATACAAAATTTGAGATCCTGAAAAAATTTCAGAACAATTATTTCAGTCCATTCGCTCAGGCTGCATTTAGAGAACATAGTGATGATATGTAAATACCAGAATTAGGAAGCAGAACTGGGTCAGACCTGATGAAGCACCTCTTTGTTATTCAGCAGTGTAGTTATTTCACAAAATTAGGCAAGGCCAAGCAAAATGGGCTGAGAGGAAGCAAATGGTCCACGCCCTAATTATTTCGGGCCTAAGAGAGTGTTATCCCAACAGAGCATCCCCTCACACTGGGTACAGACACTTCCTTCTCAGAATCTCTGGCAAATTCAAACTTCCTCTTCAAATCCATGTTCAAGCTCTATGTTTTGAGTAAAGTTTATCGGAAAATCTCTGATAAGGAAATGAAGAGCAAACATTGGCAGATTTTTATTTCTGGTCTGAAATCTCACATGAAACCTTAAGGTAAAAAGCAAATACATGTCTCTGTCCTTCTGAAGATTCCCTAGGCTTACTTTTTTGTTGTTTTGGAACAAATTATTTCCATAGTCATTTTTGTGAATGCAAAATAATCACGATAATGAGCAAACAGTTGATTGATCCCAGAAATGAGATGCAGAATGGAATCCAAGTGATACCAGAACAGAAACTGTTAAGGCTGAAGCCGAAATGAATTTAGTAAATCTAATTCCAAACCTGATCTTCATGTACATCTGATTGCAACATCTGAGACAATATTATCATAATATGGTAATATGTTGTTAATTACTACTTATCCAATGGAAATGAAGAAATTTCAATTTTCCTTAAGATTGCTCAAGTCTGAAATGTGTCCTTAAAGCAGAATGATAAGTATCAGACTGTGAAAACATTCTGAAGATTTGCATTAAATGACAAAAACCCAAAAAAAATCAATCCAAACAACTTTTATGCTATAATTCTCTTAATTTCTAAAATTTAAGACTTTAAATTCTAACATATGAAAACCTGTTTTGTTCTTCTGTTCTGTGAGATATTTGTTTGGTTGTAGAACTTTACACTATCATAAACACTGGCACAAATTTCAGGTTTCAACTGGTATGTATTTAAAGAGCACAACATGAAGCATACAGTCACTCTGATGCCAAGGTTTGTTTGAACAAAAATAGCAAATATTTTTTGCTTGCCTTTAAAGTTTGACTGTGGCTAAATTCTGTTACAAACTAAAAGACCGGTTATTCAAAGTACTCAATTAACTTAATTATAATTAAAACCAGATGACATTCAAAGTTAAACACAGCAAAAAGCATTAGTAACATAAATACTCTTTGAGTCTGATGTATAAATTACTTCACTTCCAGGCTGACTTTTTACATACAGTAATTTCCACTGAAATTGCATAATGGGCCTGTTGTTGATTCTGAGGAAGAAAGTTCTTATCATCCTTTTCTTGCTGACATAAGAGACACTTGCAGCCAAGTCTTCCTCACAAATTCTGAAGTGTTACAACTAGTCCCAGAGTATGTGAAAGAGCTTCTGCACCACTGCCAAAGGTTGTGTTTTTGTCGGGGCAGTCTACTTGTGCGTTACCACAGTGATTTCAAGCTGACTTTTCTTGCTTTTAAAAGCTCTGGATTGCAATTTATATATTTACACTGAAGTTGATTACAGCCTGCTGTTACATGTGGCACTTGACTCAGTCATCTTCACCAGCTATTAGCGAGCTGGTTTAGCAATAACCCTGAAGTGGATGGTGGAAACTATGGCTGTTCTCAATTCTACTGTAGAAAGAGCTGAGATAACTGGCCTGGGAAACTTAGAAGAGAGAATTGTAAACGATATTATTACCTTGCTTTGCACCTGTTATTTGCAATAGCTTGTCCTTCGGGATGGTCTCTCTAACCTAGCTAGGCTGGTGATAAAAAGCTCACTGGTTTTCTACATGGGGGCACTTCTTATATGGGCATTTCTTAGAATGAAGCACTTGATAGAATAAAGGCTTGTTCTTTCATCTTCTGGACCATGGATTTTATTCTGTTCCTGGCATGACAGTGCTAATGGCCTCATCATATAACAAATGGCTGTTACTCCTTTACAACTAATGGTGACCCCAATTACAACAGAAACCATAATTTTTTTTACAGCTTTGCTTTGAGCAGAGAGTGCTCTGACCTCGGAAAGCCATCAGTCTAACTTCCTGAAATTTTACTCATTTGTTAGTTATCTTATGTAAGCCCAGCTGACCTGCTGTAAACAGTGGAACTTCTTTTCCTCTAAATTCAGAGACAGATTCAACAACTTAAATTGTGTTCTTTCTTCTCTTCTCTTCCCTAATTATTTTCTCTAACTTGAGTGTTGTGGGTGTTGATCTCTGTGTCCTTTGTCATTACACAAGCATACAGTGAAGATATAAATACCACAGGGTGCTGAGAATTATATTACCCGGAATAAGAGGTGTGACATTTGCAAGCTCCTTCCAAGAACAATAACTGCCCTCCTGCTGAGTGGATGATGGTTAAAGGATAACCACAGCAATCTGTAGTTACTGTTACACCAGTCTAAACTACAAGGTGCTGCACTGTGGTTTTACTGCTTTTCTAGCAGTTAGAAGACAAAGTCTCTTGGCAAAATCATGTTTCTGTACCAAGTACACCACCTTTTCATTCATCAGAGCACTGTAGTGTCTCAAGGTATGGTTTGTTACTGTACCATGTGGATTCTACAAAAGAAATTATTTCCAGAAGTTAAGTTCCCCTTGGACAAAAGCCACAGGTCACGTTGGTCAGCCTTGCCATTCCACAACAGTCCAGCACATCTGTAACACCTAAGCAACCTTTTCATGGAACACTGGCATGAAAGGCAACACATACACTTTAGGAACCTTGTCCACAAGGGCTAATTGTGTCCTTACCAAGGAGCTGTGCTTCCAATGGAAAGAGAAAAGTGACCTGTTTTTAAAAAGGACTGCCAAGGTTCCTAGTTTTGTAGCTGCCTGAGGCATGAGATTGCATAGCCTGATTTCCTGTTAACACTGGTCAATACTTTCCCATTGCCACACTTGCCAGTACTTTTATCAAATTGTTCCTATATTAAGTATGTGCTTGATGGAATTCTTGGTTTGACAGCACTAAGAAATAAAGAAGAGGTCTTTCCTAAAACAAATTTTCCTTAATCACATAAAATACAGGTTTATATAGATGCAGCAGGGTGATTTCCTACAGAAATTTGAAAGGAACAAAAACAATTTCAAGACTATTGTATAGCAAGTTCCACTTTTTGTTGACATTTCCAAGAGGTGATGATGGTTCTTGGGATTACTGGTGCTACATGAGGCAGCTCTCCTCGAGGTCTGTCACACAGACAGACCTTGTATGCTGTGTATGCTGCTAATAGGTGGTTACCAAAGAATAGCAACACAGATGATAAGGCTACAAAAATAAATGCCTTTTTGAGATTTTTTCAGTGCAGAGGCAAGACAGGGAGGTTGCACACCCATGACACAACTGAACTGGGGACTAGTGACAGCATGAGAAAACAGGTATAGAACTCAAATATTAAATGATGCCATATCAAATGGTTCTGGCTCTAATCGATATAAGAGGAGGAAAAGAAAGAATTTACCAATTATTTTAAAGCCCTCTGTCTGTTTTGCTATCATTAACCAGGCAGTCATTGTAAAGAGTTGATGATGTAAATGAACCACCCATTTTGCAAATAGAAATATGACTTTTGGTCTCACAGGCAAGGACAAAAACTCAGAAACAACTGTCCCAGTTTTACACTCATCCCAATAGGATTTCATATCAAACTATTGCTTGTAAAAATGTACAACTGTGAAGGATATGTTGGGTTAATTTACGTCAGCTGAATATTTTACAGGTCTCTGAGCTTGGCAAATTCACAGCTATAATTGTAACAGCACAATATTTAAAGGCAAACATCAGGCAGACAATGTGGATTCAGGGCTCTATTTCCTATTTTTTCCCCCTCTGTTAGATGTTTTAGCTTTGCTGAATACTCCAATATTTAAAGAAAGATTAGCATATTATTTTGCCCCAATTACACAGGTAACAGCACTAAAGTAGGTCAGTGCCATTTATTAGAAATTAGTGTTTTAGTGCAAACAATATATTTATCTTGCTGCCTTTAGAGGAAAAATATTTACAGATTTTAATAGAAAAAAAGACACTTTTTTACTAGATTAGATTTTGAACAAAAATGTATTAAAAACTTCCCTTTTTTAATGAATCTAGAAGGTGCCCTTTTTGAACCACAAAAACGAAACAAACTTCCTCTCTGACCTATATGGAGTTAAGAAACAAACTAAAACCAGTAACAATCTTTCCTTTTATACAGTGTGCAAGGTATAAGTAGAATTAAATATGTGACTTTTATAAGTTTATGAGTTGTTCCCAGCAGAGATTCAGGGTTTTTTTCCCTGTGCAGCTCAGCAGAGATCACCAGGACAGGCACAGAGGCAGCAGGTGACTGACAGGGCACACTGAAGATGAGCCTAAGACTCAGAGATATCTCTACTGAAAATATTTCCACTCAGTCTGTATCAGGCAGCAAGTGAGGTATAAACAGAGCAAAGACAACTCTTTAAGTAGCAATGCACTTATTTTACAGCCTGCCCACCCTGCCTGCTTCCTCCATTAGAGCACTTTGCTGTGCTCCAGGAGCTCTCCTGAAGGTAGTTACATTTATGAACTGTTTGCTCTCTGCTCGCCTTGCAGCCAGCATGGCACAGCCATCACTCACTGCAAGGGAAAGGGAACCTGGTGAAGAAAAACAGCTTTCCCCAAATGCCCTCATAAATTCACAAGGAGAAATAACTGTGCAGCACTACCCGAACCCTTTAGTTTTATTAATGGCAGGAAGGCAGTATTTCTTTCCAATAAATCTCCTCAGCTTCACCTACTGGTTGGAATGGAAGATGCTCCATGTTGGACATACTTGCTTCATTATTATAACTCCTGCAAAATATTAAATTGTGTAATCTGGTTCACAGGACTGCCTGTGGCGGAAACACACTCTCAGAGAGCAAATAAGCAATGTGAGAGTTGGAGCACCAGCAGTTTTCCCTGGAAGAAGGGCTACAATGCAAGTGTAGCTGTGATATTCTGCAGTGGCTGATACTCCTGCCCTAAACCAGGCTTTAGAACTTGCACTGCTCAAGTATTTGTTTGTTTTGTTGCTTTTTTTCAAAGCCTCAGAACATAAAGAAGTTACTCAAACATGGAACATGGTGTTATTAGCAAGAACATCAGAGACTGATTTTTTTACTACAGATCTCTAAGTGGGAGGTTCATTGTGACGTTTTTTTGCAAAATCTGAGAACAAGTTTGCAACTCTCCAATGTGTTATTGCTGCAATGTTTTGTTCTGCTTTCTTCTCTTCCCCAGTGAGGAACATACTCTCCTAAAACAAGTCTGCATTTTTTTTTCCTTTTTAGAGGAGGCTGCGGGAGACAGGACGGAAATGGCATCAAAACACATTTTCCACAAGAATTATGTGAAGTCCACCTTGCACAGCTTAACATTCTTAATCACTCCCAAGCACATACCTTATGTGAGGAATAGAGCTAAAATGATGTGTTTACTGAATGGTGGCAAGCCTAAAAAAAGCACAAACCAGATGAACGGATACTCAAGTATCTGCTTAATTACAGTTAAATATAGGAGAACTTGTATAATTTCAGCCTTCAATACCCGCACCTGGCACTACCCACTTCAGAGCTTTGTGTGATAAGCACTCCAAGATCAGCTCTCAGATGGCCCTGGAAATGGGAAAATGGAATTCATGAACCATGTGGATGGACCAGCCTCCAGGATGACAATATCTCCTACAATAGTCATGGTGCTGATATTGATCTACCTACTTTTGTACTACTTCATTATGTTTGATTAAATGTTATGAGACAACATTATGGCCAGATTCTGGATGCATGGAAGCTTCTGCAGGGGGTGTCCACATCTGGAATAATCTCTTTCTCATCACTGAATTTCAGGTCACTTTAAATACAGGGGATACAGGCCAGTGATGTTTTGCACATGGTGAAAAAATGATAAAAACCAAGAAAAGGCAAAAAAGACTTATTGTGAAAACAGAAGAAAGTAACTGTATGATAAAAGAACTTTGAAAAATTAACTTTTAGGTAAACTAGAGGTAGCTACTCTACAAGTACATAGTACAAGAAACATATCATTGGGGAGATGGCAGCTGGGATGAAGCATGCAGGAAAAAGTTCCATTTTCTTACATGGATTTGCAATTGATGATGGGCACGCTACAATGCATACAAGGTCACCTCACTTGTCACTGAAATGGAGTTGCCTGTAGAGTGGAAGGCAGTTACTGATTAAGAGCAGATAGCAACAGTATAAAAACAACTTTGAGCAATGGATTTCAAAAAAGCTGTAAGGGGGAATTTTAGGTAGGCAGAATGTAATTATCCATTTGGAACTCAGCCAGATACACATAACTGAACTCAGCGTTTGCTGCCAATTTAAATAGCACCACATCCCCACCATTTGCAGTGGCAGGACTGCAAGCCAGGCAGCTCACAGATTAAGCACCAGGTACCTCGTGATCTCTTTGCAGGATGCCTATAGCAAACCCTGCTGTCTGGGAAGGAAAAAGCCAACAAAAAAGCCAGAAAAGTATCAGGCAGCATGACAAACACTCTGTTACTTTGAAGTCAAGGGCCGATCCCTTTTCACACATTAGAGATGTAAGAAGTTATTTGGCATATCCACCTTCTTGCAAGCAACTGCAGCCATCTGGCTTTCCTTCAAACCTCCCCCCCAGACAGCTCCTTTATGTGGACAGCCCCTGGGGATCCTCACACGTTGCTGACAGCTCCAGCAGATGGGTGCTTTCTCCTTCCTGTTCCTATCTGCCTAAATCCCTGCTTTGACTCACAGGAGCTTTCTGTTTCCAGACATGCTGCTGAAGCTGGAAACAAGTGCCAACTGAATCAGATCTTTTCAACAAGGCACACTCTAAACTATGTTCTCAGCACTTAACAGGCCATCTCACAATCCTCTTGGCACATGCTCTCAGCCTGTTTTCCTGCAACTACTGGATTCTCCACACTGTGCTATTCATCAGAAGAGACAGGCATATTATCCATGTTAGCCATGTGGGCTGGAAAGCAGCCCTCAGAACCCATCCAGATCACTTCACCTACTTACTGCTGTATCCAGGGTGCTCTTTTCATCCAGCATATTCAAGCACCATTTCAGAGAGCAACAGAGGAGACTTAGAGCAAGTAAAATCCTCCCCAGATCCTGAACTGTTTTTCCTCCTGACTTACGAGACAGAGCGTAAATGATTTTTGCTGGTTTGTGAGTACTTTGTCTTTCAAGGAATGGTTACAGCTTGAAGAACAGTAGCAAACCGCAGAAATTCACAAGGGAAAATACATGATACACTGGGAGCATGTTTCTTGCCATCCAAATTGGAATTATAGTAGTATCATTTATAAACACAGAGGATTTATGTATTCTCCTTCATTTCCTGCTTCAGGGGAGGAACCTGTTCTGAATTGAGAGCTTGAAAGGAAACTCTTGCAAGGTCATGCCCTGAGCTGTTGAATTTAGTGGCACAGAATAATTTACACTAGCCAGGACCCCTAGAGATCCAATGTACCACACAAGAGTAGGGCAACCTTCAGAGGCAGATCAGGTTGCTCGGGGCCTTATCTACCCAAGTTCTGCATCTCTCCAAGGACAGAGGCACCACAGATACTTAAAGAAATTCAGAGATGTGCAGACCAGAGGTCTCATAAGTAAGGGTACCAATTCTGCTGTGTAATCATAATAGTTCTAGGGAGATACTGACAAAATACCCATATTCATATCCTAATCTTCCTTCAGGTAAAAGGAAAGGTGAGAGACTTGCAAAGAAGTATTTGAGAGAATCTGAGATAATACAAGGAACCTGTCTCTTGTAATTATGTAAACTGTCTAGGGAAATAAGTGTACAAGGTCAATGCTTAAAATTAAGTATCTACACATAGGAGATGCAACAAAGGATCCAACAAAGGACAAACAACAGTTTCTTAAACATCCAGAAAACCTTGGCCAGAAAACCTTGGAAAAATAGCACCATCCACTATTACTGTAGCACTACGGATGTTCAGAGTTTAAACTGATGAACATATTCAGAAATCTCCCCAATTTCAGACTGCCCTCCTTGTTCCACACAACTGAGCCAGTCCAACACAATATAAAGTGCAGGTGTTTTAGAAGAGGTGTGCATCATGTGAAAGCCACAGCTTTTTATTCAAGTAATTTTTTTTTTTTTTTAAAAAGAGGTACTTGAAATTGTACTAGATAGAAGAAAGGGTATGGGAAGGAATAATGTACTCTTTCTTCTCTCTGCCTTGTAAAATCCACTCATGCTCCAGAGAGCACAGAGAAGTACAGAATAAAGGGCAAAATTTTCTGCAGCCAAATATGTCTCTAGTTTGTTATGGGTGGTGTGGTCTAAATTTAATTACATGTTTAGGGCTGTTGACTTAATTAGCTACCTCATCAGAAGTGGGACACCTACATTATTTCCAACACAAAGTAGTTAAGCTATAGTAGAATGATTCAGAGTTTTGTTAGAGTCAAGAATTTAATAAAAATTAATATTCAGGAAAGTATGACACCTGTTTTCATTCAGAATTTAGCTGCAATGCCTTTAATACAGCTCCGTTGACAATATTTTAATTTAACTAAACTCAGTCTTTTTGAAATTGACTGCTAAATCTTTAAATGTGAGTTTAACTGGAAGCTCAGTTAATGGACACAACGAATCTGGAATCATATATTCAGATCAGTATATGACAAAACCAGAATGGTCAGCAAAACCAAAACTATGAATTTTTCATTAAAACCATAGCAGATTTGTGAAAACTCTGTGAGACGGCTTTGAGGTGAATCCATCTCCTATTGCAACACATTTCTGTGGCACTGCAGTAAGGATTGGTGACCCCAGCCTGACGAGAGAAGGCTGTGAGAGATCCAGCCAGACCAACCCTGTTTTTCTAAGCTGCATCAGGGTGGGTGAGCTGCTCCTGCAGGACTGGTAGCAAGGATAAGGATTAGAAGGGAAGCTAACTTCCCACACCCTAATAAGTGCCAAATAAATAGTTCAGGGGTTATAGGTTGTTATTTGACTGTCAGCAAACAAGAGCCACAGCTACACTCAGGCATATTGGATAAATTATTCAAACTACAGCAGTACAACTCTCATCATTTCCTGGCAGAAATCTTTTCCCTGCTCCTAGACCAACCCCAGTTAGTCAGGCAGAAACCAGACATGGCCATCTTGGTGTGTTCTGTGCTTTGCCTCCTCACTGCCCACCATATCACTGACAGAAATGAACTGATTTTTTTGGAGAGCCCATGTTGAACAACTGTGATAGCAAAGTTAGGCTAATGAGAGCAAGAAGCCATAATGTAGTTATGTTACATAGTTCACTTGGAAGAACTGCAGTCACATCCACTAAAACCAACAATGTCCATGTTACTGAGAAACAAATGATAAATACAGAATTCTGTGCTCTGTGACTTTCTGCAGTTATTTCAGCTGCCATTTATGAGTAGATTTTATTTAAAGGACGGCACAAATATTTGAACAGACTAAGTGGCAAGGAAGCAAAGCATTATAGCACATTTTCATTTTCAGACTCCTGGTTGTAAAGCAATAAATTCTTTCAGCAGCCAACACTGCCAGAGAAGTTGATTTAGGTTTTTATGTGAGCTTTCAAATGCAAAGAAAGAGTTGTAGCCAAGCAACATATTTGAACAAAAAATTGCTAGTGGCACTGCAAGAGAAAACTCCAAAGCACTCTGTGCGGATTTGCCATCCAGAGCTCTAGAAGTTCAAGCTTGCTTAGGTCACTGTGAACATGGCTGGACAGGAGCTGGTGTTTAAATACCCAGGAACAGGAGGTTCCTGGAGGAGCTGGGGATGAGCTCCAGATGTTCCAGGTCAGGCTCAGAGCTGAGTGGGAGCTCACAGGGCACCTGCAGGGCTGTCCCTGGCGGTGGCACAGGTGGTGGTTTCAGCAGAGCTTACTGCCAGACGTTTCAGGAGATCAGCAAACTATAACTGAAGCCGTATTTTCAAGTGTTCTTGGCAATGTGTGGCTGTTGCTGGGAAGCTCCAAGGCAGATTTGCAACAGAGCCCAGGATGGAGCCTCAAGTTCCTGACAATCTGCCACCTTCCCAAAGAAGATTTTTCTGAAGAAATCTGTCCTACCTTAGCCATTCACCATCATTCTCATGACAGCAGCCCAAGTATGATTAGAAGAAAGTTAAAGCAAAGAGGTTGAGTTTTCACCAGTGTTTCTAAGTCACAGGTGGTAGAAAACTAATGCCCTGTTAAGGATTACTCAAAATAACCCCCTGCTGCTTTCCATAAAGAGAACAGAAAATTGAATATATATGAGAAAGTAAAATCCAGAATGGCTGCAGCAGCTTTCTTGACCTTTTCCTGCTTTGTCTGTGAAACCTGTGCTCCCTAACAGCCCATCCAGTTCTCAAGCTCTCCAGATGCAGAAGAGCAGAGGAAGAAGGCACTTCTGAGCAACGAAAGTGAACTTTCAAGCAGGCTAATCTTAGGAGCTGCTGCCACTCCATTTTCCTGGGCACCTGTCAATGCATTCATCCATGCTACTCTGATGCGTGGAACTCTCTTGTTCTGAAATGTGTTAACACAAGGCTCAGTTATGGCCCTCTTAAGCAAGAATTCCATTGCACATGGTGTATAAAGGAAGATGACAACAGTGACACCCATTTGGTTTTCTGACACAAAGATTTGTGTCTCAGTGGATTTATATCATACATGGACTCTGTTCATCCTCCTGGGAAAAAAGAATATATTTTCTCATGTTATCCAGTATGACTTGACTCATGCTTTCTGATTGAAAAAACTTGAAAAACACAATCGCAGTTTTACAGATACAGATGGAAAACGGCACTTAGGAAAAATGCCAGGTGAGAGGGACCAACCTGATTTTTATTT
>VWZP01007285.1:5717-56882 GCA_013396995.1 Dicaeum eximium
GACATGCCCGGGGCTCGGTGCAGGCAGGTCTGCACCAGGGCTGAGTGCAGGGGACAAGGAGAGGGTATTAGTGCCACAGCTCAGTGCGAGGTCCGTGCAGTGTGCACTGTGGCTCAGTGCAAGGGCTGGGGGGACATTCACCATGGCTCAGTGCAGTGACACAGAGGGACGTGCCTTGGCTCGGTGAGGGCCGGGGACATGTGCCGTGGCTCAGCTCAGGAGTGGGGGTGTTCACCATGGCTCGGTGCAGGGTGTGGAGGACAGGGCACATGTGACGTGGCTCAGTGCAAGGGAAGGGTGACACGTACCGTGACCCGACACGTGGGATGTGTAGCTCGTGCTGGGGCAGGGACTGAGCCTCCAGCTGCACCTGGCACCTCAGTGGCCGTGCTGCGGGCGCTGCTCTCCCTGGGGAAGCAGTGGGGTGCTGTGTGGCGGCACCACAGCCTGGCCCCGTCCTTCACAAGGATGACGTTGTGGAATCCACCACCTCACGGCCATTGCACACCGTGGGCACGTATGGCGAGGCTGAGCCTGCACGGGAAGGCAGCAGTCAGGGCTGGGCTGGGGTCTGGCAGCAGCACCCCCAGCATCCCATGGCAGTGGTGCCCAGGGAGCTGGGGTGGAGTGTGCCCAGGATGGCCATGTCCCCCTGGGTGCCCGGGGTGGTCACATTCCCTGGAGCTAAAGTGGAGAGTGCCTCAGGTAGTGACAGGCACCTGGGGGCAGATGAATGCCCTGCATTTGGGTGGAGAGTGGGTGGCCCCCTCAGAGCAATGACGGGCCCCCAGGAGCAGTACCCCTGTGGCAGCAGTGCTGTCCTGGGAGATGAGGCATTGGGAGAGAGGACAGGGAAGAGCCACTGGGGACACATCCTCCATTCTCCCCCATTTCCCACTTTGCCCTACCCCACACCCCACTTTTCTTCAGGAAGCCATGCTGGGGGCCCACACACACCCCCCACCAGGAAAGGGGTGCTGTCCCCCAGCCCTTCCCCACTGTGCTCACCGTGGGACTGGCTGGAGCTGGCGGCTGCCACGCTGAACCGGGCGGTGCCCACGCGGTGACTGGCCACGTTCTTCTGCGGCTGGAAGAGTATGATGTGGAGCTTGGGGGTGAAGAGGCAGCCGAGGACCACGGTGCCGCTGAGGCTCACCGAGACGCACATGGTGGTGGTCTGGACCTGGAGACAGGGGTGGGCATCAGGTGCTCCACCCATCAGCCCTCTGCCCCAAGCAGGGCAGGATGAAGCCCATAGTGTGGCGCTGGCCAGCCCCACTGGGCACAGGCAGGGACATCCCACCCCACACCACATCCCTCTGTCAGGGTGGTCCTACAGGAGACCCATGGGCAGAGTATGAGCACTGCCCTGATGGGGACATGTTGCCCCTGCAGAGCAGGTATACCCTGAGCAGCACCCCCAGCCCTGCCAACATGTGTGGCACTGCCTGGGGCCACAGCCTGCACTCCCCCACCCGGTGCCCACTCTCCCTGTGGGTGCAGGTCCTCTCTGGAAGTCCCTCACTGTAACTGCCCCCACCAACCCCTCAAGACCCATCAAGAATGTATTTCGTTGTCCGTGCCAGGGGTCTTGGGGCGCTGCAGGATGCACCCTGTGCTACCCAGTTCCTGGCACTGCTTGGCAGCCCAGGGACCAGGCTGGCCCTGATGCTGGTATTCATGGCCTGGGGTGTGGTGTCTGGATGAGCCAGGGGCTGTCTCATGGTTTTGTGTCACCAGGCTGAAGGATGACTATCACTCCTCCATGATAGTCATGGCTATGGGGAATTTCTGGAGGTCTCAGGGCCATTTCCCATCCTCATCCTACCAAAGGAGGGAGGGGGTCAGGTCCTCTCTCCAGAACTCATTGCCCCATCAGCCACAGCCCTTCAGGACCCTTCACCTGGTCCTGAGTTACCCAGTGCAGAGGTGAGCATCACCAAGTGTGTGGGTGCAGACCCTTCTCCAGGCCCTTGCATCTCCTAATCATGGACCCTGCACGGCCCACATCTCCAGGAGCACTTAGATTAAGCCCTGCCGGAGCCCCCTCAGAGCTCCAGCTCTTACACGGTAGTCGCTGGAGGTCACGTAGAAGATGGGCAGGAAGGCCAGCCAGATGATGCACGTCGTGTACATGGTGAACCCAATGAACTTGGCCTCGTTGAAGTTTTCGGGACATTTCCGTGTCTTGAAGGCATAGACCGTGCAGAGGACAATCAAGAGGACATTATAGGTGAGCGAAATGAGCATGTTGGAGTCACGGTTGTTGCACTTGAGGGTGACAATGTACCTCTTGTCAGGCTCAGTCTCCTTGCCTGTGCCAGGAGTCTCCACCAGCAGCCAGATGATGACGATGATCAGCTGGCAAGAGATGAGGGCCATGCAGATGACCACCTGTGAGGTTGGGCTTATGAAGCGGGGGCGCTGGACCCCCTCCTTGACCCCGCTGAAGATCCTGGCGATGCGGTTGGTCTTGGTCAGGAGGGCCGAGTAGCAGACGGCGAAGGACGTGCCCAGCCCCAGGCGCCGGAGCGTGCACACCCCGGTGGAGGGCTTTGCAATGAAGATGAAGGTCATGCTGTAGCACATGAGCACCCCGGTCAGCAGAATGTAGCACAGCTCTCGTCCAGAGGCCTTCACAATGGGAGTGTCGTTGTTCTTCACAAAGACTCCGATAACGAAGAGGGTGGAGATAAAACCCAGGCAAGAGATAGTGACGGGACCAATGGCCCAGACGTCTTTCCAGCGGATGTACTCTTGGGGCAGCTCGTAGCAGCCATTCAGGGTCTCGTTGGGCCAGTAACCGAGACCACAGTCCATGCAGGTGAACTCATCCAGCAGGTACTCGTAGGGCTGGCAGGGGATGCAGATCCAGCAGCAAATGTCTCCGGGCTGCATGCTCTTGATCTCGTTCTTCTTGCAAGGGTCACTGCACTGGGACACGGGAATGGAGGTCTCAGCCCAGGGGATGAGGCTGGTGTCGAGGATGAGGCCCTCTGCCCAGTAGCCCACTTTCTGGTACCGGTACCGCCCGTCCACGTAGTGGTAGTTGAAGATGTTGTAGCGCCCGATCCCATCGCCGTAGCTGTCAAATCGAACGACGCTCTCGGTGTCCGCTGGCCTGAACGGAGCTGCAGGGAGGAGAAGGGGAGACAGTCACTGCCTCAGGGCAGGAGAACACCCACTCCAGGCCTCGAGGCAGGGCTCATTCAAAGGGTCACATCCCACCATGGCCACAAGTAAATGTCCAGCCTGTTTCCTGCCTTCGCTCTCATCCTCGCTGCCTATGCACATGTTGGGAGCAGGAAAGCAAAGGTGGAGAGTGACCCACCTGCCTGAGAGCCTGTCAGCCCCAGCCGGCTCTGCAGGGGCAGAGCGGGGTTGTGCAGCCTCCGTGGCTCCCAGTGACTCCTGGAGCAAAGACACCCTCAGCCCAAGTCACAGAGGACATGCTTCTAATCCACCCCAAACTACACGGGTCCCTGATCAAGGGTATCCCTCCAGTTTAATCCCTGAAATGTAAATAAATCATGATGCTTGCAAGGACCTAGGTTCTTGAGGGTCCCTGGGGCTGGGTAGGGCTGGTCCCACCCAGCTGTAGCAGGATGGAGTTGATGGCCAGCTTCTCCATGTTTCCACTGGGGACAGAAGGCCTGGATTGCCTGCCAAGGATGATGGTGGGCTCTTGGCACCTCAGGACAACCACAGCCCTGGGCGTGGGCAGGCTGGAGGAATTGGAAGGTTTTGGGTCAAATTTGGACCTCCTTCTTTCCTATCCTCCACCCATCCCTTTCCAGTTTGGCAGCCAAACCCAATCTCCATTTTGGACTCACCATCAAAATTAACATTGAGTATAAAGTCCTTGTAAAACCTCTTGCCATTGACAGGCTTCATGGCATCACAGAGCTTGGTGGAGTTGGGGCACAATGTCCGGTGCATGTTGTGAAGAGAGTGAGCCATGGCATAGACCGCATTGACCACGAACGTGATCTTGGACTCGGGCTCAAACTTGCCTGTCTTGAGGGAGTACCGGCTACAGTCCTGCGTGTGGAAGCTGCACCTAAACTTCTGCTCCCAAAACTCTCGAAACCAGGGGTTTCGGCTGTTATTGTAGGGGTGGAGGTTAAGGAAGTAGGAAGCAAACTCCTTAATGGGGTAGGCTGCCAGTTCGATGGTGATGGCTCCCTCCGCCACCGCTTCGCTCCCGGCCACCACGCTCTCCAGGGCTCCCCACCCATCACTGGCCACCCACATGAAGGACACGTTGGCTCTCTGGGCAGCTGCCAGCAGCTCCCGGGCATCTTCACTTCGGGTGAACAGCACGACCACTCTGGCGTTGGGCTTCTGCAGCAGAGCACGGACCACTCCATCGTAGGTCTTCTTGTTCATGGAGCGCCCCACCTTCTCCGAGGTGGCGATGCAGATGTTGCGCATGCGGGCTTCTTGCTCAAAGGCCTCGATGCCCGTCTCCCCGTAGTCACCCTCTGAGGCCACAGTGGAGACGTAGGTCCAGTTGAAGAAGCGGAGGATCTCTGCCATGGCTTTGGCTTGGTAGAAGTCTGGCGGGACAGTGCGGGCAAAGTAGTCGTAGCGGGACTTGTCACTGAGCTTGGCACTGGTGGAGGCATAGCTGATCTGTGGGATCTGGAAGAGCCGCAGCAGGTTGGCCACCTGCATGGAGGAGGAGAGGTCAGTGCCTGAAGAGGTGGCCAGCAAGGGACATTCCTATGGGGGGGACCCCTGCCCTATAACTCGGTGTTGCACGATGCTCCCAAGCACAGCCATTGGGCTGAGGAGCAACCCATCCCAACCCAGAGTGTCCTGATCAGTGGAGGGACTGGAGAAGAATGGATGGCACATTCACAGAGTGCCTGAGCCCTCAGACATGCTCATTTATCTTTATTTTTTACATTTCTTTTAGTGTTTCAAGCACTGCACTCCAAAATTCGGGGCTGGGGAGGGGACAAAGGCAGAAAGTTTGCCATAGGTGACCCGTGGGAGATGCTCAACGGCAAAGAGAAAGCCAGGATGCCTGGCAGCCCTACAGCACGGGGGGAAAGGATTGTAGGGTCTGGGGGATGCTGCAGAGCTGGGTCAGGGCACCGGCGGCTGCGCATCCCGCATCAGGAGCTCAGCAGGGCTGGCACCTTCCAGCCACTCAGCAGAATCCCTCGTTAGCTTCAAAGGGGAAAAAAGCCCCACTAATGAGGCTGTTAAAACCCAGGCTCTGGGGCAGCAAGGGTGTGCCAGCGGGGCTGCCAAGGCAGCCCACATCTCACTGCTCCCCAGGCAGGAGACGTGGCTTAATTAACGTGGACAAATGATCTTAACGACAAATTCCCCTAATGGCAAGAATGTCCCCGAGTGCAGTGATGCCGCTGCCTGTCCTGACCATGCATAGCAGCTGCCAGCCTGCCATGTCCCTCCAGTGCCCCTTGAGCTCCCTAGCCAGCCCACATTCTGTCCCTGCTGACCCCTGCCTGCTGGGGTTGGGACATGCTGGGTTCCCAGCAAGGGGACAAGTGCCCATGTGGGCTGGGATGCTGACTCCATCTCACAGTCCCAGCTTCTTCTACCCCATAGCTGGGGACCCCAGGGACCAGGACACACAGTCTGGCACATGCTGGGGACTCATTAAATCTCAGCAAGCATGTGGCCCACTGGCCACTCCTGTGACTCAGCTGGTCCTGCTGGCTGCCTGCATCCTCAGGGGATGCTCTTCTCTCTGCTGAAAGCAACCTCCAGGTCCACAGAGCTGTGATTTTGGGGACTGAGATGCCCCCCACCCAGGGTCACAGCCAGGTCTGAAGGTTGAGGTGCCTGTTCCTGTGGGATAACTGGAGACACAGGGACACTTGTCCTGTGGGCTCACCCTGCCTTAGCCAAGCAGCCCTATGGCTGAGCCCCTCAGAGGTGCATGTCCCTCGCAGCACCTCATGGGGAAAGGGGCACAGTGGCCCCTCACACTGGTCTGCTCTGCCTGGCACAGTCCAGACATGAGCTGGGCTGAGGAGCTGCACTTGCCACCTTGAACCCAGGAGAGGAATAAACACCTGCCCCCATGTGAGGCTTGGCTCCTACAGCTAATGCAGTGTTGGGAGACTCATGCAGACCCCAAGGGGACCCTGGGCACATCCCCCACAAGCACAGATAGATGGCTCTTTCAGGTGCCTGCCTAGCATTCCCTCCCCACTGGAAAAGGGGCAGAGCATCACCATGAGGGGTGAGTGAGCTTCCCTGTGTCACACTGGCAGTGGCATCACTGCGGCGCTGCCGAGGTTTTATCCCCCTCCCCCACTCCAGCCAAACCCCCGGCCCCTTCCGAGCCCCTCTTGCCTGGCAGGTACCTGGATGGAAACATCACTGTAGGAGCCCCCGATGACACCCGTGATGGCCGTGGGAACGTCGTTGTGGACAGCGTAGGAGCCATCAGGGCAGATGTGCTCAGAACCATCCACCCTGGTCAGGGAGGCACGGACGAAGTCAAGGGACTGCTCTAGGGCATAGGTGTCCTTGGAACAGGTGTCCAGGATGTGAGCACCCAGCTTCACCCCTGGCAGGATGCTCCCGTCCTTGTTGATCTCGTCCAGGGCGAAGAGCATGGCCTCCAGGCGCTGGATGCCCCGGTGCTCGTTTATCTTGCCGCAGTCTTCGCTCCCCACTCCTTTCTCATGCACGGGGAAGAGGCCCCCAATCACCAGGTCCCCATCCATGCTGATCTCCTTCTTGCCAGCCATGCCGTGCCCAGCAGCCAGACAGGTGGCCAGGTGCATCAGCCCCAGCCAGGCGGCCAAGGGCACCGCCATGGGGTGTGCTGGTGGTGGCTGGGGGACCCGCACCACCCCGTGTCACCCGCTGCCACCCGTCAAGGTGAGGGCAGACAGTGCCCGGGCATTGGGTGGTGGGGGGTGGCACGGCGTGGTGTCGGTGGGAGAGAGGTCGTGTCACCCCAGCAGAGCCCTCGGCACCTGGAAAAGCAAAAGGAAAAGCCGCTGGGTCTGCGGGATGCAAGGCACAGCAGGGACAGGGGCAGTCAGTGCTGCACGGGAGAGCCAGGCCATGAGCCTGCCTGTGCCCCCCACCCAGGATACTCTCAGGAAGAAGTCCCCTGCAGAAAGGCAAGCTGAACAGATGCAATAGCTCCCACAGTGACCCAGAACCCCCAAGACACAGACATAAGTGACACAGATCCCAGGGCATGGAGGGGCACGGGGACCAGCCTCCCCACAGCACTCCCAGGGACACACTGGCACAGGGGTGGGCACAGAGCTGGCCCCTCTGGCAGCATCGGGCAGAACAGTCTGCAGGGGGACGGCTTGACAGCCCTAAAATATGATGGAGAGGGAAAGAGCCAGGCATGTCACCTGGCACAGGGAGGCTGGGCTGGGCAGACAGAGCCAAGGCCGGCTCCAAGCCGAGCCCCCGACCCACGCAGCAGCATCAGGAGCGCTGACAGATCCCAACCTCCAGCCGAGAGTGCTGCCAAAAGCAGCCAGCCACGAGCCCACCGTGCCCACAGCACCCAGTGCCCACAGTATTTTAATCTCCATCCCATAGCCATGAGCCCACCCACCCCGCTGCTGCCCCCGGGGCTGTCCGTGGCACCGGGGCTGGAGCAGGGACTCGCCACCGGCTTCACCCTCCCGCAGCAGCGCGCAGGGCTCTGGCAGTGGCGGTGCTTCAGAGTCTGTTCTCTCACCACCGCCCCTTCCTTCCCTGTATACTAAATTCAGAGATTTCAGTAAAAGTAAGAGCCAGGTTTGCTGACTCCCTCTGCAGAAAGCACGGAGGCGCGGGGGAATCAAAGGCTTTTGCAGCAGGCAGGCCTTGTTTTGGCAGAAGATGCAGTCCCCTCCGAGATTGGTTGTCTTTTCCCAAATCACAGGAGAGATTTGTTTCCCATTTGAAGCTGACTGCTGAAATCCCACAGGGCTGGCTTTTCAGGGACCGTGGGAGAAGGAGACCCTTTGGCAGTCCAGAAGCCTCAGGCTGCTCTGAAACGGGAAGCTGCTGATGCTGTGGCAGGACCACGGCCTCTTCCACAGCCCAGCAGTGCTTGTGGGGGCACAGAGGGTGGGAGGGTGATGCCAGAGGGTGCTGGCCCCCCTGCAGTTCCCTGCAGCCCATACTGGGGCTAATCTCCCGGGGAGGAAGGGACCCCTTGATGCCCCCATGCTGCTCCCAGACAGGTGATGACGGTGCTGCAGGAGCCCTCCAGCAAGCAGCCAGAGCTGGCAGTGATGCCCAGGGGGATGCGGGCAGCAGTGTGGCACAGAGTGTCATGGGGTGGGGTGGGGTGACACATGCAGACCTCCTCCTCTTCCTGCATGCCCCTAAGTGCCTGTTCTCAGGTGCTGTCTGACGCTGCTGAGTCCCCATCTGTCTCAGGGCATCTCCTACCTGACACCTCAGTGTGAAGGACTTTGGAGATGAGAGAAGGAAGGGTCCTTGCCTTATTTCATGAATAAATGCTCCTAAGAGACCCGGGGTTTCCTCAAGCAGGAAAGAGCCCACAGGTACATGGATTATTGATGGAGCCCATCAGTGGCAGTCTGAGCCTGGCACAGAGGTCCAGTGGCACTGGGAACCCGGATCCCTGTGGTCCAGGTCTTTTGGGGCAGCTGACAGGACCCACCAGATGAAAGGCACCTTCAGGCCAAGCTCCTCTGAAGGGCAAACCATCACCCACCCGGCAGCGAGCCATGATGGACAGCGAGCAGGGCTCCTGCCATTCCCACAGCTGCTCAGCTCCACTGCTTTAGTGCCGAGGGGATGACAGCCCACGGGAACCTCTGGAGAACATCTGGGGAAGGGAAACACCGCCTAGGGCAGAGCCAAGTCCAGCCCGACAGCCACGGTACGGCGGGAAGCTCCTGCCAGCTGCGGGCAGCCTCTCCTCGCATCGCGAGTGGGGTGGGTGAGAAGGGGCCGTGACTCCTCCGTGCTCGGAGCGCTTCCCACCCCTGCCAGGAGCCCTGACCCCTCCGACACCAGCATGAGCGACACCTGAAGCGTGTGCGAGAGCTGCGGGGGCGCAGGGACAGTGTCACCTCCCGCGGAGGTCCCGGAGGTCCCACCGCCCCCGAGCTCTGCCAGGAGCCCCTAGCTGTCCCCTGCACAAGGGCTGCCAGCCCCGATGCCCCGCGGGACCGAGCGTCTCCCCGGGGCGCTCCCCCGGCGCCCCCGCCCCCGCGGCCGCCCCACATCCCGTCCCGAGCGCGCCGCGGGATCCGGCTGCCCCGGCACACTCACGGCCCCCGCAAAGCCCCGGCTCTCCCCGGCCCGGGCAGCCGGACGGGAGACCCGGGGAAACAGCAGGGACGGGGGTTTGTCCCCGCCGGGCCGGGCGGTGATCCCGTTTTCTTGCCCCGGTGCCGGCGGGCAGCCCCGACCGGGGGCTGCGGCGGCGGGTCCTGCTGAGTGCCCACTGCGGGGCTCGGGGCTACCGGATCACCGGGGGACGAGAACACTCCAATCCGTTCTCCCGGAGCCCCGCGCCTTGCGCCGGGCAAGGGTGAGCGGCGGGAGCAGCCCCGGTGCCGCCCTGACCGCCCGCATCCCCGGCCTCTCCTGTGCCGGTGCCCGTGCCCGTGCTCTGCTCTCGTCCCGCAGCCCCGGGAGCCCCGGCACCGAGCACCGGTCTCTGAACCCCGCCGTGGAGCGGCCCCGACGGCTGCGGGGGATCGCCGGTCTCCGTGCCGCTCCACGCCGGCACCGGGGCTCTGGAGACGCGCGGCGCGAACCGAGGTCACGGCGATGGGAGCGCCGGGGTGGGACCGCAGCCCTTACCTGGGCCCGGCGGACTGTGCCGGGAGCCGGTGCCAGTGCCGGTGCCGCGGCTGTCTCGGAGCTGCGGCTGCCACCGCCTCCCGCCGCCGCCTCTGACACTCCGCCAGCCCCAGCAGAGCGGAGCCGCTCCGCCCCCTGCCCGGCCCGGCCCGGCCCCCGCCCCGGTCCGGTCCGGTCCGGTGGGCAGCGGCACCCCCCGGGGCCGGCCCGACTGCTCCCCGCTCGCTCCGGCACCGGCTGAGCCGGGCAGGGCACTGCCGGGGCTGGGGCACAGCCGGGGGCAGATGGCCGGGTCCAGGCAGAGCACGGGCAGGACACGGGCAGGACATGGACAGAGAAGGTAGAGCACAGGCGAGACACAGCCAGATCCAGGCAAGGGATGGCCAGACCGGGCCAGAGCACCGGCAGGATGCAAGCAGGACATGGCCAGAGAAGGCAGGACACAGCCAGACCCAGGCAGGACACAGCGAGGCATGGCTGGATGCAAACAAGGAATGGTCAGAGGCAGGCTGGGCAGCGGCAGGAGCTGCTCTGCACCCTGGCACCTGCTCCCCTGGCCCCAGAGCCTCCAGCTCATTCCCAGCCCAGTGAGAGGCGTCCCAGCCCCAGATCAAGCTCCACAGCCACAAACTGGTGCCCCAGGGTTTGTTCCCCCCTTGCCTGGCCTGGCCCCAGCTCTCCAAGTCCTTGGGAGCAGTTCAGGCACCGGCATTATCCCACTGCCCACCTGCATTCTATGCAGCACTCACCGGCAGCCCAAGCACCGAGCTGGGGAAGCCTTCGGACCACACGAGAACGGAGGCACCGGCAGGGCTGTGTTCCAGGTCTCCATCCATTGCCCAAACTTTTCGTAGAGCCATTCAACTGCCCAGGATCCCGCAGCGTTGCATCCCCAGAGCTCCATCACTCAGACACACGAACGGGACAGGGATGACACAGGGGACAAGGATGCTTCTGGGACACTGCCCCGAGCAACCACCTCACCACCGTGTGCCTCAGTTTCCCCTCTGACAGCTTCTGCACTTGCAGGCTGCGGGTTAAGGGCACTGCAGTGAGTCAGACACTCTGCTGGACTCCCTTTCCCCCGGCAATCCTGGTTTAGGGAGGGATAACTCAGAACGCCCGTGGCAAGGTCCCCCCTGGAGTCCCACAGCAGTAGGACCCCAGACCCCACTGGCCCCTCTCCTTTCCAGACTGTTGGCACAGACAGAGAGGGGCACTGGGAGGGTGCCTGGGCTGGGGGACCTCACCACTGCGGGCCGGGGTGGACAGAGCTGAGGAGGGCTGGAGATGTGTCGTGCCAAGGGATGCCGGCACTGCCGTGTCCCGCTCCCCCCAGCAGATGGGTCCTGGCTCACACACACCTCGGCACTGGCTGCACATCCCAGCTGCTGCTCCAGCGCTGTGAACGGCAGCAGAATGATGGCAAAGCCCCCTGGTGCCCAGCTTCAGTGGGGTTAGGGGACAAGCACCGTCAGTATCCACTGCTTGGTTCCAACTCCCCAGGAGCCTCAGCCAAGCATAAATATTTCAGGGGGCTTGGCAGTTTTGTAATAACCAGCAACAAAGATAAACACCGGGAAGAGCAATATTTTTCCATGTGGGCTGGAGGAGTTTAATATTTTATCACTCAGAGCACAAAATATTTATGAACAATCTCATGTCAATCACTGGCTGAGGGCTAATAATGACCTTTCCAAGCCAGCGAGGACACATTCCCACCATGGAGAGACAGTCAGACCTCCCCTGTCCCTGGCACCCCCACCCCAAGTCCCAGTTTTGGGCTGCCATGTTTGACCACCAGGAAACAATCCCTAGGCTGCTGGAGGCACCAAGGACACTCAGCAGGTGCTCTGGCACCTGGCATTGCCCCGTGGCACCATGGCCATGATGTCCAGGCTGATCCCTTGTCCCAAGCTGAGACAGGGAACTGCAACCAGCATAGGCAGCCCGCCCTGCCTGCATTCCACAGCAGCACAACAGACAGATGGGATGTGCAGGAAGGCACAGTGCAGGCACTCTGGTGTCCTCTGCAACAGGAGGAGGCCCAGCAGCAGCTTTCTATCTGGCTTTATACTGGTTTTACTCTCCACAGGTTACCAGGATGACTGGGGATGTCACCTCCCTCCAGCTCTGCACAGCTCAGCACGGCAGCTGGGACCCTTCCTTCCCCACTTCCCATGGCACAAGCTGGGGACAGACCCTGTGCCCTGCTGGGTTGCCCAGGCAGCAGGAAAGCCTGAGCAGCAGGGATGCAGAGCCCCTGGGCAGCTCTTTGGCTCAGTCGAGGGCCGTGGGGGCAGCTCCCATCCACAGCCCACTCCCCACCATGGGACAGGATGGGGACATGGGCCAAAAGACAAGTCAGCAATGCACCAGCCACCAGTGAGGAAAAGCATCCACTTTATTACAGACCCCAAAGCGCCCGTGGCAGTGCCAGGAGGACCAATTTACACAGGATGTTTCCATTGTTCAGCAAGGGGAAGAGAAGAGGGGAACAAACCCAGCTGACCCAACTCACAGCTCTTTGGTGCTAGAAAACGTGGTGGTGTGGCAGAGAGAAGCTGTGGGTGAGAGGGGCACCAGCAGAGACGAGGGGGGACATCTCTGACATCCACCACCATCCCCCAGACACCTGCATGGAATCTGCCACGTGCCTGGACACACAAACGGCAAATGCATTTTGCTGTCTCCCAGCCTGCACCTAACCCTGCGCCACCAAGCACCACAGAAATGCCCCCACCTCCCAGCACCCCCAAAAATGGTCAAACACCCTTTCTGCAAAGAGGGAGAGCAGGTCCTGGGGGGAATCAGCGACCAAAATCTCTTGGCTGGAGAGGAAGGAGGTGGGAAAGGCAACTGGTTCCCAGTAACTCAGACCCAGTGGGAGGCGAGGCAGCCAGGTCTCTCTTCACTCCTCTCCTCTCTCAGCAGCAACGGGCTCCTTGGTCCACTTGTCTGTGAGCTCCTGGCTGCCCGCGTAGCCCGCGTCAGGCGGCGGGCCCGGGGCTCCCTCCCCGTCCCCGGCCACCTCCATGTCCAGCTCCTCGAAGGAGGAGCCGCTGGCCCCCGACTCGCTGTAGCTGTGCTCGCTGCGGTTGTCCGCCTCCTCCCGCCCACGGCTGGCTGGGAAGGGCAGCAGGATGGAGGTGGCCACCGAGGTGTCCCTGCTGTCAGTTGTGGCCTCCATGCTGATGGAGCTCGTCTCACTCATGGTGTCGACCCCTGGGATGGAGAGAGAATGGGAAAGAGTGAATGCTGTGGGAAGGAGGCAATGGGGATGGGAGGCCACAGCCTTCAAAGCCACCAGAAACCTCTGAGCTATCAGGCCACAGTGGAGACCAGCTCCTACCTCTTGTCACCTCCTGTGCCTTTGAGATGTGACCAGGTCAAGAATGGGCCGAGCTCAAACTGCTCCCTGAAATCGGGAACCCCCAAGGCAGCACAAACAACCACCAGCTTCCAGCCACACCCTGACCTCCTGGCCACACCCTGGCCCCACAGCTGCTCCCCGTGCACACAACAAGGACCTGCCAAGCCTTTCCTTAGGGAGAATGCATGCCTGTCTCTGGCATGGCACCAGGAATGAGACAAAGAGCAGGAAGGACACTGTGCTGTGAGGGTGATGTGGAGCTGCAGCATTGTTTAAGCACCCAAGGGGATGATGGCACAAGTGCAAATCCTCAGATGTTCTGCTGTCAGAAGCAGGTGTATCTGTCCAGCCTCATGCCAGGCCATCCTGGTGCCTTCAGCACTGACAGCGTGCTCCCACTCCCTCCATGGCTCCCCCACAGCCGGCAGCTCTGGCAGCAGTGTGAAGAAAGGCAGGGGAGCAGCAGGCAGGCAGGTCTCGGGGTGCCAGAGGATAGGGGGAGCCTTCCCAGCTCATTCTGTGCTTCTCCACACGACCTGGCTGCCAGCCACATCCCATGTCATGACCAGGCCCCCAGGGGCTGCCCCTGCCTGCCCAGGTGGACCCCTTGGCCCACCTCCTCCTCCCCAGATCCCTGCCTCATTAGCTCCATCGACAAGACAATTAAGGAGTCCACAAGGAGAGGAACGTGTCAGATTGAGACCAGCAGCTCGGTGCTGTTGCCAGAGCAACCAGCCAGGAGACAAAACCCTCCTGTTAAACATTCATCATTGTTAATTATGACATCACAGATCCACGCTGTTAATTACGATAGGTCCGTAAGCACTGGGCAGGCTCTTCCATCATGGCCCTCCCTGCTCCATCTCCTCCCTGTCTGCCTTGTATCAGTGGGAAGTGAGTGCCAGGCTCTGTCATTTCCCAGCACCTGCATCCATGCTGGACTGAATGCCCCTGCAGAGGATCATGACACCAGGAGGGAAACCAGGAGGAGCCCCACTCAGCAGCAGCACTTGTGGAGGACTGGGGCTTGCCACCCTCAGGGCTGGGAAGTGGCAAATGGGAGCCTCTTTGCAGTCATCACCATCCTAGGTGGGAGAGGAGAGCCCTCTTCTCCACATTGTCTCCTGCTGGTGCAGCTCCATCCTCAGTTGCTGGCATGGGGCTGCCTTGGGCTTCCACAGGCATTTCCAGCCTCCTACAGCTCCTGCAGCCAGAGTGCCCAAGGCTGGGCTGCTTGCTCTCCTCCAGTTGTGTGGCAGCCACTCATCTCCTGAAGGAGATACACCAAGGAGGGAACTTTCCTTCCAAACATCCTTAAATCCTTTTTCTGTGCTGTTTTTCTTCCCGGCCTGGGCAGCTGCCAGCAGAACTGCTTGTAAATGGCAGTCCTCTGCCTCCTGAGCAGCACCATCCCACGGTCCTGCCGGCTGAGTGACGGCTGCTCCGAGAGCCCAGCAGTGCTAGCAGCATGAGGGGTAGCCAGAAGAGACCCACAGAACAGTGCACCCACTGCTTCATCCCACCTGGATGGACTGGCTTCATCCTGGAAAGGAACCTGAGCCTCCACCCTCTCACCTTGGCAACTCTTCTGGCAGCTGGCACAAACCGAGCCCTCGGCCCCTCCCCAGGCGATGCCAGGTGACCCCTCCCATGGAAAGGAAGGAAGAAAACACTGCCCACTAACACACACTGCCTTTGCTGCAGCATCAGGGAGCACCTCGACACGGAAACTACATTTACTCTAAGTTAAAAAGGATGTTCTGCACGCTGCAGCGAGGCGCTCGCTGAAGGGGAAGGCAGCCACTGAGTGGGAGGCAGAAAGGTGGGAGATGCAGGTCCTGACAGGACCTGGGCAGGGCAGTGGGTCAGCAGGGAGCCTCTGGGAAGATCGAGAGCTGCGGGGCATGAAGGGGAGTGTGCAGACCCTGAGCCTCAAAGACAAATTAGGGCTTGCAAGGACTTTAGTGGTGATCTGAAAAGAAGAAATAATCTGATTTGGCCACATTGGTGGCCTGAGGTGACATGGACCTGTTCCCACCACGGCTTCATGATAGCTCATGTCATGTGTGGCCATCTTGCGTCCTTCTAAGACCTGAGGGGATAGGAATGACACCAACCCCCCAAGCAGTGCCCTGCCCTTCCTGCTCAGCAACTCTCCTCTGGCACCCCAGGGAACGTTTTGGCTCAGAAGCTGTCATGTAACCCCATGACACAAAACAAAGAAGCTTCTGAGGAGAGGAGCAGCAGCTCAGGAAGAAGACGACTTCAGGGGATGAAGCTGACTGACACACTGCTCCAAGCCACCACTGTGGGAAAGCACTGCTGTCCTCACTCTCATAGCCACCTTCCTCTCCCTCGCTCCAAGGGCGACAATAAATCGAGCCCTGTTTCCCTTCAGCCAGGCACTTTGTCACTGCTCTGTCACTTCTGATCATGTTCGAGCAGCCTCAGCTGGCAAATTTGCCCATTTCAGCAGCCTTGCTCTCCTCCACACAGGAAAAGGCTGGCTCTGGCATAGCCACTCAGCCTGGCCAGGATACCTGTCTGGGGTGGGCAGGGCACAGAGCTGCTGCTGCCAGGGACCATGTGGGGTCAGCTCTGGCAGGGGAATGTGGCAGGAACACCCAGCTGTCCTAACAGAGAGGCCAGGAAGGCAGTGCAGGGGGCTCTGAGAGGGCAACCAAAGCCCTGTGGGAGGGCAAGCAGGGATTCAGCTCTCATCTCACAGGCACACGCTTCCAGCAGCTGTTGCACCCACTTGTCCATCCTTCCCCACACACCTTGTTTGGTCCTCCCATGAATCACTGCCCACTCTTTGCATCCACCATCCCCAGGCTGGCCCTTACACCAGGAACCAGTCCAACACCGTGATCCAGCATGGCTTTTCCCTCTGGCACATTGTGAGGTAGCAGCCATCCTGTTGAAACTTGCTCTTGACCTTGCTTCCTCAAGGATGGCACAGCCATCCCACTGCACTCTCACTCAGTAGAAATATGGAACCCAGGAGTTTTCATTTGGGAAACAGAGGCACAGCCTCAGTGAAGCCATGATATGGTGTTGAGGAGTCCCCCAAAAGCCAGGGCCACCTAGGAAGAAGGGATATCAAGCAGCCAACTCCAAGAGACGAGCCAGGGATGGGTGCAACAGGAACCACTCACCCCACATTGCCAATGAGTCTGGTGGGGAGGTGGCTCCCAGACAGTTCAGCCCTGTGCCCTACCAGGTATTGACATTCCCAAATCCAGAATGAGGGCAGGCTCTCCTCCTGCATTGCCCCTGTGCCACACTGATGCTTGAACAGTGCTCCACTTCTGGTGCTCCTGGGCCCTTTCCTTCCCCTCATTCCATCAAATATTCATCACCTCTAAATACAGCGTGCTGCCAGGGGGCACAGCTCCTCTGCGATTGCTGAAGCTCACACACAAGCCACCAGGGGAGGGACTGGGGCCCTTTCCAGTATGTAGAGGCAGGCAGGAACAGGCAGGGCTCTTTGGAGGATGGAAGCAAGCAGGGATGAGGCAGAACACACCAGGAAAGTTGTTCCTCTGTGGCACTGGAGCTCAGCGTGTGATGCCATCAGCTGTACCTGAATGCCGTGGGACAGACTCTGCTCAGGAAAATGAGCACCTGAGATTCTGGGCAGAGCCACGTGCTCGGGAACCATCTGTGCTCATGCCAGCAAGCCCGTGTGGAGAGGCTGCTTTTGTTTGCTTTCAGCTTCCACGCGCAGCAGCGGGGTCACACCGCAGAGCGCGCTGCTGGGAGGGAGCCGCGAGCCAGGACCCGCTCAGCGCCGCGCTGATGCCAAAGCCACAAAACAATTAAGTACAAAACAACTAATTGTGATTGACACTGGCCCCCTGCAGACCCATCAGCTGCCTTCCTAAAATGCTTCCTGTCTTTCAGACGACCCTGATGATGGTGAAGAAGCGACAGAATTGGTGCAGAGGCAGACACAGCCCCTGGCCCCTTCCTTGCGTGTTGAGTGTGTCCTTCCTCAGCAGAGCTGCCAGCACCCTGCTCTGTGCACAGCAGCAGAAAGCAGAGACCCTGGACCATGTCCCACAGCCTTTGTGGCCACTGCACTCATAGCTGCAGGCACCCAGCACCTCACAGGGTGAGCTCAGGAGCAAGGACAGCTGATGACAGCCTAAATGGAGAGATGTGCCCCAAGGTCAGGAGGCTCGAGAAAACAAATCCAAGGTTTTCTTACACTTTCAAGTCACTTGGTACCGTCTGGCACCAGCCACAATGACAGGTGAGGAGAAATGGCAACACCTTCCACTTAGAACTTCTCAAGTCTTTAATTCAAAGAAAGCATAATCCAGCTGCTGGTGGGGAGTTCCATGAGCTGTGACCAACCAGTGGTGTGTTCACACAGAGCGTTACCCAACATAACGTCCATGCTGAAATTGCACTCAATGCTCTTATCTCAGTATTTTGGGAGGGGGAAAGAGAGGGCTTCTTCTGCTGCCACATCAGGACAGACAACCCAAAGCTTCTGTGCATCTGTCCTCAGCTGCCTTTGGGAAAGGAAATGGGACTCAGAACCTTCCCAGTCTCCACTTACCCATTGAGGGTATCAAAGCCCTACACCTGGATTTGTGCAGCCCAGGCACAGCCAGAGGAGCTGACAGCCACCATCAGGGACCACCACCTGCCCCCACTGTCACTTTCTGAGCATCCAGCAGGGCAGGACCACTTGAAACATCCACTCGAAAGCTGGGCAGGATCAAGAAATAACCAAATACAAGCAACTGGAATTGAGCAGAGACCATGCTGACAGGCAGACGGGGACATTATGTGCCCACCCTCCAGCTGGCAGAGGAAAGCTTGAAAACTGTCACAGACATCCTGGGATCTGCTGGGTCATCAAGATCTCATGTTCATCATACCCAAGGAAGAAGTATAAAAAGGATGAGAAAACAGGTTTCTCTTTCTCAACTCAGAGGTGGTTGCACAGATCCCAGCACATAAAATTGTCAGGAAGGGAGGACCAGTCTCATTCCATAAGGTGTAATCTTCATGGGACCACCAAAGCCCTCAGGCAGGAGTTGCACAAGCCACTTATGGGCTTGCCACATCCTCAGCCAGAGCAAGGATGTGACACCCCATCAGATGTGGTTCTGCCACTGTGCCCAGTAGTGACAATCACAGTACAACATCCAAGCCCAACTATTTAGTCTCGCAGGCAGGGCCAACCTCACAGTTATTATTATTTTAAGTTGGTTTTGTGCAGACTCAGCAGATGGCACTGCACCAGATTGCACTGACAAAAGTTCATCTACGTGCCTGGAAGGGAAGGGGTGGTGGAGGAGCTGGCCCAGAGCTGCTGCTGGAGAGCCCAGCCCGGAGTGAGGAAGTCCAACATCATTTGCCTTCTAAAACTGGGAAGACTTTCCTAGCCCTTCTTCCAGCAGGGCAGGGGACTCCCCCACTGTGGGCATGCTGGCAGTGGCACCCCAGTGAAAGCACTGAGACAGCCAGGGCACAGAGCAGCAGCCACTCCAAGCACCCCTGGCTGTGCGGGGGGTCATGCACCCCCTGAGCAGGGCAGATGGGAGCGCACACAGCTATGAAGGCACCACCCTCAAGCTGCTTTTGCTCCATAGATCCTGCCATCCCTCTTCAGAACCAAGGGG
Organism: Dicaeum eximium; assembly: GCA_013396995.1. Taxonomy (NCBI): domain Eukaryota; kingdom Metazoa; phylum Chordata; class Aves; order Passeriformes; family Dicaeidae; genus Dicaeum; species Dicaeum eximium. The sequence continues at coordinate 24,522 of VWZP01007285.1, forward strand.
TGACCGTAGGAAGGTGACAGAGCAAGAGGGCTTTGGGGCACCTCTGGCCAGGCAGGGCTGGTGTCCCTGGCAGCCGCCCCAGCACAAGGCAGACAAAGAGGAAAAGAGCCAAGTGAGCATTGTGCTAACACGGGACCTGGAAGTGCTGGAAACAGCTCCAATTAGACTCCTCACTGCAACGCTAAATGGACAGAGCTCCCAGAAAGCAACTCCCAGCCTTGCTTTTATGTGATTAAGAATTAAAGCGACCCAAACCTGAAGATGCGTTAAAGCAAATGACCCAACTGCCCGGGAGGCGAGCACAGCCCTCATGGTTTTTTCATGCCCATTACGCAAGCGTGGGCGACCCGTGGGGCAGGGGGAGGCGGCTGCCCCTGCCAGCAGCCAGCTCAGATGTGCTGTCCAGTGCTCGGGAATGCTTGGATAGCCAGCTCCTACATCTCGTAGGCACGGGAGCATGTGGGCTGCTGAAGGCAAGTAGCATTTTGGGTTACTATAGCACTGCTGTTCTGCGCCTACAGCCATTGTGGTCCCTTCCTGTATGAATACATCCAGGCTCCAACAAATCTCGCTGAGCAGATGCTCTCAGGCAACTCTGCCACGAGCTACAGCAACCTGGTATTTAAGCTCTTTGCAATCCCAATATGTAACAGATGAAGATGAGATCAAGGAAGATGTATATGACAAAGAGAAAAACAAGCCCAGCTGCAACTGAAAGCTGTGAGAATCAGCTCTGCACTGACAACACTGGGCCAGTGGCTTAACCCAAAACTGCAAGGGTTTCTGGGTGCTCCCCGAGGCATGCCATGACATCTCAGGGGATGTCACCTCAGATCCTTGGGGATCAGCCCAGGGTGAGAGGAAGAGATGTGCTGAGACTCGGTGGTTGGGTACCAGGTGGGCACAGGTCAGTCCCTCTCTGTCTGCTCAGGCAGCAGGACTGAGGATAGCAGACCCCACCTCTGTGAGGGATGATGCTGATTGAAGATGGAGCCTGTGCACAAGCCACAGATACCTGTGATGTCTGTCTGGGCGTCCTCGGCCACAGCTGCAGCAGCCCTGCTCTTCCTCTCCAGTTCTTTCATTTCAGGCACATAGAAGTCCCCTTGGCGGGCAAGGGGACACACGAAGTAGATGCGGTCCTGCTTGTAGATCTCGATCCGGGGGTGGGCACACAGCTTCCTCTCCTGGAAGACACAAAGTAGCCATGGGCAGGGATGTACCCTCGCCCCCCAGAGCAGCAGCCCACCCACCACACTGACCTGCCAGCCTGGCCAGGTCAGACTGGTCCTCTTTGCCCACAGGTGTGGAGGCCTAGTGAGGAGCAGAGTGTGCTCTGCACCAAAACCATGGTGCTGCTTTCCCTACCACACAGCCCCATGTACCAGGGCAGGCAAGTTTGGCCCTAAAAGTAAGCAGCCAGCTGGGCTCCAGGAGGAGATGCTGAAGACCCCCAGCTCAGCCTTGGTTTTGATGTGCTTATTTTGGGCTGGAGCAAGGGGTTTTGGGGAGCCAGGCAGCTGCTTCGCACAGACCTGCCAGATCTCTGGTTCCTCCTGGCAGCACAGCCCCACAAACAGCACAGCCCCATGAGCAGCACAGCCCCATGAGCAGGCACAGCACTTCTCTGTTAATTAATATAATTCAGAGCCGACAGCTCAAGCAGCTCCTTTCAGAACGGCAAGGGCAGGGGGAGTGGGAGATGAATCCCTGGCATTTCAGACAAGTCCCCCTCCTCCTTTTCCTCACCCCACCTCCCCCTGGCAGTGCTCTTCAGGACCTCAGACCCTCAGCCTGTCAGGGACCCATGACAGGGGCATGTCCCCCGGGCCGTGCAGCCCATGCTGAGCTGGGGCTGTGGGGACTCCTGGGGTGCCGAGGCCGGGCCGAGGAGCAGCTGGACCCCTCCTGCCACCCCCTCCTCACCCGCCCTCCCACCAGCTGCTCGCTGGCAGAGGGGGCGGCTGATTACAAGCCGGGTGAGAAAGGAGAGTGTCTCTTCAGCGGGTTTTCTTTTTCTTTCTTTCCCCTTTTCAAATCACTGACAGCTTTTATTTAACCCTGCAACCACCTTGATTATCACCCTCCTCCTCCTCCTCCCTGCCCCAGCTATTCTCTTCCTCCCTCTTGCCCTGATTATCCTCTTCTTCTTCCCTGACCCAGTGATTTTCCTCCCTGCCTATTCTCCTCTGTCATAGCCTGCTGGTGTGGCTTGTTTGCACATGCTCCAGCAGGGTCCCCATCCCTCTGGGGCTCTCTGTTGCCAGAGCTGGCCCCACACCAAGAATGAGCTCTATGGACACATCAATCATGACCTGACTCCCTTCAGCTCTGGGGATGGACCAATGTGATTTAAGAATCATTTATTTCCCAGACTAATGCTGGCACCAGGCAGGATCCACAATAGACATGAGACAACACTGACCCTCTCCTTGGTGCTGGCAGTTGTACCACCTGAAAAGCCACCTTCATGCTGCCAGGATGCTGCACAAGAAATAACAACTAAGGCAGAAACCCCACATAAGCATTTTTTGGGTCCATTTTCCTTGGAAAGCCTGCAGGATCTGGCAATGCAGAGGCCCAGTTTACCCAGAAACACCACAGTGGCAGAAACATGACCCTAACAGAACCTTCACCTGTCCGATCCCAATGCCCTCCAGCCTGAATTTCAGCAGTCCCTCCTGCAGCTGAGGAGGAACCACATTTCCTATCCCAGTGCTGCAGGGATACGCAGGGACGCAGGAGGGCTTCCAAGGCGCTTGGAGTTTGGAGTTCCCACTTGCAGGCAGGTGAAACACTGAGGCCTGCGGATCAAAACTGTATTAAATAAAAACAAGCTGGGTTGTTTTTAGCAGCAGAGCAGAGGCGGCTCATATCACTCCTGCTTTTTCAGCACCAAGGCAGACAAGAGCCCTCCCCGCCGCTCTGCCCCTTGCTCCACCAAGCACAAGCCCATCCACCAACCTCCAGCTCAGCTCCTTATTTTAGGTTACTGCAACACACACCAGACATAGGTATCTCCAGGATTTGCAGGGTTTTTTGGACAAATCCAGCTGGCCCTCCACCACTTCGTGCAGACAAAGACAACTCGAAGGATCTTAGAGCAAAGAGACCTTCATTAACTTCAAGTGAGGTCTCCAACCAGTCTAAATCCTCAGGGCTCCAGTCTGGCCTTCAAGACATCCCAAGCTGACTTTCCAAAGACCCTCCCAAGGCTCCAAAAGAGTAGATCTGGGACATACCCTCTCCCTACAATCTAGAAGGCTACAACTTCCAATTACACAGATATAGGAGTGGCACCCCCAAAACACAAACACCCCCTCTGCCCATACAAAATGTGGGAATATTGGCTTTTTACAGAATAAAAATGCACACCTGAATGAACAGCAGGACTAGCTCTTGAGCCAAGTGCTGCATCACACTTGAGATTATCCTGTAAGAGAGACAAGGATGTTCCCCCCTGCCAGGAGCAGCTCTGTGTCCCCAAAGCCAGAAGAGTCCAGGTGTCCAGCCCAAAGCCCATGGCTGGGGACCAGGTCAGTGGGACCACACTGAAGTGGCTGGACACTCACTGTCAATACCCATCCCTGCCTCATTAGGGACAGCTACAACACTTGATTTCTTCCTACTTCATCCGGGGCTTTTCCCAAAATGAAATGCAGAGAAACCAGAGCCTGGAGGGTGCTAATTTATGTCTGTACAAATTAAGGTGGAAGCCAGGCTAGTGAGCTGGCCTCTGCTTTTACACTTCTTTCCAGAGAAACCCAGCCCCTGGCAGGGCTGCTGCAGAGCTCAGCACTGCCAGGTGGGCTCAGGAGGGGACAATGTCCCCAAGAAGGAGCAGGGAGGCTGCAGCTGGGAATGCTGTCCTGTCCAGCCTGGGACAAAGGGATGAGGCTGCATAAAGACTTGAGAAATGGACAGAGGCAATGAAGTGGGGAGCCATGACAACAGAAATGGATAAGGGGATCATCTAAAGGGGGTGGGAGATCAGGCTTGTGATCATACCAAAGGAGATTAGGAAGCAGGCAGAGGCCAGGCAAGAATAGTGCAGCAAAGTGCAAAAGAGGCTGGTGACACAGTGAGTTTGGGATTATCCCCGTGGAGAGAAACACTGCAATGAAAAGAAACAACCCAGAGAGACTGGAGAGCAGAGCCCAAAGGCAAAGGTATGGGAAGAGAGCGAATTAGCAAAGGCTCAACAACATGGCAAAACAACAGAAAGGCTCAACAGGCAGTGTAGCACTGCCACTGAGGAGGGAGCCCCTGGCTGGCTGTCCCACCAAGCCAACAGATGGAGCAGCAAGGGGAACGTGGAGTTTGCAAGGCAGAGCCCTCCAGTCAAATCCAATGCAGCCTCACACGGGTGGAGGAGCTCAGCAAGAGGTGAACAGTGGGACACTCTCAGTGTCAGGCTGCTGGCTGTGACAACAGGACCAGTAAGTGGGGCAGGGAAGAGGACTTGTCCCTTTGCAAGGTCGTGCAGTGCCACCTCCCTCCTCAGCCTCCGCCAGGAGCTCTCCCTTCCTATGGCCAGCAAAGACAGAGACAGCAGCGCAGCATTCAGGGCTGATTGCTATCCAGGACCCTCCTCTGGGCACCTGAAACAGGAGATTCATTGCACATAATACACACAGCCCATCTACACACACAAATGCATTCAGAGTCCACAAGTTCAGTTCTGACAGAACAGCAGCTCCAGCATACTCCTGCCATGTCAGACCCACTGCTTCCCATGAAGCCAACTCCTTCTCAGCCCATCTGAGGAATGTGGGGGGGTGCTTCTCACCACCTTCTTGGGAGCAAGGTGTTATGTAAGGGAAGACTCCTGCACTCCTCTTTCCCAGATGGAACAGCACCTTGCCCAATCTTTAACCTCGGGTTCTGTATCACCTACCACCACCTACTGACTGTGGGATTTCCTCCAGGTCACCCTCATCCCACCAGGAATGGAGCATCCCCTAGCCTCAAGCATCAGAAAGGACAACAGGGTTATGCAATGACCAGCATTTTGAGAGACCTTCCCCAGCAGCAGGAGGTGCCAGCTATTTGTCACAAATCTCCCTCCCCCTACTTCTACATAAGGTCACAATGTCTGCTCATGGTATGGCTTGGGCACAGCCTCTCAGGAGGAAGATGCCCCTACTTTCCTGGTGAGCACAAGAGCAGTCCCAGGATGTGCCAAGGTGTCTGAGACATGACCTGCAGTCATTAAAATCCCAGTGGAATTGTGCAAAGGTGGAAGGAGGTGGCAGGGTGCTCATGTCACACCATGGCCCTCAGCACCTGCTGGGAAGCAGAAGATGAGCTGGGGCACTGCAGGGACTGTCTTTGTCACTGTCTCAGGTTCATCTGCTCAGGAATTCAAATGTCACCAACTGGATCTGCTTCATCTCCCACTGCTGCAAGAATTCATCTTGTTAGGAGACCACAAACGAGCCCTGTGGATGCTCTCTGGATCCTCGCCATGCACAGGCCTGCTGGCAATCAGGCTCCAGCTGAACCCAGAACACTTCTAATGTTGCTAGGAAGGCAGTGGGGAGACAGCTGCTGTCCTCACCCTGCTTCACCCCACAAGCTCCCTGTCACCCTTGACTCCTTACTGTGACCTCCTGGAATGGCTTACAAGGTGATGGTTAAGTCACACCAGCCCGCTGAGTCCCTGTTTCAGGACTGATGCTGCAGGAGCAGCTGAGGAGAGGTTTTTCATGCCACCATCAAGCTTCCTGTTGGAGCAGAGCTGGAGGCTGAGCTGTTCATGCTGCCCAGCAGCTCCTGGCTCCACTGCAGAGATGTCCACTTCATGCTCCAGCCACCTGTGTGCCATAGGAACACAGCCATTGCTTGTGCCTGTCACCCATCCCTGCCAGAGCACCTTCTGCCTGCAACACGTGAAAAACGTGCCTGTTAAACCCCAGCCAGGACTGGAAAAACCAAGCAACTGGTCACCCAGCAGAGGCAAACCCTGTTGTAGCTTAGGGCAACCAGGAAGCCCCAGGTTGCCCTCCTGGCCAACAGCCAGGGATGAACCCTCCAGGGATCTGCCACTGGGCACTGCTGAAAAGCTGGGACAGACTGGAGCCTGCCCAGAGCCACTGGGAAAGCTGACAGTGCAAGGTCCAGCCTAAGCATAAACACGGTGCCAATCGAGAGAACAATTTCTCAGAGGGGCTAATGGACACGTGGCCTAAGTCTGGCCAGGAGGGCCCACACTCAAGGAGAAGCTGTGGGCTGTTAGCAGGGATTGTCTCAGCACCAGTTTGGCACAGTCTGCCTGGAACTGCTGCTCACCCTTGCTCTTATTGTGACAGGATGTGCTGCTGCCATTGCAGGGAAGCAGAAGGGCACGTGGAGCTGGTTCCATCCACATCCTGCTGTGACACCAACCACACGAGGAGTTTTCCATAGGCAGCTGGGCTCAGTTGTTTCTGTTTCTTATGCTGCCACACCTGAAGAGGAATAGATGGAGGGTGCGAACACACAGGGGGCTTGTGACCATCGCTGGGGACTGCTGCCTGTTGGAGGGGCTCACCAGCATCCCCCAGCCAGCCAGGGCACCGCCACAGCCTCACTGCCACAAGCCTCCCCTTGCCTGTGCTGCGGCACTGGGGCTGCTTTGGGTAGTGCCAGCAAGTCAGCTGGCACCTGGGAGAGTGTGGGGACACCCCCGGGTGACCCACCAGCCCTGTCCTCACACGCCAGCAACTCCCGCCTGCCCAGACAGCACAACTCCCCCACACCTTCCTTCCAGCTGGATCCATCCTCTCCATCTCTCAGCGATGGGGTCGGACGCTTCAGCCCCAGGATTTTAAAGGAACAACAAAACTGTGTGGAGCTGAACGGCCCTAAATCAGCTGCTAAAATTAAAAGCTGAAACTGAGCCACCAACTAGGACTGGAGAGAGTGTGCTGTGTACCACATCCTCCTCGCTTCCTCACACGCTCCATGCTCGGTGTGTCATCCCCGCTTATCTTAGAACACGGGTGCTAGGTACTCCTGAGAGGCTTTGCAATTCACTTGCACAGCATCCAGCACCCTTTGGCGTTCTCCCAGTTCAGCCAGGAGACAGACTCCTTGCTGGGCCATCCCTCTGTCCCAGGCCCAGACTGGGAATGTCCCTGTTTCCATTCCTCTTTGCTCAGACAGCAGCTTGAGGTTAGACACCATTTCAAGCCACTCATCTGAGCTGATGAAAGCAAAAGAAATAGAGGCACCCCTTCCTCCCAGGACCAAGCATCTCCTGGGCTGCACTACAAGTGGCATGGACAGCAGCCCGAGAGGGATGTTTCCCCTGAGCTCTGCTCCTGTAAGACCCCACCTGAAATACTGCCTCCAGCTCTGGGGTCCCCAGCATGAAACAGCCATGGACATGCCAGGGCAGGTGCAAAGGAGGCCACAGAAACAGTCCAAGGGCTGGAACAACTGTGCTATGGAGACAGATTGAGAGAGTTATGGTTGTTCAGCCTGGAGAGGAGAAGCCTTTGAGGAGCCCTAAAGTGTGCTTGCAAGAGATGTAGACCTTTTACCAGGGCCTGTAGTGACAGGGCAAGGGGCACTGGTTTTAAAGCAAAAGCTTGCAGGTTAGACCAGACATAAAATGCATGCTGAAGTGTTCTAAAGGTCTTTAGGCACTGGAAGAGGTTGCCCAGAGAAGCTGTGGATGTCCCATCCCATTACATAGCCAGGTGTTCAAGGCCAGGCTGGACGGGGCTTTAAGCAAACTGCCCTAGTGAAAGTTGTCCCTGCCCACAGCAGTGGGGCTGGATAGGATGACCTTTAAATGTCCCTTCCAAACCCAACCCTGATTCTGGTCCTCTCTGCTGAGCCACAGCCTAACAATGGGAGACAGGGATGAAGTCTGGGTGCCCGGGGTTGTTCAATGACGAGCAGAAGTCAGCCAGAGGCTGGGAAGAGCCATCAGCCCAAGAGACAGCTGGGCAGAAGGAAAGACAAATTGCTGGAGGGAGAGGCAGGCAGACATGCTTTACACCAGTGATACCTCAAGCACAAAGGAAACCCCAACATCTCAGCTTGCAGCTCCAGCAGGGTGCACATGGAGCCGGGCAGGCCCTGCCTCCCAGGGTGACGGCACCCAGAGCCAGCTCCAGCACACGGCACAGCCACCAGCACCAGGCTGCCAAGGGCTGGAGAACATCTGCTGCTTCCCAGCCTGGAGAAACTCACACTTCAGAGGTGGTGAGACTGCTCCCACGCACGTGCACTTTACTTTCAAATCCTCTGGGCTGTGAGGTGTTTCAGAAACAGAAGGTGATATTATTGCAATCAAGAAAAGGCCATTTCCATCAGCCAGCAGGAAAAACGAGTGCCACCACCGGCACTACGGCAGCGGAAGCCAAAGTCTCGCCAAAGGGTAACAAATCCTCCAGGTAGCAGAATACAGAGCCTGGCAATTAGCACCTCCCACACCATCAGCATCCTTGCCTGCCCTTAGCACACTTCCCCTTCCCACGGCAGGTCCCCATCCTGCCTGCAACCAGGACACACCGCCCCGCTGACGTGGCAGTGCCCTGGCTCCGGGACAGGCAGGAGAAAACCAGCCCCCGAGATCCTCTCCGCAGCAGTGAGAAGGAGTGGGAGTGCATTTGGCCCATGGGACCCATGAAACTCCGGGCTTGATAGCTTGGGAGAGTTTTTCATTTTCACCTCAGTGACGGCAGCCCGCCATGCAATTTACACCTTGCCCGCCCACGCTTCCCAGGGCCGAATCACCCAGCTGCTCCCATGGCTCCTCCAGGGTGGGAGCTGCAGAGTGGCAGCTGCTGGGCACGGACAAACTGAGAGGTAAAGGAATGAACCTGGGGCACTTGGTGGGTTCAAGAGATCCCAGCACCCTGAGAGGGCTGGCAGGGACCAGGCAGAGGCTCTCAGGTCATGGCTGCTACCATCAGAGTCATGAATTCTTTTCTCCTCCCTAGGATGGAGATTCCATCCTGTTGTCCAGCAAAAGGGAATTATCTCCAGCCCTATCTCACTAGAGGCCCTGATACACTCCGGACCTTCTCCTCTTCCAGCACCCACTTGAGCTGCAAGAGAAATCCTGCAGCACACAAAGGAGCATCCATCATCTTCCAAGACAAGCCAGGTAGCAAGTCCCAGTGAGATAAAACCTCTCAGAAAGTAGCCACAGGCAGTCACAGCCCCCAGTGTGGGGGTAGGACAAGCCTTGGACAAAACTGCCAGCCCAGACATGTTCAGGTACATTGTTCAGGTACATTAGTCTGTGTGCTTCCAGGGATGTATTGTACTGCCCTCAACTATGGGAATGTCACCTGCAGAATGAAGAGCAGATGGTGCAAATTAACGCAATTCATGGGGCTTGGGTCCCCCCTGGTGTTATGGTTATTTGGTAGTAATTAGTCCTGGAGCACTTAAGAGACTTGCAGAAGTAAAGGAAACTTTTGCATTAAAAAAGATTAATTTTCCTAAAGACTCCGTGCTTTCCACTTTCCCAAGTTTTGCCTTGCTCCTGTACCCACAATGGATAAAATGCCAGCTGGGGAGACAGTAGTCACCAGCTTCCCAGAGCTCTATAATAACGTTCTCACACTCTTCCTCCTACCCGACCCCACCACCTCCTATTTTCTTCTCCTCCTTCCCCATCACAGCCACACACGAGCTCTCTGAAGAGAACTTTTGGTTTAACAATTCTGAAAGCTCAAACAGTGGATTTTCATCATAAGACAAGGAATCTGTGTAAATCCCCATAATCTCTCCTCTCCTGAGGAACCAGTCCTGGGTTCCTGTCCCAGTTCCTAGGAACTCCATCACTACGGGAGCACACGGGTCAACAGCTGCACATGAAAGGAAGTGGATGAGACTGTGGGAGAGGAGGACCACAGCGGGAAAGGGCTGCCTCTGCTTCAGAGAGCAGATTTCCAGGGACCAACACACTCCTCCCAGCCCTCATAGGATGCTTCTTCAGCATTAATCACAATGCTGAAGGGGTTGATGCAACGATCTCTGCCATCACGGATGACTGGAGCAATGCTAAATTGCTTTGCCTGCTCTGTTGCCTTGGCAAGGCTGCCAGGAGCAGCAGCTGTGGCAATTTCTCTGTCCCTTGTCAAGGCAGAGCCTTTCAGGAAAGGGATCATCATCCAAGATCATCTCCTGTTGCTCTGCCTCAGCCAGGCAGCCCACTGCACTGCAGCCTCCCACCCTGCATGGGACACCACACAGGTGAAAAGAGCCTCTTTGAAACTTGTGTCTTGGTCATGTTGCTCACAGGGAGAGTAAGTCCTAACCTAGAGTGACCTGCTCCTCCCTGCCATGAGACTCTTGTGGTGACAGATCTTCTTCCATGGATAACTTGGAGAGCTCCTCATCCAGGTGGACATTCCCAACCCACCTTGATGGCTTTCTCTCCTGGGCCACCATACACATGAGTATTTGCCCTGCTGCAACAACAATGTCCAGACAAGCTGGAGGCTTGTGGTTCGCAGCCTTCTCACACACATCCTCACCTGCAGTGAGTCCTGTCATGAAATCCTCTTGCAGCAATGCCAGCAGCCAGACATGGAGCAGGAGCAGCAGTGCCTGGTGCCCACAGGACATGGGGGCTCTCAGTCTCCTGAGACAAGGTCTGAGCTGCCCCTTCCAAATCTCAACCCCTTTCTGTCGTTCTTTAGATTGCAGGCATCTCTAGTTGTTCTTCCACAGCCTGTCAACCACCAGGACAAACTCAGGTGTCACATCAATGGCCCCGGGAGGAAAATGGAGGAGTAGAATCAATACCCTCCCTGTCCCTTCCTACCTCCTTGAACAACCTTGTCTTTCTGCAACGCCCCCAGTTCCCAGGCTTCATGGAATATATTTCACGATGAGCTAAGCTCAGCCTCACACCATCCCTTCACAGCTGAGAAAGCCAAAAAGGGAAGCTGAAGAACTTAACCTCGCTGAACTTGCACAGATAAAGCCACCAGCAGCCCAGGGCAAAGCCACAATGCAACCGCCTGATTCCCAGACAAAATAGTCCTCCCTTTCCACCCACGGGGACTTACTGTCAGGCTTACTGGCCTCATTTGGAAGGCAAGGAAGATCCAGAGGAAGAGATCAAGTGGGTTTCAGCCTGGTTTGCTGAGGAGGAATAAGAAAGCTGATCACGACATCCCTAAGCACATCTCAAGTACAACACGTTGGCATATCTGATGTCAGAAAGCAAATTTCCAGGACAAGAGGATCTTCAAAGCTATCAGCTAAGTGCAGCCAACAGTGGAGAAAGATTGCTTGAGCTCCAGCTCACAGAAACCCTACACTCACAGGCTTGACTTGGGTGACAGGATCCCAGCTAGGCTCTCTGTAGGGCAGACACCCATGGGCCACTGGTCACCTTTGGTTCACTGCTCCTCCTGCTCCTCCTTCCCTTGCCCCAGGGACAGATATCTCCATGTTTTAAAAGCAAGCCAGGGACAAGTTCCTTCCTGAATGCTTATAAATGAACAAGAGGCATTTCCCCACAGGCTTCCAACAAAGCCACCTTCAAACCCCACATCTAAGAGCTTACACCTCTTTTCCCCAAAAACCCAGGAAAGGGCAGAGACAGCGACTCTGGCTGGCTCCTGTGTGATGACAATTCCCTGTGGTGAGCTCGGCTAATGAAGCCCCCGGAGCCTGCAGCCACCACAGCTGCCAGCGGTAAGAACTCGCCCGAGGAAATCCCCAGCGCACCCAACAGCCCGGCGGGCACAGAGCAATGGCACAGCCGGGCCTGCAGGGCGGGAGGAGCTGGGAACGCAGGCTGGGAACACAGGCGAGGCGAGCAGCAGGGATGAGGGAGGTGAACCAGTGGCACCAGGCAGATTCATCAGGGACAGCTCCAGGTGTCCTCGAGCCGGGACACGCCATTTCAGCGGCCGCACGTGCTGGCCGACTTCTCCATCGGCCCTGCAGCGAGCGGGCATGGCAAGGTGAGTGAGGCTGCCTTTCCTCTGCAGCTTTCACCTCCTCCTCCTCCTCTCTGACCCAGCAGGGATCTGGTGCAGGTCCCAGGTGCTCATTACTTTGGTCTGGAGAGCAGAGCACCCGCTGAGCAGCCGCCGCGGTGTGCTGGGCGCGCGGGGAGCCAGAGGCTGGCGGTGCCAGCAGGGACACAAGCTGAGTGCCTCCAAATCCAGGCTCTTCTGCCGGCAACAGAGGCAGCAGGGGAGAGGAGCAGCTGCTTTCAGCGACCTTTGCAGTCTGGCAACTGCTCCTCTGCCACCACAGGATCGTGAGTTTGACTGTGCAGATCAATCAGGAGGAGAAATCAAAGCAGTTAAGCAAGGACAGAGCCCAGGCTGTCTCTGCCCTTCCACAAGGATCCCATATGTTCCCAGATGTGCTCCATGAGCTCGTAACGCTCTAGAGATGCATCACACCACTCAGCTTTCCAGATCTTTCCCTCCTGGGGAGCCAAGTCCCCATCTGTACCTCTGCTCTGCCCTCCCAGGTACCCCAAAACATACACAGCCCTGTGTAACACCACTGATGGCAGCACATCAGCCAAAGCTGCAGCCACCACAGCTGCCCCAGATCCTCATTAGTGCCCCAAGACCTGGAGGACATCCCTCCTCTTCCCAGTGCTAATGTCCCTCCTCAAGCTCTGGGTACCTGGAGGATGGGGAAGACTTTGAGGGAGCATATCTACACCTCTGTCCCATCCTGCTCTTCCCCAGGCAGCCGCAGCTTGCCATGGGCAGGAAGTGTACTCTGCCTGCTGCAGCTCTGTCCCAGGAAGGCTGCTGGGTCTTGGGTATCAAGAGGGGAAGGATTTGGACATTGGTCCTGTGCCCCAGGGCACAGCACAAAGACAGAGCTGAGCCACTGCTATGAGTCCCAAAGTAGCTCCCACCAGGAGACACAGCTTTGAAGGGGAACTGCTTGGAGATGAAGGCAGTGGCTTCTAGGGGTGGCAGGACCTGAGTGGGACAAGTGAGCTTGGCACCTGGAGATGCACGTGAGAGAGGAGGAGAAAGATGCAAGAACAGAGAGGACGGCTGTGGTCCTCCACTGTGAGCCCACAACATCTGGCAGCTCCTGCAGCCACAGCATCCATTCTGCTTTGCTCATTCCTGTACTCCTTGGCCAAAAAGTATCTGAATAAGTCTTTCTCCACACTGACCTCTTGATAAGCTTTTGCCAACTCACGGTCTGGTTACTGAATCACTGGGAGGACCTTACCCCAAGCTGTGAATCTGCACAGCGTGAACAGCAGAGCAGCTGGCCCAGCAGATGATAGATATCTACCTTCCTGCATGTCAAGGACCTGCCATCAGCTCCAGGCAGAAATAACCCCTGAGTAAATGAGAGTAACCGGCCATCCAGTAGCAGGGAAAAAATGCAGGTGTCCACAATGGGAATGAGGCCATGGTTTCCCTCCCTGTAGCCTTCCCAGAGTGTTGTTATGTTACAACCTTATGGAGTGGGAACAGAGCCTGTCAGCAAATGCACAAAGCCAACAGGCAGCTGCATACAGGCCCACTCTGTGATCAGCCATGGCACATTCTCTTCATCCCCCAGGGCCAGGACACCCCTTCAGGTTTCATTTGAAAGGCAACAGCCCCTAGTTGTGCCATGCTGGGACTGGAGCTCCCAGACCAACCACTCTCCCAACTGCCTTAGAGCTCCATCTTTGACCTTCAAGCAGCACCTTTGCTGACTTCATCCCTGTGAAGATAAGGGAAAGAGATACAGTAGTAACTTCAAATGTACTAGGAGATTTTCTGGTTGGTGGTGTGTGGAATGGGGGAACAGAAGCAGAAATTTCCAGGGGTTCTGTGATGCAAATGTGCCCATGCACAAGTTACCACTGTACCTGCAGCCAGAGCCAGGGATGCAGAGCAGCTACTAACTTGCTCTCCTCACTGTACTCAGCTCTGTCACCCCCTTCATCCCTGCAGGGTTGTTATAATTCCTCACATTAGCAGAAGATGCAGGTAAAACCATCTGTCTGTGGAGCAAGCACCTGGTGGTCATTGTACAAGCCGCCAAAAAAAAAAAAAAACTTATTCCAATTACTCCATAGCAACAGAAAGTCCCAGGCATCCTTCTGCTCTGAGCCTTTGAAATGTAAAGCCACGCTGTTTAGTGCCATTTAATTTGAAGCTCAGCCTCAGACCAGCAGAGCCTTGCTGAGCTTTAGGGGGATGCAGCCATGCAAAACATACATGTGCAAAATTCAGATGTCAGTGGCCTGGAAGACAAGCATACTCCAAGCCTCACCAGTAACTCCATTTCATGGCTCCAGCATCTCTCTTTTGCTATCCCAGTGCCAGAGGAGGCTGATTCTGTCCCAAAAGCTGTACTGAGCCTTTGCTCCAAATCAGTACTAGTTTCTCTCTGTTACCCAGGAGAGGTGACTCCCCATCAGACTCAGACCTGGCAGGGCAGAGGCATCCTGCTTAAGGGAGAGCTTATCTCCAACAAACCCATCAGAAATGTATCTGCTCAAGCCAGGCATGAGCCTCTGCCTCCTCACACTCACCACAGCTCCTCACTGAGGAGCCCAAGAAAGGTAAATGTTGGGTGGGCTGGGGACAAAGAAATGGGTTGGACTAGAGGCACCATCAGGTGCTGATCCACTCTTGAGGGTAACAGGTACCTTCCCTCTCTTACCAACACCAGGCACTGCACCAGATCCTGAGAGAAATCAGCTCAAGGGTGACAGAGGACAAGCACTGGCTCATGCTCCCCAGGGAGACTGGCCCCTCTGCCCACTGTGGTCTGGCAGCAGGGGAACAAATACCTTTCCTTGTTCCCATGCAATCAGAGAGGTGCCAGGTGACCCACCCAGCACAATGGCCACGAAGGTAAAGAGAATTTCCATGACTTGTTGCTTGCTTGGGATGGAGCAGGTGAAGCAGCTCAGGAAGCCTGGACATCCTGCCATGCTGCAGACCTCTGTCAGCTACCCCAGGGCAGTTCTGATCTGGAGTAATCCCTTCCAGCCCCCGGCATGAGTGGTGGAGTTAAAAATGGCCAACATTTCTATTACAGGCTCTCATTTTCCCTGGTATGGCTGAAGCATAGGCTGGAATAAGCTGCCACTTGCTGGAAAAGCAAAGACACAAAAGGAGTCCTGGAGCTGAGGGTTCACAGGCACTCTCCAAAAGCCTGCAAGCCAATAATTAAGCATAGCTCAACCTTCCTCTTTCAAGGAGCTCACAGACCAGTCTGCAAGCTGCTCTGGAGCCCTGCAACAGCTGAGGCAGCTGGATACCATGAAGATGAACTCAGTCCTGGCAAATCCAGAAGAGTTCAGAGAGCCAGGATTTGGCAGCCTAACGGGACAATCCAAGTTGTCCTGACAATAAACAGACAGTGGGTGTTTGCTCCTCAAAGGAGGATGGGATATACTGGCTGTGTGTAGGTCTGCACTGAACCATTGCACCTCTCCATACCCTGCACCCACCTCCCAAAGGCTGTGAGTCTCTGTGGGTCTGGGCAGAGTGACAGCCACCAGGCAAGAGCACAGAGAGAGGAAAAGCACATCCTGAGCCCATGAAGGCCTCCCCAAGAGGTGAGCAGCTCCACAGACCTCCACACCTGTCCTGGTATGAGGAGTGGCCACTCTGGACACCGCCAGCCTGCTGCCTCTGCCACCAGCACACAGCAGCACCAATTCAAACAGCATCCACAGGGCAGCAGCTGCTGCAGGCAGGCAGAATGGACAGAGGTGTGTGTGTGTGTGTGTGTGTACATCTCCCTGCCAAACAAAGAGACCCCGAGGGACTCCCAGTGTGACCCTTTCCTTCAGAGCACACAGCTGGGCTCGGCCACCTCGCTGCTGCCCCAGCCACCAGTGCAGCCCCAAAGCTGTGCCTTGCCTACAGCACACAGGCTCTAGGCAGGAGGAGGAGCAAGAACTGATTTTGTTCTTTCATCCCTGTGATCCGATCAACACCCAACCTCGCGACTCATCCATCCATATTTTGACTCGCTGCAGAACAGAAATGTTTTCATTCTCCTGCCCTCCCCAAAGCAGGGCCTTTCCTACCACTTTATACCTAACTAGAATTGAAAAAGTGTAAGTTAGTCATAGAACAATGGTCCCTTTTCTGGAGGTAAAAATGCCACTGCTTTCAAGTGTATTATCTGCCTGCTCCACAGGTTTCAAAGTGGGAGCTTCACAGCCAGGGAAACTGGGCCAACAGCATTTGTTGGAAAAGAGCAATATTTCTATGAAGCTGTTTCGCATTTGATCGAGTTCATTTTGCTATTTCTTAAGCCTGGCACAGCTGGCAAGGTCTGGCTCAGAGGGCTATGGGGAAGAACCTATCCAGACAAAACTCATTAGGACTCAGCTAAAATAATTGCAGAGAGGCAGATCAATCTCATCCTTGAATTAATTGACTAGCTGTCAAGAAGGGAAGACCCCAAGGTCCAGGACACTGTCGCTGCTGGAAAAGCTGGACATGTCTCCAGTGCCTGATAAAGAAAACCTTCTGAACTGATTGCATCCTGTGGGATTCTCTATAAATATATCTGGGGAGAGCATACGTACAGATCAAGTCGATAAAGAGATCTGACAGAAAAGCACTGTAGTATGTTGCTCTCCCTCCTTGCCCAAGGCAAACCATTTCAGTTCTTTCTCTTCCTTGGACAGCTGTATGAAATATCCCCGGCTTCTCCCGTGATCATTAATCCTCGCTGCAAAGAGGGGGAAGCAAATCTTTTGTCTGAGAAGATTCATCTCTGTGATAATTTTGCAAGGTTGGGCAAGTCATTACAAGGCTGCCCTCCCAACTTTCCAAAGCAGCAGCTTGGGAAGGTGAGGTGGCTTCCTAGTCCCTCCTGGGACAAAAATGCCCCCAGACAGGACCACTGACTGACAGCCAACACTGGTCCAGGCTTTTGGCTGTCAGGCCATCAGGGATGACCACACAGTTCACCATGCATGGCAGAGCAGGCATTTGAAGTTCACTCTTCCTCCAGGACCTGCCTTTGGAAATGTTCCTGAAAAAGGAGCTGGGATAGCAATAGGGTCAAAATGCTGGATGTCACAGGAAAGCACCCATTGTGGCAGAGACCTGGAACTGATCTGCCAGCTGGAACAGCCTTCACAGGAATGTGGTGGAGGCCCCATAGCCAGAGGCTTTCAAGATGCAATTGTGTGCTAGATAACCACACTCCCTTTCCCATAAAAGGTTGTACCAGTCTCTCTTTGCATGTCCCTTCCAACCTGGTCTGTTCCCATTTTGTGATCAATTAGAACTGGGAGGCCACAGTGGCAGAAGCCTGCATCGCACACCAGCTGCTTCCCTAGAATCACAGGATTCTTCCCTAGAATTCCCAGGACTCCCCTGCCTGCTGCTAGAACAGACTCTTGCACAGAGTCAACAAAAAGTTGAGGAAAACCTGGGTGATTTCACACATGCTACAAGCTGCAGAGGCAGGGAAGCAGTCATTGTAACTACCAAAGCTCAAAGCTGGTCAGCAAACCTTTCCTGCTCAAAGCAGCAATGCTGTCAGAGCTGCAGTGTCACACCTACTCCTCTGCAAGAGCCGAATAGCAGAGCCAAAACAGAAGCTGCACAGTTGCTTGCAAGAGGAAAGGTGTGCCCAGGCACAGGCAGCAGAGCAGCAGGAATGGCACCAGCCCAGGCTGGGAACCAGCACACACTGACTGGTGCACACCGACGTGCCTGGCACAGGCAGCACTGAACACGAACCACGGTCAGTGTTAACTCACAGCCTGCCCACAAGGACCAGGGAGAAGGTGACAGCACATGAGTATCAGCCTGGGGCTGCCACACTCTGGGGAAATGGGAAAGTGGGGCTGCCTGCTGCGAGTGGCAGGAGACGTGACGCAGAGCCCCGGATCCATATGTTCCACCAGCCGCACAGGAGGAGCGCGCTCCCTGCAGACTCAGGTTAAACGCACCTGCCCCGCCGCACGAGCCCTGCCTGCTCAATGACACTGCCCACCAAACCCCCTCCACCTGGCCCAGCCCGACCTCCTGGGCATCCTGCCCTCCCCTGCCCGCTCCACGCTGAAGGCGAGGTCACTCACGCTCGCAGGACTGAAACGCCTTTGGATGGTTTTGTCGCTAAAAATATTTAGTAACTAAAAGTCGCCGTGAAGGCGCGGACTGATGTGATGTGACATCCAGCTGGGGGGTGCCAACCGGCAGCGAGCGGGCGGCCTCGCTGCAGAGAGCCCACTGAAAACCAGCTGTCAGTGCAGGTCAGCGAGAGATGAACGCGCCTGCAAAGGCACTGACACCTCGGGGTCCCGCTCTGCTTCCTGCCATTGCATGTCACCTTTGGACAGGCTCCAGCTGGAGCATCAGTGCCCACCCCTCACCTGCTCCTCCTGCCCAGCCTGACATCCAGAGCTTCACTGGCTCCTGGCACAGGGCACACACCAGCCAAGGGTGTTCTCCAGCACTGCTGACCAAGCCACTCTGGTCCTTGTCCTCAACATCAACCAGGCTGGTGGACAACCATGAATAGTGCACAAGCCACATGTGACATGACCTACAGCCCAGCTTGGGACCATGCCAGGGCCATCTCCAACAGGCTCTCCCTGGAGCCTGTATCCATACTCCAAACATCTGACAGCCCACAGTCAAGCAGCCTGTCAGCTCTGGTCTTGTCCTTGCCATTAATACAAGATGGACACATCAAATCCTCTATGACTCTCTAAGATTTTTTCCCCCATTATTATTTGAAGTGTGAAGATCATCTCCCAGCAGTGTCAGGTAACCTACTGTCCTCCTGGGAACCCTACAGACCTATACCCAAGAGCACATGAGCTTAAACTGAAGGTCAACCCACCCAGCCAGGCAGCTGAGCCACCACCCCTAACCCCAGAACCCTCTTTAAGCAAATTGATTCCCACAGTCACACTGGGGCATGGGAAAAAGGCAGAAGAAGGATCAAGGGCTCCATTTCCCAGAAAGCCACTGGCATATTCTGCAGGATAACCCATTGATGCAAAGAGGAAGAGCATCAATTGGATGAGTCTTGCCAGACCCACATGATGAGACACTGAGGGCAGCAAAGTCCCAGGTTAGTGGTGATAAGTTCTGGATAAAGGTATCCTGCTCTTCCTTCACTCTAGAGAGATGTATATATGGCTTTGAGTGACCCTGGCTCAGCAAGGGCTACACCTTGGGCAGCAATCTTCAGCCTCTGGTCCCCAGGGCTTGCAGAAGAGCAAAAGAGTTCATGAGGACAAATGAAGCTGTGGCCAAGAAGCACAGGACTGAGCATCTGTTAGTAATTCCTAGACCTCTGGAGGAAAATTCAGGCAGCAGTTGATTGGCTGAAGCTGCCACTGTGATCAGCTCTCATGCACGTGCAGACTGATGCCTGAGCTGCTCACACACGACAAGCTGGCATTTAAAAATGCTTCATGCACAGAGCCCGAAATAAATAAACTAAATCATCCAGGAGAAAGAATTTAAGTGGAAAAACATCCCAATAATTGAGCCCTTTTTGCAAATCTTTTATCAGCTCCCAGCCCCCAACCCCAGCCTCCCAACACAGCCAAGCAAAAGGATGGCCTTTAAAGCACAAACCACCTGGGATGGGAACACAGCTCCACAGACCTTTATTTAAAACAGCTGGGAGAAAAGGATTTTCAACAGATCTGAGCAAAGGCAGCAGGCTCAGCAGCATGGTCAGGCAAGCCAGAGGGGAAAGATGAGGTGCAGTCTCAAAAGGGTGCTGAGGTTCAGCTGCCATAAAGGACCACTTGGGCTCCCAGTTCTCCCCAGACAGAAAGGCATTCACATCATGGACCTGTCTGGGGCACCAGGTAGGGGAGAAGTGTCTGAAGGATGGCACAGATCCTGGAAAGGTCAGCCAGGGGAAACCTCAGCAGCACCAGTGAGAAGGGAGGAGTGTTCACTGAGTATTTCCGCACTGAATTTAGGACAAAGTCGGACGACAGGGGCAGAGGATGCGGGTGAGATGTTTGTTCTTCCATGACAAGATAAAACACATGCCTCGCAGGCCCAGATAACACACAATTTAACATGCTGACGTCCCTGCTGACAAGCTGTCCACATGTCAAAGGGTGATCTCTGGCCAGCTGGAGATGCTAAAAAGTCCCAGGAGAGACAGCAGCCTGTACCTGCCAACATTCAATGGGTAAATAACTGACTGGAACAAGCACAGACTGGCCAGGCAAACACAGCCAAGACGAAATATACGGATGGCTGCAACTGGGCCAGATCACCAGGAAGCAAAGGAGATTGGCATAATTAATGCCAACCAACACTTGTTTACAGCTGTCAGATCCTGTTGGCAAACAGGATTTGTTTTAGTGGGGAGGGCGGGCTTGACTGATAAACAAACCAGCACTCGTGCCATTCAATCAAGCTCAGAGAAGATGCAGGACTTGGCATAGTTTCCTATCTTTAATTGAGAAACTACAACTCCCTCAAAGGGCAGAGGCACGTGTTTGAAGTCACTATTAGCTGGCTCAGATCAAACCCAGGGCTGGGGGACCTGTGGCAGAGGACAAGATCTCCACCAGAGATTCATGTGCTACAGCAATATGACCATTGCTGAAATAAAGCATCTGTTTGAGCTATGGACAAGTCACAGAACTTTCTAAGCTGAAAATAGGTCCAAAAAAGAAACCAGAAACTAAGGTCAGAAAGTATGGAAAATATGGAAAATAGGGGAACAGTAAAAGCTTTATGTATTTAGTTTAGCAAAGAGAGAAGCAAGAGGTGACCGCATCCTAAACTGCCACAGCTGACAAGGGAACAAAGCTTGCTCCAAGCTAATGGTCCAAGGAATAACACATTTCCCTGGCTGTAAACAGGAACAAGCCACATCTTTCTAGCACCTTGTGGAGCTCCTTTTATGGGGAGCTGAGGTGTAGAGGAACAGGACAGCCTCTGTCAGGCAGGAGCCAACCTCATAGTCTCCCAAATATTTCCTGGCATTACAGAGTCCATGCCAGCCATTCTTGCCTGAGATCTGTACTGTAAAGGAGTGATTCACAAGCCCATGGAAGTAGGAAACTTGTGATTAAAGAGCCCAGGGAAAGGAAAAAAGCTGGGAGTTGGAGGATATCTTTACAAAACCATCTAAAGAGATAAAACCTCAGTTTTCCAAGTTAGGCAGAATCAGAGTTTGAGGTCAGTCAGCTGCTGCTCTGGAGGGTGCAAGGCAGTCAGGATGATACTGGCATCCACTTCCACGTCCTCCTTGGCTGAAGACCACAAAACTGACCCAAAAAAACCCACAAAAAGAGGCCATGTTGAAGCAGGCACTTCTAAGGCTGTAGTGGGAGACACCTGCCAGCTCTGCTTTGGATGCAATTAGCCACCCCTCAGCTTCCAGAGGAGACCAATAGCCAGGAGGTCCAAGCCCACCCACCTGGCAGTGCCCACTAGATGCCAGAATGGATGCAGAGAGATGCACAGACACACAGCCCACCACAGAGAGCTCATTATACCTAAACCAGAAGAAACACTCCTTGAAATGGCAGGATACAGGGGAATAACCTGCTCCCAGAACTGTCAGAAAGGGTCACCACCAGAGAAGAGCTTTCTCCTTTGCTCCCAGGAGTTGGGAGTGCCTGGTCTGACAGGCAGCTGTGTTCTGGGCCAGGAGTGCACATCCCAGGAAAACAGGGCATACCTTCCTGGAGGCAGAGAAGCAACATCAGAGGTTATTAGGGAGGAAATGCTTTTAAGGGACACTAAATAACCCCAGCCTATGCCTTAAATAACCCATGTTCAGAGTAATGAGCCAGTAGCCTCTTCTGGGCTCCTCAGAAGGCGATTCTAGCCAATAAGTCACTGCCAGCCTGACATCCCAGGGGAAAGATGTCCTCTTACCTGCCAAGGATGGCTGCAGCCATCTCCCCACAGCTCCCAAAAGCCAGGCCTGCACCAAAAGTCTCACAGCACCAGCAAGCCCAGAGGGAGCCACGCTTCATCCACATCCACCAACCTTTGGGACTAGATGTCCCCAAGTTAACCTTGGGGGATGCCATGGGAAGGCCGCTGGAGTGCCATCTGTGGTAAGGCTTCTTTCAACTCTGGCCCAGACTTCCCCCCACTTCTCGCTCTCCTGTTCCCTCAGCTGGCCCCAAACCCTGAGCTCCTTTGCTCTACATGCACTCCTCCAGTCCCCTTCTCCTCCCATTGCTCTTCTCTATTTTTCAGCATCTCCAAAGCTTTCTCCACCCTCCCTCCCCACCTTGCAACCCTCTTCCTGCCTCCTTCATGTCCCTCTCCATCGCCAGCTCTCCCACACCTTCTTTCTAGGACTAGGCAGCCATGTCACCCTCCCTCCACTTCAGCTAATTCCCTCTCTCCATGGGAGCCAGCATTTCATCCGTGCCACTGAGTCTCCTTTCATGCCTCATGGCTTTTGCCTTCCAACCTCCTGAGATGGGAGAGCTGTGGGGAACCTGCTCTTGGCAGGCCTGACCTCCAGCTCTCATTAACAGCACCCTTCCCAAAGCAGGCGCACAGGAAATAAATAAATAAAGCAAATCTGTCTCGCTGCTCTCTCGGGTTGCTTAAGGGAGTTGGGCTCCGGGGGTGGGATGAAGGATGCTATTTGGAGAAGCTGTCTCCATGGCAACCCCCATTCCCACCACTGAGCGGGCACAGGTCACCTGTTTCCATGAAAGTTTCCCGTTCCCTCCCCATCCCTCCATCCCAGGAAGAGCCAGCAGAGCCCCAGGGGTGCAGACAGTGCAGGCCGAGGGAGAAGCGCCAATGGCACAGAAGCAGCAGGGACGCTGCTGGCACGGCTGCAAACGGCCCCCGAGTCCCCCATGCCACCCTGGAGAAAGGCAGGGCATCCCCACAGTGCAGTGTGCAGGGAGCAGCAGCATCCCTCCCCTCTGCCCCACCCGGCATGGCAAATCCACCCCCTTCCTGCCTGTGTCCCCACGGTCAGTGCCAGACGGGCAGGGGGTCCCGCTCTGCTGCAGGACATTTGGACAGACACAGGCACCCTGACCCAGGTGCTGCTGGGACTGGGGCAGAGACCAAAATGCGTCCCCTCCCTCTGCAGGTGGCTGTGGGTGCTCTGTTTCCGTATGATTTCAGTTGTTGTAAATCCAAATCTGCTCCCATTAAACACCACCAGGTGCTCCCAGAACAAGCCGTGGCTCCCTTTTTAGCTCGAACAGCTCCATGTCTCATGCGACAGATGCGCTGCCGGGACCTCTCCCCAGCTCAGGCAGCGTCAGCCCGGTGTCTCCGAGCGCTCCCGCGGCCAACCTGACACTCCCGCCCGCGCCAGCCCCCTCCGTGCACGCCCGCGCGTCCGCCACAGGGCTGGCAGCACTGCCTGATGCCCCCACAACAAACCCGGCACGGCTCCAGGAGACAGAGGGTGTGAGAGGATGAGAACAGGGGACTGGTTCTGCTTTCCAGAATGGGGGAAGGAGCAGTGGTGGTGTCACCTACTGCCAGCACTAATGCATCTTCTGCCAGTAGCCGTGGGCAGCTCCCTGCGGCCGGGGTGGACAAGAGGGTCGGCAAAGAGCCCCCAGCTGAAGTTGCAGGATTGGCACCCGGCAGCCATCCTGCAGCACAGCGCAGGCTGGAGGGATTCACACGGTTCCCCCACAAGGCTGGGAGTTTCGCCAGGAAAAGCAGGTTTATAAATAGTGTGTTTCAACACGAACAAACGAAAGCGTCAGAACTCGACAGTCAGATAAGCCAAGAGCTGAGCACCGGCCCCTCCACAGCATCCTCCCCCACTGGGAAGGACAGTTCCTTCCCTCCATCATCCAGCTAGCCAGGACCTTCCTTGCTCTCTGGAAAGCCTGCATCTGGAGGTGTCTGTGTCAGATGTGATGCCTGGGAACACCCTTGCCACAGCTGCTCTGGCAGCCAGAGTAAGGCAGCAGAGCTGGCTTCAAAAAGACCACAAGCAGCAGGGATGGCCACCTGGGGCAAAGGCAAACACAGCCCACAACAACTGGCTGCCCAGCCAGGGCCAAGACTCCAAATTTCAATGTATTGCTTGAAAGAAAGTTTTCATAAGCCCACAGGCCAGAAAGTTTCTAACTTCTCCTCCTGTCTCTGAAGAAGACAGACACCCCACTGGTGAGGCTGGCACTCAAAACAGAAGTTCCATGGCACGAAGCATTACACCAAAGGGCACATACCTGCCACATCCTAACAACAAGAAAGAGACTTAAGGGGAAAATCAGCTTTTATCTCTGTGTTAGGGAGAAAAACAGCATGTTATTAGATGAGAACTTGTTTCTCATAAACACAAAACAGTAGAAAAGACACCGCTGTGCCTACCGAGCGAATGGAAGGACATCCCTGCTGGGGAACTACCTGCCAGACTGCAAAAGTAGGAGATCTTGATGGCAGTGCCCAAGGGAAAACATCAAGACATGACACATCAGAGCAGCCCCATCAGCTGTCAGGAAGAGAAGCCTCTGACAGCCCACTGAACACATGCAACGCTCCTCATGCCACACTCGCTTACCTTGATGTAGGTGTCAAGGGCTGGGTGGACACGGTTGACTGCCAGATGGATGGACAACGGTGTAGTGAAGGGGAAGGTCGCCATGACCACGTGGCTGGGAGCTGGGAAGCTGAAGATCTTAAAGCCATACTTCTGGAACTGTTTGATCTGCTCTTCCGACGGCTTCGCATCTCCCTCGCTCAGGATGCGGCCTATGGCGAAGCGGCACTTCTCTGGAGATACCTGATTGAAAAGGACAGACAGACAGTGTCAGAAGAAGAGAGAGGCTTGAAACTGGCCAAAACCTCAGCTTGCTGAGGTTGGAGGCAGGAGATGACCATAAAGCAGTAAAAGCAATGGCCCAGCACGATTGGGCACACCAAAGCAGGTGCCCAGTCCTAACCCAGGCTGATCCAGGCCTAAATCATCCACACTCCTCCCTGGCTAAACACACAGCCCAGTGGGGAAGGTGCTGTTCGTTTCCTTGGAGAGCAGAGGGACTTGCAGCAGAGAAGAGCTAAATCCCACCAAGCTGCTCACTCAAACCTGTCACAGGTGACAGTCACTGCAGGAAGTGTCTCTCCTCATCCTGCATCAGACACCTTTCTGTCAGCAACTGGTCACAGCCATCCCCTTCTGCAGGACACCCCCGCAGCTCAGGGAGGGGGCTTAGAGATGTGATCACAGCTTGTCAAGTTTGCCTCCACCCCACCCCTGAGAAGTCCCCTGGCAGCCATGTGCACACGCCACCAACCCCTGTGGGCCACTGGCACTAAGTTGGAGAGAAATCCAGAGGCTGCCAGTCCTCCCAAAGTAGGCACACTCAGTATGGCAGTTTTGGGGTAGGGAAACTGAGGCAGGTAAGACCTGCATGCAGTCACCCAGCTGTTTGTAATAACATGAAGAGAAACATACTCACTCCTATCCTGAACCCCAACAACATACGAAACCTAAAGCACGCTCTCTTTACAGATTTGAGGATGCCTCCCATTAAGACAGAGGGTGCAGGGCTCTCAGCCCAGCAAGGGGATGCTCAAAGCCCTGCTACCAGCACAGTGATGGCCCACGGGACTCCAGCCACCTCCACATCAAAGCTGACCCAGGCCACAACTTTCATTTCTAGTTTTCAACAGAATTCCACCACTTGAGTTCAAGCTTACCCACTGCCCTGGGCAGGAACGTGGGAGGGGCTGGACAACCTAGCCACTTTCCCTGATATAACCTAAGGGCACAAAGGTGTCACAAAACTCTCACAGGGATGATGTGAAGCAGAGAGAGGATGCACCAAGGCCAGTGTTTTACCAGCTCCCATCCCCATGCAACACCACAAGGGGATCTGTGCTCCCTGATCTCATCCCTAACTTTGCTGTACTAAAGCTCACCAAAGCTCCTCCTGCTGTGTAACCACTCTCCCCGCACTCCTTGCCCTGCCTTTCTCTTAAACCTTTTGATGTCACACGGCAGGACCATTCTGGAGGGGGAACACAAACAGGTGTAAATGGAAGGAAGAAAGCAGCCTGTGGAGCAGCATCCATCAGGCTGGGAACACGTCTCATGGCTCGCTCTTGCCCTCCTGTGCTGCAAGAGGGAGCTGCAGACAGGGCTGTGCCCAGCATCCATCACCACTCCGGGCAGGAAAGGAGAAGTAGATCCACCCCAAAGACAGCAAGAGGCAGTAAATGGCATCCCCGGGAAAAGAGCCAGATGAAACAAGGAGATATGGAAATCTAGATTAAATTCCTTTAAACATTCAATTTCCATTTATGTCCTGAGCAAACACAGTTCAATCCCAGCCCCAGAGCAACTGTCGGGAGGACCGGAGCTGCTGGAGTGGGCAGTGATGCTAGGCCAGGCATGTTTGCTTCCTCCCTTCTCATTTTGCCTTTCCTTTTCACAGCATGTAGCCCCACAGACACCTTTCCAAGGATAGCAACAAGGCAGATTTACTTCCTCCGAATGGACAGGAGAAGAAAGGAGAAAGGAGAAAGGAGAAAGGAGAAAGGAGAAAGGAGAAAGGAGAAAGGAGAAAGGAGAAAGGAGAAAGGAGAAAGGAGAAAGGAGAAAGGAGAAAGGAGAAAGGAGAAAGGAGAAATATTCCACTTAAAACCTGCCTTTCCCTAACAGATTTGTCTTTTCCAGTAGGTAGGTGCTGATCAAAGCCTCTGGTCCCCCAAGCATTCTAACAGAGAAGTTCTAGAAATTATTGCTTAACCTATCCACCAGCTTTGCCAATTGGAACAAAACCCATTTTTGCATTCACAGAGCATTCTGGCCTTATCCATCCAACACTTGAGCACGGGCTTGTGGCTGAGCACATGGACTGCAGGCAAAAGGCCCTGGCATGTGCCCACAGCTATACATGAGCAGGAGCTTGGCTGGAGCTGAGCACAAACCCACCCACCACATCCAGCCCTTGCTGAGGAGTTATTTTTATTCCTGCCAGAGGTGGGAAAGGAAGGAGAAGTCCTCTGGGCTGCTAAATATTAAATAAAAAGGAAAAAGAAAAAAAAATTAAGCTGAAATTAATATTAATCTTGTCCATTAAAACACATAAAACATTGCTGGAAAGGTTTTGGCAGCACTTGGGGTGCATCCTTGTGTGAGTGTTGGGAGAGCCAGGAGCCAGCAGGGAGCCCCAGGGACACTGGTAGCAGTGGCTGCCCTGAGGACTGGCATGATCCCAAGGCAGCCCACATGCTCCAGGCCATGGGGCTCCCCCAGCCCCACTCCCAGCCAAGAGCAGCATATGGCTGCTGCTCTCCAGCTCAGCATTCCCATCCTTTCTCCTAGCCAGAGCTTCTTTGATCATGAGTCCACCAGCACAGCAATTGCCACATGGCACTTGCTGGCCACCAGCCCCTTCCTGTCGCAGTGCCAGGGGCACCAAACCCCCCAGGAGCCATGGCTGGGGATGGCTGAGCCAGAGCCCTCCAGTGCTCCGCCCATGACACCGCAGGACGCAGCCAGCACGTTCTGCTGCCTGATGACAAAAGGTCTATTTATAGAGACAAGTCAACATCCGTGGCAAGTGGCCAGCTCTGGGCGGGCCAGCTCCGTCAGAGGGTGCTTCACCGAGGTCAGGAGAGCACTGAGAATGAGGAGGAAGAGGAGGAAATCTTCTCTTCCTCTCAGGGGAAAGGCAGCCTGGGTGACCAATCCCACCCTGCAGAACCTCCAGGAATGAGGAGCCAGCAGTGCACACAGTCTCCCATGCCATCATGGCTCTGGATATGAACACACAGGGAGCCCCACAGGATACTGGGGTGCTCTGCACCTGAGCCAGCACAGCAGGTATGAGCACTGCAGTCTCCAGCCAAGAGACCAAGTCACAGCTGGCCCTTTCTTCACCTGCCCAGAGGCAAGAGAACCATCTGCCCAAACACATCCTCACTCCCAGCACCCTGCCTGGCCTGACCTGCCTGTTGGTGAGATGTGGATCTCTGTGGGGACTGCTTCAGGAGACAAAGATCAGCCCGTGGAAGGTCCCACCAGCACCCCAGCTGCTCCAGCAGACCAGGTCTGACACTGTGCTCGTGGATGGCAGGTGAGGGGAGGCTCCTGTCACTGTGCAGAGCTGCAGACACTGTAGCCATATCCTGCACAGCCTCCCTGTGCCCCAGCCACCACAGTGGCTACAGAGACAGGAGGCTCAGGCCAATGTCACCTGCTCAATGTCACAAGCAAAGGCCACTGTTCCAGAGAAGGGCAAGGTCCGTGGGGCTGCCTGCAAAGCCTTGGAGGGCAGGTTAGACTCTTGCCACAAGGAGTAACAACTGGCTTCCAAATCCCTGGATGGCCACCAGAGACAAGGCCTGCAGTCCCACTGCCTTCTCCAGCCACAAGGTGAAGGCAGAGATGCAGCAGGAAGAGGAGAAAAAAAGACAAGACCTGGAAGGGGAGGCAGTTTGACCCTCCATTGACAGCCCAAATTTTCAGTGTCAGGTCAGAGTTACTCCTTCCTAGCCTCACCTGGTGCTACCAGGGAAAGCATTCCCTATGCCAGCCAGGGTAGGAGTTAGCACTAATATCCTTATCAGTATCTGTGGGCCTCAGCAGTACAGGCCTTCACTAGCCCAGGCTTTGGCAAACAAAGAGCCAAGGCACAACACTCTTGATACAATGTCAGCTGAAAGGCTGCAGGGCAACCACAGGCATGTGCACATCACATCCTGGAGCAGGACAGCACTGGGAATGGACACTGAGCCCTTCCTACAGCACTGACTGCCTGCTCTGTGTCCAGAGACCACGGTGGACAAGCAGCAGCACCAGGACTCTCAGCTCTGTGAGGCCCTCAACACAAGGAAACAAATTACTGGCAATGAAATGGCCACTCTGACCACATGGGCACTGTGGCTCCAGCTCCAAACACGACACTTCCTCCAGACAGAAGGGTCCAAGCATGCCTAGTCAAACCCTGCCTCTGCCCAGCTCATCCTAAGGAGAGAAGTCATCCTTGCCATCATCCTTCCCAGGCCAAGAAGGGGCATCACAGTGTCCTCTCTGTCTCCATGGATCCAGGTAGGCAGAGACAAGTCAGGGCATCACCGGATACAAGGACACAAGGTGGCTGAACACACCAGGCTCTTCTGTGCACAGTCAAGTTCAGTGCTTTCTCATCTCCAATATCTTCCTGTCACAGCTCACTCAGCACTGTTTTCATGGACAAGTTCTTCCCTCAAGGCAGGTCCAATCCTTGAGAGAACCATCTTGCAAGCAACAAAACAAGGCTTCTAAAACAGGACCAGACACCCCCAGAGCAGAAGCACTGGGTGAGAGCTATCAGCCCAAGCACTGTGCCCTGCACCAGCCCCCAACACACGAGCCCAAGCACACATGCACAGCTGCTGGCCACTCTTTTGTCCCTCCTCCCCACAGATTCCTCCACGGTCACACCAGCTACCGCAGAATTACCGGGGAGCCAGGCTGTCTGCCCCAGACAAATGCCCACATGCCATTATTTGGAAACCCCAGAGTCATTCAGCATCAGCAGCCAGGTTCCACCCCCCCAGCAAGTTCTGATGCACTTTTGTTTGTTCCTTGCCTGTAACTGTTCCCATGGAGTACTGGGCTCTGGCTGGCAGCCATCAGGCAGCGTGCTTTCTGCTCACCTCTCAGCCCAAGCAGCATCATGGAGCAACTGTTTCATCAGACAGGAGCCCTCAGCACGCAGCACCTGAGGTTTCAAGTAAGAACTCTCAGGGGATGGAAGAACTACAGGGAAGCTCAGAAACACATGAGAGCACTAGAAATGAGAGAAGGAGTATGGATGAGAACAGACCGAGCTTTTGAGAAGAGACCATCTGCTTTCAACCACAGAGCTGCAAGTCCAGAAGGAGCCTCGGCTGCACTTCCAAGGAAGATGCCAAGGAACGCCTCACCTTGGGGTCATGAACACTGGCTTCTGTTCCATAACCAGCTCTGTTATCCTGCTGATACCCTGTTCAGCAGAGGTTATCAGAAGATACCAAGCTTTGCTTGCCCAATGCCTTTCAGTCAGGATTATACAAAACCCATCTGCTTTCAGGTGCTTTTCTCCACACAGGGTCCTCTGTAGATCTGGGAGACCTTGTGAACCCCAGTGCTCACCTACAGAGGATGAGCTGCACGTGCCTGAAACACAATTAGGGAGCATCCCAAGCTGGGAAGCACGAGAGCGTGCTGGCCTCGCCAGGCACCCCTTACCGTGTGAGGGTTGTCATAGTAGACACCGATGGAGCAGAGCTTCGAGGAGATGCTGCAGCCATCCGTGAAGAGCTGCCCGGATTCTCCATATGGGCCCACCCTGAACTTGTAAGCCAGCGTCATGTTGCCCACAGGGGGGGAGCCAGCACTCACAACCACCTCGGTGAAGAGCCCCGAGTAGACGACGAACCCGAAGATGGTGAGCAGCAGCAGCAGCACCAGCGCCGCGATCAGCCCCAGCAGCACCCAGTCGGTCATGATGGACACCTGGGGCGCCACGGCTCCTGAGGCACTGGCAGCAGGGGAGAAAAAGGAGGGCAGTCAAGCTACCACTTGGGCTTTCAGAAGAACTGCTTTCTAAAGTGATTTATTCGCAGCAAAATGAACTCTCTTCCAATTCTTCTTACGCGTGAAGCTTAAGAAAGTGGAACCCCCGCAGAAGCCTCCTGTATATTAGTGCCTCGTTGCATCATCCTGTTCCAATTGGCCACCAGGTACAAATTATATTGCTTCAGCGCCACTTGGGAACAAGGTGGTTTTGAAGGGAGGATGGAGAGGCATTATCTCAATCTTCTCAAAACTGTTCAAATCCACTTTTGCACCCAGGAGAGACCAAAAACCACCCTGGGAGTCTGCATCATGCAACAGATGAACAGATACACAGCACTGGGCTAAGGATCAGGGAACCATTAGAAGATAATTTATCATTTATAGGTATCAGGCCCACTCTAACCAGGGCAGCCCCTTTGTCAATATATCCAGAAGCCCAGACCTTCCTGCCATGACCCTAATGAGGACCACACCAGTTCAGATCCACATTCAAGCACCCAGAGGCAGCTGACGACCCAGCTAGAAAAAGGATTTCCAATATATTCGGGTACAATGAATTACTGGTATTCCTTTTAGATAGCTTTTTTTAAACTAAAAGAGTTTTTATAACTTAAACAAAGGCTTCCTGTTTTGTTTGGCATCTTTTCTCTTGTGCTGACTGTGAGACACAGCAGCCTGGTGAATGCCTCCTGCTTGTTTTCACCCACCAAGCACAATTACTCTGGGGAGTTGCAACCCAAACCATTTCAGAGGAGTTGTTTGTGTTTTATACTCCCTTGAAACACAGCTCTGGTCACACAGGGAATGGTTGCGATGCTCCCCTGGGACTTTCACAGAAGGTAGGTTTGGAAGTGAGCACTGAAGTAAACAATCCACCTCCACCTCTGTGTGTTATAAACACACTTTGTCCACAAAGTGTCGTTCTCCGAGGCTGCTGCTTGTTCACTCAGCTTTTCAAGAGAAAAGCCACATCCTGGTAGGACACGCAGGCGGCTCTGCTCTGCTTGAGCCCGGCAAGCAGAGAGATGTTAAAACCAAGCCCTGCTGAGCCCAAACTGCAGCCACACTCTTGGGCCAGGCACCATCTCACACCATGACCCCACTCACCTGAAAAACCAGCTCAGCCCAGAAATGCTTCAAGACATCTGATCCACAGGGGTGCAGGATCTGTGGCGCTGCAGCAGGAAAAAATAAGTATCATTGCTTCCTCTCAAACTCACGGGACAAAAAGCAAACCAGCTGCGGCAGCGCAGCCTAAAGGCGCCCGGTCACCTCGGACCTGCTCCCCAAAGGAGGGGTGTCCCGAGGAGAACCTCCTCCTGCAGGACCACGCAGGCCAAGATTTCTTCCCAAAACTCTGCGGCTGAATGCACGGGCACCAAGAACCATGGAAATGAGAAAGGAAGGGTGAAAGAGGACGATGTCCTGCCTCTGCTGGTGTGTCCCAGCCCGGCCGTCTCCGGGGACACCTGAGCCGCACCCGGAGCTGCTCCCGGGTGCCTGGCAGCAGAGAGCTCCCGGAGGGATACACCCGCTCCCGCAGCGCCTCTGCTCCTGCCTGCAACCGACACAGACCCGGCACTTCCAATCACGGCTCCGGTGATTCCCCCGAGCTGCCAGCCCCACGCCCAGCCCCAGGGCCCTGATGGCAGCCGCCCCAGAGGAAAGCAGGGTATTTTTGGCTGTTCTTCCTGGATTCCGTGGCTCGTTCCCCGCCGGCACTGGTAGGCACTGCCGGTTCCCCCAGCCCTCCTCACGGGCCTGGGATGCCGCCTCCCCTTTCCGGCCGGGATGTCGACCCTCCCGGTGCCCGTGCCCGGCGGCGGTGGGGGTCTGCCCCGAGCGGCCCCGCAGTCCGGCCTGCCCGCCGGGAGCCGCAGCCCTGGGCCCCGCCTGCCGCGGGCAGCGCCCTTCGCACCGGCACCGGTGCGGCCCCCG